>CM032452.1:9397724-9627273 GCA_019049505.1 Pachyrhynchus sulphureomaculatus | reverse complement strand
AAAAAAATAGTTAGACGCATTTCCGTTCAGAAGGGTGTCAATATTTCAAAAATTGATACACTGACATCAGTTCTAAGTAAAATAAAAATTACATATGAAGGTATAACATCTGTAGATTACAAAAATGATGGTCTGACAAATAAAATTATTTGGTATCGCCATCTGACATACACTTAAAAATCATGCGACACCATTCTGCTATAGAGGGATTTGCAATTACGAAGGCTCATCAACCGAGGAAGATAACGAGGACGATTAAAAAGTTATTGTATGTACAAAACAATGTGTAAAAGAATAGTTGAATAGCAAAAAGGAAATTCTTGGTAAACTCGATCGACATTGAATTACAATTAAGAACTATAGGTTTTATCCATACTTCAAGTGTTCTACTTCAACTGACTCTATTTTCAACTCAACATTCCTCTCTATATACTATTTCTGTTAAAATTACAAATAATGGAAAAGTAAAAACACCAAAATAGAAGTATATTATGAGATATATGTAATTACTAGAGACCGGATTATATGCAACATAAAAATCTGGAAATATGCATGTAAATATGCACGAAAAATGCTTAAAATATGCATGAAAAGGGTCAAAATATGCAATATTAAATAATAATAAGAGTAGTAATTTTTAGTTTTTTATTTCAAAATCAGCATAAAATTAACAAGTTATCGACGATGTTTAAATTTAATTAACAATTACTTAACATTTTTTAAAATTATTTAACATTTGTATTCTTGTACTCATAAATAATAAGGTATTGTGTTCCAAATGTTTGGGTAGTAAGATTCGATCACTTAAAATATTTTTTATAAGTGGAAAAAGACCGTTCCACATCCACTGAGGTAACTGGGCAGTATTTGAATTTGGGTGCTATGTTAGCACTTATTATTTCTGGCAAAAGTTCATCCGTCCCATTAATAGAACTATCAATTTGACACAAAGGTTCAAAGCCTGGGTTATCGCACAAAATGTTTTCAAACTACGCGGGAATATATCTGGAAAGTGTATGCGGAGATTTTATTCATTAACTGAATTGATTCGGTCAACTTCAAACCTTTTTAATACCCGCAGGTATGTGGGAAAAAGTGAGTGCTAATCAAAGCTATGTTTTTTTTTTAATATCAGAATCGTTAAATGCTTCCGTGGATTGATAAACTGCCATAGCCTCTGCACTATCGAAGTCATTTACTACACCCTTGATGGCCTTGAAATGTTCATTGTAAAATAGTACAGCTTCAGTCCATGTTCCCCTTGGAGTTACCACTGGTTCGGAAGTTAAAGCACAGCGTTATTGCGAGCAGGTGCCTTAAGAAACACTTTCTTTGCTGATGAAATCAGTTTATTTACATTTCCAAACCTGGATCGTCCTTCTTCACCGAGTCGATGGACTCCGTGAGCAAAGCACATCACATGAATTAAATTTGGATAAAATACTTGAAGGACTTTGGCTGCCTTGATTCATATAGGAAGCAGCACCTGAGACAAATATAAACACTCTTTCATTTGCAGAAGATTCAGGAAATATTTTTTTAATACCCTCATTCACAAATCTGGCGATCGTAGAATGATTTGTCTTGTCAAGTTCTTTGCAGGCGACCAAATAGGAAGAAGAAGGCTCTAATCTTAATGCACCCACAATTAAATTCGCAATATAGCGACCACAACTGTCGGTAGTTTCATCGGCTGAAATCCAAATAATGTCATCCTTAAGTTCATTACGTATTTCTTCCAGAATATGTTGGTAAATTGTTGGTATGTAATTTTTACGCAGTGTTGATTCGTCTGGTACCCCCCCCCCCCCTCCCCCCCCCCCCCCTGTTTTTTTTTGATTCAAGCAATATTGTAGCAGAAAATCTTTGAATGTAGGATTTGTACGTTTGTGGAGAGGAATATTACTTGCAAGCAATGCTTCACATAAATCCATGCTAAAGTGTTTTTTTTTTGTTTGCCTATGGAAGTGGAATCACTGCTACTTGCTGCTGTTATAAGTTGTTGTCGTGGGCCTTTTTTTGCAATCCTGCGATATGACGAGTTGTCTTGACATGCTGGTCAATTTGAAACTTTTTTGTGCACGAAATATTTTTCTCGCAAACTCGACAATATAAAACATTTCCGTCATATGTAAATGTTCCAGAATAATCAGCTACCCACGAAGAGACACTTTTTTTGCGGGTGGCATGGTACACGTTAAACTTTAACACAACCCGTTAAAAATTGCCAAAAGACTACACTGATGCAAGCGCGTCAACAATAATGTTAAAACTGATATCTTGGTTTAAAATAAAAATTTGTCTTCGAGAAAAATTGTTTATTTGATCCACGCTCAAACAAATATTCTTAGAAACTAACTATTTATCACTTAATATCCTGACCAAGAAACAAAGGAATAAAATACCGTCGTAATTTTGGGTATTCCCTTGGCCCTATAACCTAATCGATGTTTAGGCTATTGCAGGTAATGTTCCGGCGATAAGATCGGTTCCAGACGGCGACATTAACAATACCCTGAGCAATTCAATTGCCTAGTAATACCGAGAAATATTGTAAATATAGGGAAAATGTGCATCATTACTAGATTTTGGGTAAAATATGCAATAATCGATAAGAATGGTCTAAATAGGCAAATGCATATGAAAATATGCAAATGCATATAATCCGGTCTCTAGTAATTACCGATCTAACCCTATACCTTATCACCCTTTCACCCTATATATATATATATATATATATATATATATATATATATATATATATATATATATATATATATATATATATTACTATAAAATATTTATTTTATGATAAATATCTTATATCTCAATTAAGCACCAGGAAACATTCTCATAAAACTATTCCTCTGTTTTGCCGTTTAACAATGAAAATAATGAAAAAAATGGATTCTTAGACTGAACGAACCTAGAAAAAAGATCTATAACAAGCTAATTAAGAAATTATTCTTCTACCTCCCTTCTCCACTAGTTTGGCACAAAAACGTAGCTATCGCTACAAACAACGAACAAAATGAAACCTGTTAGCTACCGCCTCCACGTTAAACTGTGCCTCGTCGAATTTCTCAGAGATGCCGGCCAAGTAGAAATTGTATTATACCTAACGATAAGACCACAGTAAACATAAAATACAGTAGCGACAGTCCGACTAAGCACCTTTGCCTGCGAGTTTTTGAAATATTCAAATTCCTTCTTTCAAGAAAAATCCTATTCTGTAGAATAAAAATGAATTTTGGTGATTAAAAGGAAGAAAAAAAACGAGAAAAGTTTTTTTTAGAAACATCTTTTTATCAAGTTCTTATTTAAACAGGATCTCTATTGAAACTAATGACTTTGAAATTTTTGTGTTTTTTTTTATATACCAGAGAAATTGTTAATTCAATCTACACCCTGTAGAGAATATTCTAGACTTTTTTCAAAATTTTTTGATCATTACTTGTTGGGAATGTGGAATCTTTGGCACAATGATACTACTCAGTATATATCACCACTACACCAAACACTTTATTTTTGCACTCAACGCGTGTTTCGCTAACCATGTTAGCTTCATCAGGAGCGATGATTGACTAAAGCTAAACTACAAATCTACCCTATTTATACTTAGCCTAACCCTTAAATTATTCAGGCGGAACTAATGGCATAGGCAAGGCATCAGTTCGGGTCAAGTAACCAGTAGAGGGGACTATAAGGAATAGGCCCTCTGTCTTTATTTAAACTACTTTTACATTTTATAATTTCCTTACTTTCGTATGCGTTCAACAATCTCCTATCAGATACATTTTTTATTAATCTTAGATTATCCAATGTTACAATATGATCAGCTTCAAGGGCATGTTCGGCAATGCTAGACTTTTCTGTTCTACTGTATTTTAAGTGTGCTAATTATTTTTTAAATCGTGTTTTAATTGACCTTTTAGGGACCTAAAAAGTTAATTAAAACACGATTTAAAGAACATTTAGCACACTTAAAATACAGTAGAACAAAAAGTCTAGCATTGCCGAACATGCCCTTGAAGTTGATGATCATATTGTAACATGGGATAATCTAAGGATTAAAAAAAATGTATCTGATAGGAGATTGTTGAACGCTGAATACGAAAGCAAGGAAATTCCGCCTGAGTAATTCAAGGGTTAGGCTAAGTATAAATAGGGTAGATTTGTAGTTTAGCTTTAGTCAATCATCGCTCCTGATGAAGTTAACATGGTTAGCGAAACGCGCGTCCAATGCAAAAATAAAGTGTTTGGTGTAGTGGTGATATATACTGAGTAGTATTACTTTCCGAGATAAGGTGGGAGGACAGAGATTTTTCGAACTTTTTTAAAAATAATTCAAAGAAAACTGTACGCAAGTATTACATTATATATTTTTGAACTCGTCACGAAAAACCCGTATTCCGTACAATAAAAATGAATTTTGCTGATTAAAAGGAAGAAAAAAAAACAAGAAAAGTTTTTTTTAGAAACATATTTTTATCAAGTTCTTATTAAAACAGATATACAAAAAACAGAGAAAAAGGCAAAAAAATACGAGGAAAAAAATACATTTGGTTTTAACGCTTTTTGCATGTTATTCTCATATGTTGAATTTATATTTCTCAACTATTAGAGATATTGACCGGGGGGGGGGGGGGGGGGGGGGGGGGAATGGTCATTTTGAGAATATATGCCTATGATGTCAACAATCATGCTTATATTTCAACGAATCCCAGTCATCTGTAGAGATTGAAAATAATTATAATTATTATTTTAGGATGAGATCGTCTTTCTTTTGAACTTAAAAATGAAGTGAACACACTTTTTGCTCCATTTTATCGTTAGTTAAATCTAATATAATAATTTTCATACAACTAATGACATTTCGTGCCTATATACTACTAAAAAATTAAATTCACGCACTGATTTATTCAAATTCATTCGTGCTGGAGAATTACTACTTTTGCATGCCCAGATTGAGTTTTGAAAGTTTGGTTAGTGAATTTCAGCAGCTAACATAACTTAACTCTAGCAAACAATCTAGAACCCTTCCCTCAAGAATGTCACATATATTAAATATACATGTTACTATCTTGCCAGCATTATCTGAGTCTCATTCTTTTACTTGCCGAGATCCAATTTTCAGTTTCATCAGCTTCATGTGTATCTCGAAGAGGTCTGTGAAATGATTTGGTGTGTTCGAAACCTCAGCGACTGCTTCGTCGTTGGGGAGACACAAATTCATTATTTTCAGATTTGATCATGTAAAAGAGCCACTGTTATGTGTGGATGTACTTACTTTAATTGGATTCGAACTTCATTTCTCAAACTGATGACTTAATAATCATGATTTTGCAATCGATTCTTGAGGTCATTGAGAAACATTGAATTTGTGAAACGTAGGCTACATACTCTATATGTGTTATATAGTTTTTCAGTAACCAAACTGACCCCTGATCGGTCATATGCTAATAACTATAACTCTGCCGTGAATTCAGGAAAAAAGTTCAACTGGAATAACATAACCCATAACAATAATAAAACATCAACTGCTTTATAAATAAAATGTGTCTCTGATATGATGATTATCATAATCTTTATATAATATATTGCATAACAGAAATAAAGAATTATGAATAAATTACCTTGTAGGATCTTTGGGAAATCTAAAAAAACTAACTCCTTTGGAGATACCACACATACGGCTTTGATTCGCTGGAACATCGAAGAACGGTTGACGACTTGAGCCTATTCTACAAGTATTTTCATGGAAAGTGTTCGAACGATGTGGCCCGATTAATTCCTCCCAGAGCGGTGCATGTCAGAAGTACAGGTCGCGCTAATACGTCACATCCGTTTGAGGTTCAGCTTGTTACTCCTCGTACAACGCTTTTCAAGCAGTCTTTTATATGGAGAACACCATTCCTTTGGAATAATTTGCCCAGGACAGTGTTTCCCACCGAGTACAATTTACAGCGATTCAAGAACAACGTGAGTCGCTTTTTCCGCACACGTATCGCTCCTGTAGCGCTTTAGGGACTGCTTCCCTGCAGTACGTGTGCTAGACCCATAAAAAAAAACCAAAAAAAAACATATTTTTACAAGCACTAACCGTACAACAAAAACTTCCTCTTAACATTTTTTTAGTGTTTCGTACGGAACACTTATAAGATCATTTCGGTGTCTGTCTGTCTGTACGTCTGTCACACCCGATTTTCTCCGAAACTATTTGACATAGAAAGTTGAAATTTGGCGCTAATATAGGAATTGATGGTCTCATCAGAACTGTGAAGTTTTGAAAGTTAAATTTTGACTTTAGGGGTTATTAATGAACAAAAATATACCAGGTCATCGAGTGGGGTGTTAAATGAAAGCTTGTCAAAACACAAGTTCGAAAATGTATATAATGTAAAACTCGCGCACAGTTTTCTTTGTGTTATTTTTAAAAAATTGCGAAAAATCACCTCATGCTGAAAAGTACTGATCAAAAAATTTTGAAAAAATTCTGAAATATTCTCCACAGAGTGTCGACTGGACGCAAATGGTCACGTTCTGGTTTATAAAAAAAGAAACATTTCAAGGTCATCAGTTTTCAGTACAGATAAGAAACAAAACTTTGTTGAGAACTCATTTGGGGTGTTTTGTGAAGTCAACAAAATTTTATTTTAAAAGCAATCAACATACGGAACACTAATTGAGCAAGTCCGACTTGCACTTGGTCAGTTATTTTTTTATAATTATTTTCAATTATAACGTCAAACGAGTCATTCACTTACTGGAAAATTATTATTAATGAACTTCGGAGCACGTTATAAAAAGATTCTCCTTGAAGTCCAGATGTAAAAACAAACGGCGAACGCGCTAGCAGCCATGTTGTTGGTATGATAGACTCTCTGAGAAACTGGACCAGGCACATTTTTACGATCGGGCTGCAGCCAGCCGGTTTCATTTTGCGGTGGCGTTTGGGTTCATGTATTTGTCTTTCTGTAATGGTAGCGTTATTTTCTGTTTTTTTTTATGGGTCTAGCACACGTGCTGCAGGGAAGTTCCTAAAACGCTACAGGAGTGACATGTGTGCGAAAAAAGCGATTCTCGTTGTTCTTGAATTGCGGTAAATTGTATTCGGTGAGAAACACAGTCCTGGGCGAATTATTCCAAAGGGATGTTATTCTCCATACAAAAGACTGCTTGAAAAGCGTTGCATGAGGAGTAACAAGGTGAACCTCATACGGATGTCAAGTATTAGCGCGACCTGTAGTTCTAACATGCACCGCTCTTGGAGGAATTAAACGGGCTACATCCTTCTAACTTTTTCCATGAAAATACTTGTAGAATAGGCTCAAGTCGCCAACCATTCTTCGTTGTTCCAGCGAATCAAGGCCGCCGGTCAGTTCCGGGTCTCCAATTAGACGAACAGCTCTTCTCTGAATAGAATCCAACAAATACAATGTATGTTTGAGAGGGGAGCCTCAAACATGGGAGCTGTATTCCATAGTTGGTCGAATTTGAGCTTTGTAAAGAATTAACAGTTGTTGTGGAGTGTAAAGCTTTCTGGTTCGAAATAATATTCCCAACTTATGAGAAGCTCTCCTTGCTATGGCTGCAACATATTCATGCCAGGACATATTTGCTTCCAAATTAATGCCCAACAAATTGAGTGACGATCTGAGAGGAATACATACATAACTATGTCGGGTTCAGCAACGTTAACTTTTTTAGAAAAAACTGCCGCCTGGGTTTTTGTAGCGTTAAATTACACTTGGTTACTGTCACCTCAAGATAGAATTTCTTCTAGGTCTTTGTTAAATTGAACGACTTCCTGCTGTCTGCGGATGTTCATCTGAGTAGCCGATGTCCGAGCGTTTAAAGTGAATGAAGAGATAAGCGTATTGTCATCTGCAAAGCTGTAGATTGGATTCCCGGTCTATTCCAGCAGATCGTTAATGTAAATGAGAAAGAGAGTAGGAGACAGTATGGAGCCTTGGGGCACACTTTCGTTGATAGTGAAGGTGTTAGAAAGAAATCCGTCGACTGCCACTTGTAAAGAACGCTCTCTGAGGAAACATGAGAGTCACAAACAGAAGTTTTCAGACATACCATAAGAGCGTGGTTTAACCAACAGTCCATGTGCCAAACACGGTCGAATGCCTTGGATATGTCAAGAGTAACCGCTCGAGATTCTCCAAAGTGTTCAGTTGCGTTGTTCCAAAGGTGTGTTATATAAATCAGAATATCTCCTGTTGATCTATGTTTACGAAAGCCATATTAGTGATCGCTAATAATGTTGAATCCTTCAAGATATTGTAGAAGATGCTGATTGATAGCCTTTTCCATGACTTTTGATGACTCATGATTATTGAAAGCATTACGACTGGTCGGTAGTTATTTGGCAAGGTCTTCTTGCCTTTTTTAGGTATCGGCTGAACCGTGGCACATTTCCAGCAAGAAGGAAATATTCCCTTTCTGTAGGATAGGTTGAAAACTCTACAGAAAATTGGTGTTAGTTCCCTCGCACAGTCTTTGAGAACTATGGCAGGTCTTCCGTTAGTGCCAGAAGCTTTTTTGGTGTCTAGCTTTATTAAAATACGTTATATAATACGCTGTCTGAAGACAATATCGGGCATCCTTGAATGCACTATGGCAATAGTAAGTGGTGTTTTTCCTTGGAAATCGACAATAGAATGTGAGGCAAAGAGTTCAGCCAACAAGTTCGCTTTCTCAACAGGTGTCGTTGCAATACAATTACTTGGCCGTGTGAGTGGTGGTATGATGAATTTGGTGAAATTTTGACTAACTCCCTTAGCGACTGACCAAAAGGATCTGGAATTGTTGGGACAAGCGAGAAGTTTGTTTCTAATTCTTTCATTGTGTGCCTCCTTGGTTTCGTCGATAATTTCTTTGCATCTATTCCGGGCACGAACAAAGGTATTACGATTTATGGTGTTGGGATTTTCACGCCATTGTCGGTAGGCAAGATGTTTAGAAGCAACAGTTTCTTTGCATTTTCGGTCAAACCAAGGCTTGCCGTTGGAAGGACATTTCTTCGAAAAACGAATGTAAGCGTCCATATTAGCCAAAATAACATCGGAAACCTCCCTGGCGCAGTGAGATGTGTCTTCGGATCGAAAACAAACGTCTAACCAAGGAAAAGTTCGAAAATATTCCATGAGATCTTCCCATTTAGCAGATTTGTCGTACCAAATCTTGCGTAATTTAGGCGCCTTTCTGTCAATAATTGGTAGGATACTCGATGTCGAAAGCAGTTTATGGTCGGAAGAACCTAACGGCGGATTTACGATGACCGTGTAATTCTCCGGATTGGTGAGTAAAAACAGATCAAGAAGACTGGCGAACTCGATCAGGGATCCGTGTTGGTTCGTCAATAAGCTGAGTTAAGCCACAAGCTGATTGAGAATGATTCAGCTTCACGACCTTGTTTGTCGGTAGTATTTGAATATTTAAACCAGTTGATGTTGAGGACATTAAAGTCGCCCAGGATGGCAATTTCGGTATTTGTATAGCTAATTTGTAATGGAAGGAAGGAAAAGGGTCCTAAAGTTAATATCACTTGATGGTCGATAGAGGATACAGATGAACCTTGTGGTTTGTTGAGTTGTTATTTTTAACATCAAAGTTTGGGTGCTCCATTCTCGTTGGCAAGAGAGGTCGCTTCTGACAAAAAGACAGATTCCAAAGTTACGCCTAAATTGGGAATAGAAGTCGTACCCAGGATAAAAATAGTTGACTGTGGTGGTCGATGAACTGACATTGGTTTCACAGAGAACGAGTACATGAGGTTTATTTGATTGCAGGTGTTGGTGCACTGAATTTATGTTCGAGTTTGAACCTCGTATGTTACAAAAATCTATTTCTGTGCTTTTATTCACTAATATGTTTTATTAGAAATGATTGAAAATCTGGAAAAATGCTCGTAATACTCTTGAAGCTGTACAAGATTTTCCCATCTCTTTCCCCTTTCCCTATTAAAATTATAGCATTGAGAAAATAACCGAATTTTAATATTTCTATGGTGCAAAAATTCTGTAAAGGATATATAGGACGAAGTATATGAACATCAAACAAAAAACCCGGAAATTTGCCCAAATATTATTGAAATTATACAATATTTAACGACTCCCACACCTTTCATCCTCTTCTTGGGCTAAAATTGAAAATAACGGAAAAAGTGTCCTAATTTTTTAATTTCTCGAGTCAAAAACTTTGAAAAGGACATATGACGCTCTTATCTCCTCCACCATGTCTTTCATGTTTACTTTAAATATATTATTCATTCTCGTTTACAAAATTTGATAACATTTCTCCTCTGCTGTTCCTCCTTGGAAGTTAAGTAGTCTTAATTTTGTGTTTTTATAAATGGCTGTATTTCTCCATATATTTTTTTAATTTTGATACAGCAGACCGCGGTAGACCCAGTCTGTTTGCAATGAGACAACATAGGCACACAGATTTGACAACTACATTAAACCCAGCTACCTTGCTCATATGGCATTGATTATTTCTCTGTGGATCTAAAATCATGACAGTAATTTACGTGAGATTTAGTTTTAGTCCAAATTCCTCATTAGTCACTTTCAACCTACTCACGATAGAGCTCATTTCTTCCTCCCTTGTTATAATTAGGGTGTCATCAGCGTATCTTAAATTACTGATTTTTCTCACTCTCGCAGATTACCGCTATGCCAATGGTCTAGAATTTTCCGCGTTGTGTACTCGGTGTAAATATTAAAAACTATAGGAGAGAGGAGGCACCCTTGTATAATACCATTCCTGACTTGAAAGCTGTCAGAGGTATCATCATTAATGTTGACTCTGCCCCTGTTATGTTGGTAGAATTGTATTAAAATGGTTAAGAGCTCAGTAACTCCCATCTCTTTTAGTATCTGCCATAATTCTTGCCATTGTACCAAGTCGAATGCTTTAGAGTAATCAACAAATCATAAATACATGATGTTACATTGTCGAGCCTTCTCTATTCATTAGGAAACGTTTCCAATCTGACCTCTTGTGCCCTTGGCGGCATAAAGCCAGTCTGCTCTTCTGTCATCTATGGTAATAAGAACGGTCTAAATCGGTCGTTAATGATCTGAAAGAGGATTTTGCATGCGTGGGGATCAATGAAATCATTCGATAGTTATTGAAATCTGCCAGGTCACCATTCTTGAGTATCAGAATATAGGCCACTGGGATTTTCCTAAAAGTAATCCTTTCACGAATAATCGTAAATGCCAGTCTGACATATCTGAAACCAGTTTGGTTTCCCTGACTCCCTTGGCACTAGAGAAGCACTATTTTCTTCACAAGTACTCGTTTAAGATATAGAGACATGAGCCATGACGTTCTCATCTGTTTTTATCGACTTCTTCAAAGCCTTTGATAACGTCCATCACGATCAGCTCATTGAAATAGTCAGATCGACTGAAATAGATGAGAAACAGATAAGAATAATTGGTAACCTTTACTAGAAACAACGAGCTGTAATAAAAGTGGACGATAGTATATCTAATGAGATCGAGATTTGTCGGGGAGTATGTCAGGGATGCGTTCTCTCTCCAACCTTAATTTAATATATACTCTGAACAAATAATTCAGGAGGCGTTAACTAGTCAGAGTATAATAAAAGTCAATGGCGAATACATCAGTATCAGGTATGCACACGACACTGCTATTATGGCTGGTATTTTTGAAGACTTACAAAACTTAGTTAGTTGTAAAAATACATAAATATTCACAACAATATGGCCTTAGTCTAAAGTTTTCATAACTAAATACATGGTAGTGTCCAAGTAACCACAAACCAAACCAAGAACCCTGACAGTGGAAGGTAGGAGAGTTGAGAGGGTCCGACGTTTAATTAAATGGGTACGACCATCTACGGTACATGGGATTGCGGGGCGGAAGGGCAGAGTAGCATTTCTTCTGAAAAGAGAAGTTTTCATTGGCAAAAATCTTAGTCTACCACTAATGAATGTTGGACTGTTACGTGTTCTCTGTTTTACTGTATGGGGCTGAAGCGTGGACAGTCAATGACACTCTACTAAAAAGAATTAACGTTTTTAAAATTGGGCTGTATCGTCACAAGTGAAGATGTTCTCGGGGAAAATGCATATAGATCTGTGATTGGTCCGTACCTTGAAAAAGCGCTAACTATAATACCTGAGTCATATCGTGAGGCATGAAAAATATCGACTGTTGCAACTCATACTCAAGGACAAACTTTAGGCGAAGAGAGGACCAGGTAAACGACGGCACTCTTGGATGAAGAATTTACGTGACTGCTTCGGACTCAACTGAACTCTTCCGAATAGCCGCAAACAAAGTGAGAATCGTCATGATAATCGCCAATGTCCGGAACGGATGAGGCACACTGAGAAGAAGAAGCCAAATTCCTGTGTTCCAGATTTGATTACGTTGGAAGTGTATAATGTCAATATTTTGTAGATTAGGAATTAATTACATATTGCTTACATTTCTTGCCTTCTTCATTTAGAGTAACAGCTGTGAAGATTTTTGTGGGTGTTTTTATTTTGTTCTTTTTATCACTTTTTTTGAAGTCGGTTTATTTTTTTTTTCAAATTTTGGTTTTATCGTTTATTTGGAGATGTAAGCATTTTTGAATGAAATTATGGTTTAAATTATGTCCTATTGAACATATGACACTAATTACAAGTCAAGTTAAAACATAAACATTTTTAGTAATATTTTAAGACAAATTGGTCGAAAATTACCTATCGTCCAGTAAGTAGGATAATAATTTATTTTTTCTAAACCTGTATTATGGTAAACAAGTAATTTAGAAAAATTAAGGCGCCCGTCCATTGGGGAAGTCACACCTTTGGGGAATTCATATGAACGGATCAACAGGACTTTCACGTGATAAAAGAAGGAAATTACTCTCTCTGCCCAACAAGAAACTAATCGTTTAATATAAAATAAATCACAGGACGGACGGAGAAAAATATAGAATTAATATCTCATTGTCCGTATTCACCTGATTTATCGCCTAACGACTTCTTTTTGTTCCTAAGAGTAAAAAAAATGCGTGAACAACGATTTTCATCACTTCAAAAAGCTGTTGAATCCTTCTAAAATCATGTTTTTAAGGTACCAACTTCAGAGTGTAAAAAATGTTCGAACGCATGCGAAAGTGTATAAATCTTAGAGGCGAATATTTTGAAAAACAATAAAACGATTTGTACCAAAATTTTTTTTTTTTCTCTCATTGTTTTTATAAAAACTTAAAAGGTAGTCCTCGTAGTATGTAAGAAAACTCAACTTTATGTTATAAAAGTATTTTTATTTAAGTCTTAAATATGAATAATGTTAACTTAACCTAATACTGATGAGAGTTAATTTTCCATAAATAATCCTAAAGTTATTCTAATTCTAGAGCTAAACTGTATTAAGATTATGTTCTTTTATTTTAATTATCAGATTATTAAGAGCCTTGGTTGGAATCAGTGTGCTTCTGTTAGATTAGGAGGAGAATATACGGATGATATAAAAATCCTTCGTTTATTTTAATATTTACTCCCAACAAATATTCAAAGAAGCTCTGGCAGATCTCGATGTCGGGATTCTACTGAATGGCGAGAGAATGAATAATATTCGATATGCTGACGACACGGTGTTTATTTAAAATAGACTGCCTGTGTTCTTTTAATCTTTGTTGTAGGGTCCGTCCCGTTTGTCCCACATAAGCAGCGTCACAGTTATCACAATTAAGTTCATATATATCCTATACAAACCGAACAAATGTGGAAAATCGAGTATATATGAACTTAATTGTGATGACTGTGACTATGTCTATGTGTGACAAACGAGACGGAGCCTAAAACAAAGATGAAAAGAAAACAGGCACTCTATTTTAAATAAACAAAAATTAATAGGCTTCGCTGAACACTGCATAGACAATAATCACCTTTTTAATAACGAGAGGGTGAAGTTGCTATACGGTGCTTAAAAAGAAAAACATATGGATTATTTAGAAATTCTTAGCATAAACAAAGCGATTAAAAATAATATAAAAATAAGGAACACCCAAATAGAATTTGAAAATACCCCCATATTAGACGCTGTGTGAAGATAGACTAGCTGTAATTAACCCAATTGTATTACCTCTTAATTTAAATTTAGTACCAATTAATGATCCAAATGTAATATATTTTAGAACTTAAGTTTAGTCTTACTGTAAACTTCTTCGAAAATTGTCGCGAGACCGAAACGCCTGTATTTTATTTCAAAAGTATAAATAACAAGATTTTTAGTATTTTGGACATTAAAATTACAAAAAACACCTTTTATATCTTAATAAGGTTTAACTCTAAAGCACTTGGTTTAAAATTATATACATAAATATTATTAATATGACTGTACTTTATTAGAACTAATGGCAAAATTGACTAAATTGCACCAGAAAATATAAAAAATATTGAAACAAATCTTATTAATTCAATAAATTTGGTGAAACTAAAGGAAAAAATAATTGTTAGCAACTTCTGTGACTAAAAAAACGTACTAAAACTAAATATTTCAGTCAATAACATTAAAAAATATGTAATACAATTAATAAAAAACCGGTCAACTGCAAGTTGCACTTGCGCAATTAGTGTTCCGTACGTTGATTGCTTTTAAAATAAAAAAAAAAAAAATTACGGAGGTATAAAATGATCAGTGACTTCACAAAACACCCCTTCAACAAGGTTTCAACAAAGTTTGTTGCCAACTGAAAATTGATGACCTTGAAATTTTTTTTTTTTTTTATATACCAGATAAATTATTAAAGGTAATGCACTCATGATAATTTTCGTTCAATCTACACCCCGTGGAGAATATTCCAGAGTTTTTTCAAAATTTTTTGATAAGTACTTTTCGAGATAAGGAGGGTGGATAGCGATTTTTCGAGTTTTTTTTTTTAAAAATAATACAAAGAAAAGTGCGCGCAAGTATTACATTATTATATATATATATATATATATATATATATATATATATATATATATATATATATATATATTACTTGTGTTTTCATAACCTTTCGTTTGACACCAGACCTAGTAAAAAAATATTTTTTTTCACTTCCGATTTCACCCCCCAAAACTAACCCCTTAAGTCAATATTTAACTTTCAAAACTACATGGCTCTGAGGAGGTCATCAATTCCTATATTATTACTAAATTTCAACTTTCTATGACAAATAGTTTCGGAGAAAATCGTGTGACAGACAGACAGACAGACACCGAAGTGATCTTATAAGTGTTCCGTACGGAACACTAAAAATAGATACTACACAATATATTTTTTAATACCTTGAATTAAGTAATATATAACACATACATAAGGTTAACCTGAACTTAATGACTAAATAGTGTAAATAAATTACTATGAATAACTACACCTAAAATCTAAAACTCTACAGAGTAAGTAATATAAAAATTGAAAATTTAGCAAAAAGAAAGAAGGTTCTTTATTCGATTCAATTTTCCTTAGACTGTATTTTTATAATGCATATAAAATTTTTCAAAAAGGGAAGTCATGGTTTTTTCAGCATTTAAATTTAAAGCACAACAGATAGCGACACTTTTTGGGCATGTTATCCCTCTATAAGAGAGTCTTAAGACCTTGTAATTTATGTAATTAAAATTGGAAATTTGGAACAAAGGGCAGCTTGGCGTTTGCAATATATCGTAAAAATTAACAAAAAAACTGTGAAAAAGTATGTTCTTGAAAGATTAGTTACTGGCTGATCTTTGCGATAAAACTATCGGAATTTTTTTTTATTAACCTAATGCGATTTTGCTTCAAATGGTGTAAGTTTTAAATATATCTGGCCACTGGAAGTTGGTAAAATAATTTTTTAAAGTCATGGTGGTTTTCTGACTCGGTTCGACGATACCACATCATGCACACAATTCCTTATTACAGGACTGGACTTGTAGAGTATTGCTAAAACATGTTTGCACTTACCCACAATATTGTTTTTTAGTGAATAATCCACGATATTATTTTTATTGGAACAGTGATAACTATCATAATAGTCTAGTTCCGGAGATACTTCGACAGAAGTCGAAGAACAAGAATCGTGGATCTAAGTGCTGGAAACAGAGGAACCGGGTGGTGTTGGACTCACTGTCTCTAGATTTGGTATGGTTTCTTCGTTTTTACAATAGAGTCCTCTCCTTTTTTGTAAACGCTTTAGGTACACTAGAACGTGATATCAAAAAAAAGAGTCGAAAATGAACGAGACCAGGCTCAGGTAACAGCAGGTGGAGAGGTAGCAAGTACGTACAATAAAAACTTATCCTTTAGAATATTTAGATATAATCATTGTAAAACCACAAAGATACTTTTTCTACTATTCTGAACTCTATAAGAGAACAGAGAGCTAAGAAACAAGTACGAAAGCGGCAGTTTTAAAAAAATCGCTTCCTCTGAAAAGTTACGTTTTTTGAGACATAATGTTCTTTTTCTCAGCTATCGTATTAGATATAGTTACGATTTTTTTAGCAATGAAGTCCATATCTCTGAACATTTTGAGCTGCATAGATTTTTCCGTAAGTCAAAAAATTCCAAAAAAAAAAAATTATCGGAAAGAAAAAAATGTAGTACTTTAGTTCTTTTATGGCTATAATTAGACAAAGCAAAATTTTAAAAATATACCACATTCAGATTGTTTCCTAATAAACGAGAAACAGCTAGAAAAAATAAGTTGAAAATCGGAGCAGTAGAATTGTAGAAAAGGAACGTTATAGGAAAAAAACCATAGATTTTCACATCTCTTTTATAGACCATAAACAAAAAAATGTTAGAATCTACGAAATAGTTCTTAGACAATCGAGTTGAGGAAGAAGTCGGGCATTTCCGGACGGCGAGCCAAGCGGAAACGGTTGGAGAGGTTGATTATGACTTATTTTTAACTGACTTAAAAAAAAGGAGTTTCTCAATTCGACGTGTCAATATTGTTCAAATGTTAGTGTGTATATGCTTTCCAACGGACATACAAAATTTCGCTACTGTACACAGTGTGAGGATAAGTTCTGTCAGTATGTATGTCGGTAAGTATGTTTATCCTTAAATATCTATAAAACTATTAGACCGATTTTAATGAAACTGTTCAAATTTTTCTCAACACTGTAAAAGGGTCATTCAAATCGACTTTATAGTTTAATAAGTAACCGATGTCTGAGAGTCATCTATTGGACTAATGCTAATGAGTCTATTGCTCCGTGGAATTAACTACATTCTAAATTAACTACCTAGTTAATATACTAAATGTAGTTTACATAATTTATATAAAATTTTTGCAACATTCTTAACTTTGGATGTGTCATGATTTGTTAGTGTATAACGTTCGGCCAGTTTCAATTATATAAAAAGCGGGAACATGACACATAGGTTTTCCTGTAGGCGCTTTCAGCCAAAATCAGCCGGTACCAATTCGTTCAGAGTAGTTCAGCTTAGTTTACAAATCATTTAAATGCAAATTATTTTTTCCATATGCTACAGCAGTAAAGTTGCCACACTTTCCATTTTCCTGATTTTTTAAAATGGTACAAAATTCTTCCCAGAAAAGAGTCACTAACACTTATATATGTATATATATATATATATATATATATATATATATATATATATATATATATATATATATATATATATATATATATAGGGTGGCGCATAAGTAAAGTTATGATTTAATAAGTGAATAAATTTTTTGTTAACGTCTTTTTTTATTTTTTTTTTTCAGAATTAACTTTGAAAATCTTGGGAAATTTATGATGGAAAGACTCAGCACAGAACAAAGAACCAAAATTGTTCAATTTTATTATGAAAGTCTATGATCTTCCGCGGGCTCGTGCAGTTCGAAATGATGTGAACATTGCTCGGGTGCAAGCAAGTATTGAGGAAAACCCCGAAACTTCCACCAGGCGACGTTCTCAGCAGTTGATGATGTATAGGCGGTCTTTGCAAAGAATTTTACATAATTTACACCTTTTCCCATATAAGATTCAATTGGTTTATGAGTTAAAACCAAATGATGCACAAAGACGCATTCAATATAGTCGCCGTTTGCAAGAATTGTGCCTAGAAAACAACGAGTTTATTCACAAACTCATAATGAGCGATGAGGCCCATTTCCTCCTCAATGGTCACGTGAATAAACAAAATTGCAGAATATGGGGCACCCAAAATCCAAGGATAATTGTTGAACATCAAATGCACCCACTTAAATGAACAGTATGGTGTGGAATAACTTCAGAAAAAATCATTGGACCATATTTTTTCGAAAACGACGAACAAGTTGCGGTTAATGTGAGTGGCATTCAAAATCGGGCAATGATTGAAAATTTTTTAAGGCCGAGGTAGAGAACAATCCAGAATTGTGGTTCCAACAAGATGGAGCCACAGCTCACACAGCTCGTCCAACTATGGCTCTCCTGCGCGAAATTTTTGCCGATCGAATAATATCGCATTTTTCTGATTTTAACTGGCCACCGCGTTCGCCCGATTTAACGGCTCCCGATTTTTTTCTTTGGGTTTACCTAAAGAGTAAGGTATATGCCAATAAGCCAAGAACCATCCAACAGCTTAAGGCGAATATCCGACAAAAAGTGAGGGCGCTGGGACCTGAAATTCTAAGAAAAGTTATGGGAAATGCTCTGGAAAGAGTACGTCAGGTCGAAGCAAACAACGGGTACCATTTGAAAGACATTATCTTCAAAACATAATGTGAACATGTTTCCAAACTATATTCTAAATTTTAATAAACGCCAACGTTAAATAAAATCAGAAAGAAAAAAGTTATTCATTAAATAAATCATAGCGTTACTTATGCGCCACCCGATACATACATAACACATATGTTTTTATATATATATATATATATATATATATATATATATATATATATATATATATATATATATATATATATATATATAGGGTGTTATGAAAATCATTTAATATATTGAAATTGGGGACTTCTGGAGTCAATTAGAGTCACACATAATATTTATTTTTAATAAATTTGAACATAATTGAAATTTTACAAAATCGCTAGACTATATAAAATAAAAAAAATCATTGATCATGGCTGATAGAGAGCGTGAATTTTTAATGCGGGTTGACACACCGCCTTCACAAACAATCTAACCGTTTTGTTTACATAGTGCAAAGTATTACGAATTTTTTTTTTATCAAATATTGCAAATTGGTAATCTAGCAAGTTTTTTAAGTGTTTTATTGATGTTGGTCAGTTGCTTTTTACGACAATTTGTTTAATTATTTTAGTTAAACAGAATTATTGTTGGGTGTTCATAACTTATTTCTGATGTGTTTAATGCATTTTTTACCAGGAAATTTATCATTGCTGAGAAAATACCTTGTTTTACTTATTTTGAACTATACAGATGACGAGAAAGCAATTAATTGCACTGGCAAAATGGATATGGATACGTAATTAATATATTATTTCTATACGTATTTTTCCAGGCTGTGGGGTCCTTGATTTTAAATCAAAAATTTATGACTTCTTTGAGTTAGTTTTATGTGGTATTATCAAGAAGCGTTATTTATTAGTATTTGTTTTAGCTACAGAAATATTCTAGTTACCAAATATCAAGTGATTTTCATAACACACACACGCATATATATATATATATATATATATATATATATATATATATATATATATATATATATATATATATATATATATTTATATATATATATATATATATATATATATATATATATATATATATATATATATATATATATATATATACTCCACTTTAAGTTTTTTCATTTTTTGCTATTCTATTCGTACATATTCAAAATTTAGTTTGTACTCATGATATGGAGTAACACTGGGCAAATCCATTTTTCAAAAATATAACTTTTCTCATCTTTATTTGTTTAATGGAATCGATCGGAAGCCAAATGGACTATTATATTTGTAATGGTGCAGAGGAGACTGAGCTGAAAACCTGTTTTGATTATTTAAAAATGAACTTTCCAGGTTGGACCTCAAAAACCTGTTATGTTGATCAACCGGCACGAAATTTTGTTGTTGACTAAAACCTATATTTTGAACATTTCCGAAATTTTGCGAACTCTGAACGGCACTCTCTTGATTCTCCCTTAAAAATCTGTTATTTTGCGGACTATTACTATTAAGGACTTGCTGTCCAAAAGGTTGTATACTACTCTGTATGTTGAAATTATTGGGGCTGGCTATATTACCTTCAAGATTTGATCTGAGAAACCTGTTTTGGTTTTGATTAAAATTATTGAAAAATTGATTCTGGGCTCCCTGAAAACCTGGATTGGGTCCGTTAAACCTTGTGTTTTGCAAGTTTGAGTTGAAATTTTGACCAGCCGGGTTTTGTCCTACAAAACTCGTAGGTTGAGTCAAAGTAGTAGTTCCTTGGTTTTGACTCAAAAATTTGTTATTTTGAGGGAAGTAACCGATTTCGTGTATTGGACTAAATGGTTCTCGAGCAGGTATAATAGAAAAACTACCTTGGCCATTTTGGTTCAAACTCAGGTTTTTACTTCCCTGTTCTTGCCTTAAAATCCTATTTGATGTCAGGAAATCGTTATTTTGTGGCAAACTTTGTCCTTTACCATCATTGTTGAACCTCAAGAAGTTTGAACTACCAAGGTTTTGAGGCAAAGGCTGACTTAGAACCTGAGTCACACCTTGATTGCTGAAAAAGTTTGAGTTTTGTGCGGTTTGGGCGCTATTTTGACTAGTAGAACTAACGAAATTATTTATGCTAGGCTGAATTGTGTTTGAGTTAGGTGGCAAGAATTGCTGGCTAGTTTGAAGAAGATTCTGATTAGCCCCGACGCCGTTAAAATTATTTAAATTAGACTGAACAAAATTTGAGCTAAATTGTAGTAAGTTTGGACTAACTGGTAATATACTTGGATTATTTTGAAGTAGATTTGTATTGGTCAGGGTTAAAATTGGTCTAGATGTAGCTAAATTTTGAATGTTAGGGGGTACCTGTTGATTTAAAATGTTGGATTTTAATTCTGGTACAAAATTGAGGAACCAGTAGGTTCTTTGCTGGGCAAGATCTGGGCATTTAGAGGAAGTTTTTCAGCTTCTTTAATTGGATCAAAACTAATACTAGGTACCACAGTAACGCCACCTGCTGTTTTAGAACTTGCTGAACTAAGTTTTGAGTCGGTGACAATTTGGTTTGCAAAATTTGGTCTTGCATTATTAATTGCAGGTAATATGGCTTCACTAATTGTGAATTTGTTAAGAATAGGACCATCGTTTTGTGATAGTAGTTTTTCAGGGTCAATAGTGGCTAATTTCGTAACTACCGAACGATCTGGTTCGCTAAAAATAGGATCGTATTGATTGAAATTTTGGCTGACAGCTTGTTTGAAATTAAATTGGGTTAACCCTAGGTTATTCGAAACCTGATTGGTGAAAGTTTGTTGTGCACTTGCAGCATTATGTCTTGATAAGATTTGTTGCTGGTAACGGATGTTTTCGAGTTCTTGTTCTAAATTTTGCTGCTTCTTTTGAAGATCTAAGTTGGTGAATGTTGTGGACTGGATATTTTGGTTTTGCTGAAAAAGAAAGAAGTAAAGGTTTAGGCAGTATTGAACTATTGAAATGATCTTAAATGGAATTAAAATTGAAAAAAACCATAAACCAATTTCAAAAATCATTACTCAGTATATATTACCACTACACCAAACACTTTATTTTTGCACTAAATCAATCATCCTGATGAAGCTACCATGGTTAGCGAAACGCGCGTCTAGTGCAAAAATAAAGTGTTTGGTGTAGTCGTGATATTTATCGCGTAGTGTCATTGTGCCAAAGATTCCACATTCCCAACATAATTTCAAAAACATGCAAAATAATATCCTCTCTATATCTTCAATCTGCTTGCGTTTTTTTCATTGTATTGAACTTTATCAAGCGTCAAAACCAAGTCAGATGGTTGTCAGCTAATCCTTTCCAATTATAAAAATAAAACTTAGTCGATGTAAAGTTTATCATAAGAAGTGGTCATTTTTTGTCCCTAAAAGAGCCGATTTCAGAGAAAACACCCACTGGCGACTCCTGCCAACCTTATTTCTGCTATATTTTCGTCAAAACGAAATAAATGAAACAAAATTTGAGCCGCTACTATTCACGCCATTTTTGGCCTCTCGGGCTCCCGGACCAACATCGACTCCTGCCAATCATTAAGCGTAAGTCGTACTAAATTGGCTAATGATACTGTATCACGTCTACGGTGCTACGGTTCACGGCAAAAATAGCATATTCGAATTGGGCCTTATTGGATAATGGGCCTTTAGCGACGGCCCAAAATATCTGAAAGTTGAACAGTTTCTGTGTCAGATGAACCTGTCAAACGGGCAAGTTGCTACTGTCCACGCCACTTTTTTTCACGTAGCGCTCAGTCTATAAGTAAATATTACGATATTTAAACAATATTATATACATACGTCTTGAATTGATTTTGAATATTACCAATTTGTGTAGTTAAATGTAAAAAAATTCGAAAATTGTTTTTGTTTTTACCTGAGGGTCATTTTGTTGTGGAGAAATGCGTTCTTTTTTTGGATTTAATTCATTTTTGAAAATAGGTTCGACTTTTTTTGGTTGTCCTTTTTCGTCCTGATGAACTGTAAATGCGGCTACAAGTGGAGCAGAAAAAAACTGGACCTGCATAAAAATCAACCCATAAGTAATATAATATATTACACTTAATTAATTTGAATGGTGTGTTACACAGGTAAAACCAGCGTACATGTATGGTTTGTCTAACAGTGATTTACAGTTACGTCATTATGCTACCAGGATTGTATGATAAGTACCTGGCCTCGGCCAGAAATGGCGCTACTACTATTTAAAAAAATATATTTTTCATAATCATAAACTTTCACAAGAATCCTGTCAAATTTTCAAGTCGCTGCATGATTTAGTTTGTGAGTGAAAAAAATCCCCGATATAGTGCTCGGATCGGAGAGTGAAAATGCGTGAGATTGCTGAGGCTGTGGGCATCTCAATTGAATGGATGCGGAACATTTTAACAACTCATTTGGATGTGAGAGGCACCCATCTTGCTTTCCGCAAGATGGGAGCAGTGATTGCTCACAAATGACAATAAACGCACACGTGTGTCAACTTAAAAAGAATGTTTGGCGATGTTAAAGCTCAATCGGACTGATTTTTGGCGTTGATTCATAACTGTTGAGGAAACATGAATTCATCACAGCATACCAGAGACCAAAGAACAGTCCAAACAGTGGGTTTTCCGGCGCCAAACAAGGCCAAGGCGACTTTATCGGCCAACAAAATCATGGCCACAGTGTTTTGGTATGTACGCGGCATAATCCACGTCGGTTACCTTGAAAAGGGCAAAACGATTAATAGAGAGTATTATATTAACTTATTGATTCGTTTTAACCATGCTGTGAAAGAAAAAGATCTGCATTTGGCGAAGAAGAAAGTTCTCTTTTATCAAAAAATACACGCGTGCACACTTATGTCATAGCCATGGTAAAATTCCATAAGTTAGGTTACGAATTGCTTCAGCATCCACCATATTTACCAGATTTAGCCCTCAGCGATTATTTCCTATTTCCGAACATGAGAAAATTGCTCGACAGCAAAAAGTTTGGCATGAACGATGGGGTGATTGCTGAAACAAACATCTATTTTGAAGGGTTGGAGAAATCGTATTTTTTAGATGGAATAAGAAAGATAGAAAAACGTTGAACTAAGTGTATTGAACTAAAAGGAGACTGTGTTGAAAAATAAAATCAATTTTACACTTAAAAACATTTTTTTCTTGTCAAGACCAGGTCCTTATCATACAATCCTCGTAATTTACTTCGTTCTGAGAGAAAAGCAAAAGAGCCAGGTCTATTCATTTACGTGGTTCAGTTGAGAGGTGAAGCGAGTTTCTACAGGCAGAGCTTGCGATCCGATTTACTTTACATGACTTAAAAAGCAAAAAAAACTCCTTGACGTAATTGTAAATCACTTGTAGACAAAACATATTTCTTCCTATTGTTAAGATTGCATCATTTCGCTTCCCTTGCTATGAAAAGACTGTATTTGTGGAAAAATTACACACGCATAGCCACTCATTACCATCTGTCACTCTATCTATCTGTCTAACTGTTGGAAAGATAACTCTTGAACGAACTGAGATATCAATAATAAATTCGTTATACATGTAGCACTTGATGTAAGGCTGGAACCTGTAAATTTTGGGTAATATCACTCTGGAGAAAATGGGTGAAAGGGAAGAGAGCCGAAAAATTGTTTTTATTTCCTGAATTATTATGTAAATTTTTCTTGATTTTTGTTAATATAACGTACACATTTTAAGTTTAATTACAGTAGAACCCCGATTAACCGAGTCGCGATTATCCGAGCTCCGGATTAACCGAGCCAATCTAAGAACCTGATTATCCGATGTACGCGCTTCTATGCTGCGTATTAACCGAGCTTCTAAAATATGTATGTACATATTGCCATTTAAAATCGTCAAGGCCTTCGGGGAATCCCCCTAGCCCGTGTGAGGTGTTCCCCTATTTATGTTTTTGGACTCTTTCAGTATGTAAATTTGCGTGAATGCAATGCGTTATAGCGTTTACTACGGAGAAGTACGAGTATAATCACATAATTTATTTGGTTGGAGTTCTGGTAGTTAAGTGTAATTAATACGAACTGCATTGCTTGAATTATTGTTTATCGTATTATAATGGAGCAAAACGAGCGTAAAAGAATTGTCGTTCCTAATGAAGAAAAATTAAAAGCCATCAGAAGAATTGAAGCAGGAGAGACAATTAAAGTTGTTGCACGAGATTATGGAGTAGGTGAGGTAACAGTTGGAGATTGGAAAAGAAACCGCACAAAACTAGAAGAGTGGTGTATAAATCAAGCCTCCTCGTCCTCAGGAAGAAAATCAATGAAAACCGGCGACTATGAAAAGGTTAACGAAGGGCATACTCCAACCACATTCATGTGGTTTAACCAACACAGATCAAAAGGTGTGCCTCTGTCAGGTCCAATTTTACAACAGAAAGCAGTAATAATTAGTAGGCAATTCCCAGAGATAGATCAGTTTACCGCCAGTTCTGGATGGCTTGACCGCTGGAAAAAAACGGTAAGGTGTACGACAATTGACTGTATGTGGTGAAAAACTTTCTGCTGATGTGTCATCAATTGAGAAGTTTAAGCAGAACTTAAAAAGCAAATCGAAGATTGTGGATACACATGTGATCAAATTTACAACTGTGACGAAACTGGTCTGAATTATAAAATGCTTTCATCAAAAAACATTGGCATCTCGACAGGAAAAATCAGCTCCTGGGCACAAACGAAGTAAGGAAAGATTAACTATAATGGTATGTTCCAATGCATCTGGCAAGCACAAAATCCCACTGATGGTGATTGGCAAGTCTGCACGTCCAAGAGCTTTAAAAGACATCTCACCCAAAGCCCTACCAGTCTATTACAAAAGTCAGAAGAGCGCATGGATGGATACGACCTTATTTACTAACTGGTTTGAAGAAGAGTCCGTGCCATCTGTGACTAAATTTTTGAACAGAAACCGTCTTCCTATTAAAGCAATTTTGTTAATGGATAATGCCTCCTCTCACCCTGGAGAAGGACCTCATGTGGGCGAAATTGTTGTAAAATTTTTTCCTCCAAATGTAACCAGCATAATGCAACCAATGGATTAAGACATCCTCGAAAACATTAAAAAAATATATAGGCATCTGGTAGAATACATAGAAAAGGAGAATATTATCAATGGGATGAGAAAGGTTACAATGAAAAATGAATACTGGGTAAGGCAAGCTTAGGATTCTGTGCGTACTACCACTATTCAAAAATCTTGGTCAAAAGTTATTCATTTTGAGGACTATAATGACAGTGAAGATGTTACTCCATTAAATGAATTAGCTTTGAAATTGAGAAACCATAGATTTTGACAGCGAGATAGAAGAAAAAGAAATAAGTTTATTTGAATTAATGCAAAAATTAAAAGGTTGCGAAAATGTGACAAGAGAAGATGTTGTTGAATGGATTACAGCAGATGATTTAGGAGAAGAAATGAGTATTGGAGAAATAACGAATGCCTCTCAGGAAACCAAAAAATCAGATGACGATAACGATCACGAAGCCGCGGTGGATGAATAGTCTCCCACTAAGATCTCTCATTATGAAAGTTTTGCCTCTTTGGAAAAAGCTGTGAGATATATCGAACAACAACCAGAGGCAACCCTAGCGCATTTGCTTCTTCTTAATAGATGGAGAAACACTGCAGCGAGAAAAATAAGATGCAATATGAAACAAAAGCGCATAGATACCTATTTCACTGTTTTATATGTTAAAACGTTAATACATCGGTTTAAAGTACTGGTGTTTATTTTTTGAATGAATAAAAAATAAATCCGGATTATCCGAGTTCTCCGTTTTCCGAGGAGGGTGCCCCCCACGTTACCTCGGATAACCGGGGTTCTACTGTATTTACAGTCAAACAAAGGAGTTAAAATATGGAGGGGGGTGTTAGAGAGAGTTGATTCAAATATATCGTATTTTCAGGGTTTCTGGAGAAGGAAATTCCAAAAACTCTGTTATTTGTCTATATTTTAATTATTTATGACGAAAAACATATAAGATGGAAGGGTCAGAGAAGTCGTTTCCTATATTTCGCGAGACAACTGAATCAAAGTCCTCAGAGTCTTTTCTCTGAGCTTCACCTCTTTACAAGGGACCAAATGTTTTCAATAGGGTTGGCATCTGACAATTGTGTAGACCACTCTAGTATCTTATCGTGGGCCCAAGCAAGCCCCTTCGCGACGTGATTTTCGCCCAGCAAAAGTTTCTTCAACGTGCTTCGGAATTTTTTCATCATTAGCAAGAATATGTTGTCGAATGGTCTCATGGGACACATTCAAACCAGATTTTCTTCATTTTGCTACTCCTTGTCTCAGCGTCAATTTCGGGTCCCGTGAAAACAAAGACACGATTCGTTTTTCGACTTTCGGAGTGACTTTGCCTACCGAGCCACGTTTTGGCAAGTCGTCGATATTTTTCATCTCGTTAAAATGATTTACCACTTTTTCATAAACGATACCGACTTTTTAATAAATCTAGCGGCCGCGGAAAGTGTCATTTTAGACCCTTTTGGATGGGAACAACGAAAGACTGCCGACGATAAGTGACTCATTTTGGATTTTACGTGATTTCGACGAAAGTTCGGAATTGACTGATACTTTTACTAAAATGCGTCATAGACAAAGGTTCCCTCTACCGATTTTTTTGTTGAATCGCTAAAATCGCATCTATCGCGGACATCTTCTTACTTGACAGACTGTATATCATGTTTCACGCCTTTTCAGGATTCTTGGAGACCAAAACTCTGAAAACTGTGTTACTTTTCCTCTATTTTCAGTTGCTTATGATCATACATGTAAGGAGTTAATAAGATAGGATAGAGTTAGAGAGGCTGCTTCGTATATATCGCATTATAAGTTCTTTCAGTGTGCCGAGAAATCTGAAAATTTTTTACTACTATCACTTAATTGGACATGTGAATGAGAAAGGAGGGGAGTTAGAGTGACTACTTCAAATATATTGTGTTATTAATCCATTTCAGTTATTTGTTCATTTTTAACTGGTCAAACATGTAAGACGTTAATAAGGTTCCGGAGCAGGTCAAAGGAACAATTTTGTACATATGTTAACACGTAGGCTGAAAAGTTTTTGATCTAGCTACTTAAAACACATTTTTTTCCTAAAATTCGACTTTATTCATCAACATAGTTTCCTTCAAGAGCAATACAATTAGAACAACGCTTTTCTAATATTTCTATATCTTTCTTGTAGGAGGATTTGTCTTTGACTTCAAAATAGGCCTGTTTCCGCGATAACTTCTTCATTGGAGCCAAATCTCTTTTCCGCGAGCATTTTTTTGAGGTCTGCGAATAGATAATAGTCACTGGGGACCAAATTTGGAGAATACCGTGGATGACGAAGCAATTTGAACTTCAATTCATGCAATTTTGCCGTCGTAACCATTGACTTGTGACACGGTGCATTGTTTTGAGGAAAGAGCATTTTTTTCTTGTTTATTTGGGGCCGTTTGTTTGCGATTTCTGCCTTCAAATGCTCTAATAACTTTATATAATAGTCGCTATTGATGGTTTTTCCCTTCTCAACATAGTCGATGAAAATTATTTCATGCGCATCCCAAAATACAGTGGCCAAAACCTTCCCAGCCAACTTCTGTGTCATTGGTCGCTTCGGGTGGCTTTCACCGGCTGTTGTTCACTCAGCTGACTGCCGATTTGATTCCGGTGTGTAGTGGTGGATCCAGGTTTCATCTATTGTCACATATCGCTTCAAAAAATCCTTTTTATTGCGCTTAAACAGGTCCAAATAGCGCTCAGAATCATTAACACGTTGTTGTTTTTGATCCACTCTGAGCAAACGTTGTACCCGTTTCGAACGGAGGTTTCTTATGCCCAAATGTTCATGCAAAATATGACCAACACGTTCTTTTGATAACTTTAGGCTGTCAGCTATCTAATGCAATTTCACTTTACACATACAAAACAATTTTTTGGTTTTTGTTGATGTTTTCCGGTGTAACTACCTCATTTGGGCGTTCAGAGCGTTCAGCTTCATTTGTGACTGTACGATTGCGTTTAAATTCAGCATACCAGTAAATGATGAGAAATTTTCTAGCGGCCGAGCCCCCGTATTACTTATCGAGCCATTGCTTTGCTTGAACGGTATTTTTTACCCATCAAAAAATAGTGTTTAAACAACACATGAAATTCGATTTTTTTCTATTGTTTTGAAAATATCAAAAGTAGCGTTATTAAAACCACTGTAATGAAATTTTGACGTTTCGTTCGAAGGTTGGTACTTCCTAAAAATCATATTGATTTTTTGAAACGGGCGACATTTATGTGTTTTAGACTAAAAACTTGTAAGCCTACGTGTTATTATAAGCCCTTTTTATGGTCTCAAAGTGGAGGAATGAAACTTGTGTTATTTTTTCAATATTTTTAATTCTTCTAACATGTAAGATATTTATTGCGTAGATGAGCGTTTTAAAAGCGTTGCTTCGTAGAATCTGAAAGTTTTGTCATTTTTTTCGTATTTTAAATTGGCCAAATATGAACGGTGTTAATGAAATAGGGGTGCGAGTTAAACGAGTTGCTTGGTATATCTCTTCTTATTATTATGTATCATTTTTAGAGATTTTTCAGCTGAAAATTGTATTAATTTCTTCATATTTTAGATTTTAAAAGAAATGTTATGTAGAGGAAAATATACGAAGTCAGTTGTAAATATTTTTGAAACTCTTTCTGTTCTCAAGTTTTTTTTTATTTATATCTTCTATAAAGAACCTATTATTTAAAATATCGTTGTAGTAGTTGGATTGAGTTATTTTTTAGTGTAAGAAAATTAAATTCAGTACCTAGTTTACAACCAAGCCTTGCAGGGGAAGTGCTGAGTAAATTACTTTACCGTTGAAGGGGGAACGTTTGTTCAATATTATGCAAAAATTTGAAGTTAATGAATATGTGTCAAAATAAAACAAAAAAATACCTGTTCCACTTTAGCTTCACTTTCCTCTGTTGATACTTCTGTAGGTGCTGAACTTGTAACATCAATATTCTCACTATTTCCTTTACTTTTTAAACTAAAATCATCATTTTCTGTACTTTTTACCTCACTAATTACACTAGTCTTTGAATTTACATCTGTATTCAATAATTCTGCGGTCGTTTCAGTTGGTTTTACATAGACTACCTCATTATTTATATCATTTCCTAGTGGCCTTACGTAAGTTTTCACAAAAGGCGGTTCATCTACTTCTTTTTCAATTGAAAATTTGTCAAAAATAGCTTTCGAAGCTGTTTTCGAGTCAGAATCGGTGATAGTGTTCAAACTTGAAAAACTAGCGATTTTAGTGTTGGATTCGGTATCTTTAATACTTCTTGGTGTCGGAGAATTAACGTTTTCACTATTTTCAGTGATAAAACTGTTCGATGCACTGGTAATAATTTGTTCAGCGTCTTTAAAAAAATCTAAGGGTTCTTTTTCAATACTTCTTATCGGAGCTGCCTGTATGCTGTGGCTCTTTTGTACTAAAACCTCGTTAGTTTTCTCTCTTGGAGTATCTTCTGGGTTTTCTAAAGAATTTTCTGAAGATACATTATTTTCTGATGGTTTTTCTTCAAATGTTGTGATTATTTTCTTCTCACTTATGTTCTCGTACTTGGTTTTGTCTCTGAAATATACAAGAAATTAAAAAGTCTATTTTCATCATTGTACATTACTTGCTATGAAAAAAATACACTTTTTCGGATCCGACTACGACTTTCGAAGAGACAGATCCAACTTTTTCAATACTTGTCCCCAATGCTTGATATAACTAAAATATACCATTTTTTTAGAAATTGCAGATGTTTATAAAATTTCATATATATATATATATATATATATATATATATATATATATATATATATATATATACGAGGCTGGTTTGAAAAGTCCGTGCAAAAATAAAAACTACTTATGTGTTTGGGGTAAACTCTTCTGTCATCCATCACCATATCATGGATTTGATCAATGATTTCTGGAGTCGTAACCTCCACAGGCCGTCCAGAACGTTCAGCGTCACTTGTGCCCATATGCCCAGTCCGAAAATTTTGAAACCACTTATAAACTGTTCTAGTCGAAGGTGCAGAGTCACCATAATGTTTATCAAGCTTCTCTTTAGTCTCCTGAGGCGTTTTGCCTTTCATAAAGTAATGTTTAATCACCACACGAAATTCTTTTTCGTCCATTTCTTGAAAATCACTCGACTTCCTTGATTCACACGAATGTCAAACACAAAGAAATAGACCAATATGGCTGAAACTTGGTGTGCGTTCATTCAAGAGATGCTACTAACTAAACATGACCTCGATACGCGCCGGTGGTGCCATCTCTCGGACTTTGCACGGACTTTTCAAACCAGCATCGTATATATATATATATATATATATATATATATATATATATATATATATATACATATATATATATATATATATATATATATATATATATATATATATATATATATTATATAGAATAAAGAAAGAAAGCAAAATGTTGCTGTATCTACCAAAATTATTAAAAATACAATCTTAATTGGGGAACTCGGCAAATTTGGGCGTGATAGGAGATCACACAATTTTCATTAAGCCGCCAATATTTCGGTCCTGGATTCGGACCTTCTTCAGGGCAGAACTGAAAAGAAGAACAGAGCGTATTCACTGATAGTGTCTGGGACAACTTTAAATTAATAATGTTATCATTAGGTTGTTATAATAAATAAAATTAGTGTGGAACAAGAATAAGATATTAGTCATAATAAGTTAAAAAACTCACATGAGAAGTGCAAAGATTTCGTTAGCCTGAATGGCCGTAGGTTATACATAAAAAACTTGTTACATATAAAAGTTGGTTAATCCATAAAATATACAAAATACACATTAAAACACTGTAGACAAAATTCTAAAAAACAAATTTAACACATGGATGTAATTGGGAACCTTGGATGTTGAAAACATCGTTAATTATTTCACTTGTGACCACCACATATGGCCACCGCCATTCAGGAACAAATGAAAAGAACGACAGGAGACAGCTACCGACAGAGATAAGGGGTTTAGTCAAGAAAACTCAATTAACCAGAATGCGGGGTCGACACCTGGAAGGAACCGATAGAAAAGGAAGTACAAATATTGGACCCTAAGTGAGAGAGAGGTAGCCAATTGAGCGACCAAAACCAGGTAATAGCGGAAGGATAAAACACACCCTAATTATAAGTAAATGGTGAGCGAGGGAGCGAGAGAGAGAGTGACAATAATGGGAGTAACGAAGAAGAAAATTATCTAGTGAATTAATTATTAATTTATTAATTTCTTGTTGGAATCTGATTGGAGGAAGAGATTGTTGGCAAAAAACCAATGAAGACTCGTGGCACCAGGAAGTGTAAAAGAGGTGACGCAAGGTACTGTCAATGGAAGGAAGACAGTAATCGCTAGGTGCAAAAGATGGCCCAGATAAAATGGAAGGAATCTGTGAAGCTCAGAATCAAAACTAGACTGACTAAACCCCTTATCTCTGTCGGGTAGCTGTCTCCTGTCGTTCTTGTCATTTGTTCCTAAATGGCGGTGGCCATATGTGGTGGTCACAAGTGAAATAATTAACGATGTTTTCAACATCCAAGGTTCCCAATTACATCCATGTGTTAAATTTGTTTTTTAGAATTTTGTCTACAGTGTTTTAATGTGTATTTTGTATATTTTATGGATTAACCAACTTTTATATGTAACAAGTTTTTTATGTATAACCTACGGCCATTCAGGCTAACGAAATCTTTGCACTTCTCATGTGAATTTTTTAACTTATTATGACTAATATCTTATTCTTGTTCCACACTAATTTTATTTATTATAACAACCTAATGATAACATCATTAATTTAAAGTTGTCCCAGACACTATCAGTGAATACGCTCTGTTCTTCTTTTCAGTTCTGCCCTGAAGAAGGTCCCAATCCAGGACCGAAATATTGGCGGCTTAATGAAAATTGTGTGATCTCCTATTACGCCCAAATTTGCCGAGTTCCCCAATTAAGATTGTATATATTATACATACATATATATATATATATATATATATATATATATATATATATATATATATGTACATATATATATATATATATATATATATATATATATATATATATATATATATATATATATATATATACATATATATATATATATATATATATATATATATATATATATATATATATATATATATATATATATATATATATATATATACATATATATATATATATATATATATATATATATATATATATATATATATATATATATATATATATATATATATATATATATATATATATATATATATATATATATGTTTTGACGAATGTTCTCACGGGTGTGAAATGTAGTAATGGTTTTTCGGGTATCCCGTGTTAGCTTGAAGTCCCTTGGTGGACGGTTTCGCTGACGTTTCGATGGAATCTCATCCATCTTTTTCAAAGCGTTGATCACTGGTCGGTGTCTTGGCGTTGAATGTCGAGACTGGCCTTGAGTGCGCCGGTTTTATGTACTCGGGGGTGTTTCTATTGGTCGGACGGATCTGGCCAATAGAGGCTCGGCTTTGGCTGCGCGTTGTCGGTCCTGTGGTTCTTTGTAATGTTTGTGTTGGTGAAGTAACATATGGTTGAATTATTGTTTCTCTTGGTTGGACTTGGTACTGGGATAGAATATGTTTCCAAGAGTTCGGTAAACGTTGGCTATCATCCCGATTATTTAAGTTGTTGGGCCTCTTTTCTATTTCTATGGCTTCTTTGATTACCCTAGTAGATAGGTTATTGCTTTTTTGTAGGGTTCTGGTTTTGTCAAAATCGATTTTGTGGCCGGTATTGTGTGCATGTTGTGCTAGGGAAGAGGTGGTGGATTTTTGTTTTACAGCGTTTTTGTGCTCGTCTCTTCTGGCACTAATTTTTCTGTTTGTTTGGCCTATGTATGAAAGACCGCAGTCCTGACACGGAATTTCATATACGCCTTGGTCTTCTAAGGCTATAATGTCTTTTGGTGTAGGTAGAATATCTTTAATTTTTTGGTTGGTTGTGTAAATGGTCTCAATTTGGTGTTTTCCTAGAAGTCTTCCTATTTTGTCTGTGATGCCTTTTACATATGGGAGAAATGCTTTTGTAGTATATGTCTTTCTTTCCTGTTTGTGTTGTTTATTTAGGGCCCGCCGGATCGTGTTTTGACTGTATCCATTTGAAAGTAAAACGTTTCGAAGGAGCTTGGTTTCTTGTTGCAAATGTTCCTTGTCTGTTAGGGTTTCTGATCGGTGAGCTAAGGATTTGGCAACGGAGAAGAGTTGAGCTGGGTGATGATGTGAGCTGGCATTTAAGTATCTGTTTGTATGTGTCGGTTTTCTATATACTGAGTGAGACAAAGAACCATCTAATTTTCTTTGAAGCAAGACATCTAGGAATGGTAGATGTTCTGCTGCCTCCCTTTCCATTGTAAATTTAATGTTTGGATGTATGTTGTTAAGGTGTTCCAGGAACTTGTTTAAGTTGTCTTCACCGTGTTGCCATACCACAAAAGTGTCATCTACGTATCGAAGCCATGTTTTCGGTTTATGTGGACCAGTTTCTAGAGCTAGTGTTTCGAAATGCTCCATGTATAGATTAGCTAGTGCTGGTGACAATGGAGAGCCCATGGGTGCACCTTCTATTTGTTTATACTATATACATGGAGCATTTCGAAACACTAGCTCTAGAAACTGCTCCACATAAACCGAAAACATGGCTTCGATACGTAGATGACACTTTTGTGGTATGGCAACACGGTGAAGACAACTTAAACAAGTTCCTGGAACACCTTAACAACATACATCCAAACATTAAATTTACAATGGAAAGGGAGGCAGCAGAACATCTACCATTCCTAGATGTCTTGCTTCAAAGAAAATTAGATGGTTCTTTGTCTCACTCAGTATATAGAAAACCGACACATACAAACAGATACTTAAATGCCAGCTCACATCATCACCCAGCCCAACTCTTCTCCGTTGCCAAATCCTTAGCTCACCGATCAGAAACCCTAACAGACAAGGAACATTTGCAACAAGAAACCAAGCTCCTTCGAAACGTTTTACTTTCAAATGGATACAGTCAAAACACGATCCGGCGGGCCCTAAATAAACAACACAAACAGGAAAGAAAGACATATACTACAAAAGCATTTCTCCCATATGTAAAAGGCATCACAGACAAAATAGGAAGACTTCTAGGAAAACACCAAATTGAGACCATTTACACAACCAACCAAAAAATTAAAGATATTCTACCTACACCAAAAGACATTATAGCCTTAGAAGACCAAGGCGTATATGAAATTCCGTGTCAGGACTGCGGTCTTTCATACATAGGCCAAACAAACAGGAAAATTAGTGCCAGAAGAGACGAGCACAAAAACGCCGTAAAACAAAAATCCACCACCTCTTCTCTAGCACAACATGCACACAATACCGGCCACAAAATCGATTTTGACAAAACCAGAACCCTACAAAAAAGCAATAACCTATCTACTAGGGTAATCAAAGAAGCCATAGAAATAGAAAAGAGGCCCAACAACTTAAATAATCGGGATGATAGCCAACGTTTACCGAACTCTTGGAAACATATTCTATCCCAGTACCAAGTCCAACCAAGAGAAACAATAATTCAACCATATGTTACTTCACCAACACAAACATTACAAAGAACCACAGGACCGACAACGCGCAGCCAAAGCCGAGCCTCTATTGGCCAGATCCGTCCGACCAATAGAAACACCCCCGAGTACATAAAACCGGCGCACTCAAGGCCAGTCTCGACATTCAACGCCAAGACACCGACCAGTGATCAACGCTTTGAAAAAGATGGATGAGATTCCATCGAAACGTCAGCGAAACCGTCCACCAAGGGACTTCAAGCTAACACGGGATACCCGAAAAACCATTACTACATATATATATATATATATATATATATATATATATATATATATATATATATATATATATATATATATATATATATATAGTGTTATAAAACATACGGTGTACAGTAAATTGTTTACCATTGGCCAGCGACCAGTAAGCATTGATAATGCCATATAAGATTTTGGCGAAACGTTTGCGACCTGGCAGTCAAAACAACACTGGCCAACCGATGTACACCCAGACACATCAGGAAACATTTCTCCGTCCGTGAATCTCTATACACTAACATAATATATATGTAAATATATATATATATATATATATATATATATATATATATATATATATATATATATATATATATATATATATATATATATATATATATATATATATATATATATATATATATATATATATATATATGATATGATTAAAATTCCGGGTTTCAATCCTAACAATGAATTTGCACGACGTTTCGCCAAAATTTCATTTGGCATTTTCAAGTGCTTAAACTATTTTATTTAACATTTCTTCGTCATTCCCGAAACAAATGACATAATGAATTTTACTCTATCGTTGACTCACTCTGTACATATTTGTGTCGATAAACTAAAATATTTTCATAACACTTTGTATATAACATTTGTTATCGCCTAGAACTTACTCAGATGTAGTTATCTTCCGTTGTTCATCTTCATTTGCGTACAAAGTAATGGCACTAGCTTGAGCTCTTTCAATATCTTTTTCTTCGTTTTGATCAGAATATTCTCGTGCTGCGTCGTTATCTTCCCCTTCCAACTCCGTCAATGCCTAAAGAAATGATCTACTACAATAATTACACAGACATGTCACAACTTTATCTCAACTCACAAAAAATCCAAAATTTAAAAACTTTTTGAGGCTAGAAAAAAAAACCTAATATGTTAGGGCAGTGTAGGAATTAGGTTGACAAATGTTTTTAATTTGACTTATTTCTTGTCATTGACTGTTGGAAAAATCTAAACTAATTTAAAAGTTACCTTTTACCATACTTCTTTAAGGGGTTGAATACCATACCTTTAATAAAGCTTCTCGAAGATTAGAATCTAATCTCACTGGGCTGTCTGATGGAGGCGTTATTTCGTTAGAAACACTTTCCAATGTAGTATTTTCTGATATAGTAGTTTCTTGGGAGTATGACTTCGAAGTTACAAGTGGAATCAGAAATATGAGCGTACGAGCCTACAAAAAAAATATTAACGTTTAACATATTTTTAGAAGACGCCAAAAATATGTTCTTTTCTCGATAAAGAAAAAATATTTGTTGTAGAAGTATCAATTTAGATTAAAATTAATTAGTAAAAATTAACTTCATTTGCCAATAATAATAATAATAATAATAATAATATATATATATATATATATATATATATATATATATATATAAATAAATAAATAAATAAATAAATAAATATGGTCTTTATTTCCAATTATGAAAGAGAAAATAAAACATCATAAACTAAATAAACAAAATGCTACATTAAATTGGAAAATGCCGAAGGTCAGCTGGGAATGTAAGACCATGAAGGTACAAACATTCCCCCTGTTCTTTACCTTAAGCATCTTAATACTAAAATTTATAGAATACAATATTTATCTATTAAACTGTGCTAGTATCTTAATAAAACTGTGTAAGTGTTAGGGAAAAAGAAAAAAAAACCTTGATATAAATTAAATTGTTAAACAGACAGGCGAGTCACTCCAACATATCCGAGATAAACAATAGAATTCATACAGAGCACAGATATATTCAAGAGCTAGTGATATTCCCTTCTGAAGGAAAATTTACATAAATAAGTACTATATCTTTATATATTTAACAAAATCCTCCTATACGCCGCCTTGAATGACCTAGGATCTAATAGTTTTATATTTTCTGGAATTGAGTTATAAATCTTAGCTATTTGAAAAGAGAAGGACGATCTAAATTTTTCAGTTTTGTGAGCCGGAGGCGTAAGGCGTCCTCGAAAACGGACATTCAAATTATGAACATCTGATCTAAAGGTAATTTTTCTATGTAGGTAGGAGGGAACACCCGTTAAGACAATTTTGTGGAATAAACAAGCCGCATGCAAAGAACGTCTATCATTCATATTTAACCATCCCAGTTCAAACAATTTGTGTGTTATGTGATTCCTTTTACGAATACCAAATATTAGGCGCAAACATGAATTTTGAAGAACCTGGATACGTCGTCTATCGGATGAATCTATTGAAAATCCATATATAGTATCACAAAAATTTAATCTGGACAATACCAGAGACTCACACAATATAGTTTTCAATTTTTGATTTAAATAGTCCCTAGAATTGTAAATCATCTTCAAATTAAAGTACGCCCGACGTATAACTATGCTCACATGCGATCTGTACCTCAAATTGTAGTCCATAGTAAGGCCTAAATCTCTACATTTGTCATCAATCCGTAACACTTCCCCGTTGATTTTAATATTAATATGTGGTAAGCAACTGCTTCTGAGCCTCTGAGTACCAAAAACCATGACTGTACTTTTTTTTGTATTAATTGATAGGGAGTGGTCACTGGCAGCAGAAACTAGCCCCACCAGATTTCTCTGACGCATCTGTGAATCTCGTTAGGACGACATATGTGATAAAGCTGCGTATCGTCGGCATACAAGTGTACCCTGCAATACCTCACCCGATGTATTAGTTGTGAAGTGTAAATTGAAAATAATAGATCCCAAAATGGAACCTTGTGGTACACCACAGGTGATTGGTAAAGGTCTCGACTCGATACCGGCGACTCGCACTGATTGACTTCGATTACTTAAAAAACTTTGCAATAATTTCAAACTGTTGTTACTGAGACCAATGTATGTTAGTATAGACCAAAGAAGGCTGTGACTTATTGTATCAAAGGCCTTAGAAAAATCAATGAGGGTCAAAACTGCTAAGCACCCTCCATCGATGCCCCTGAGTATGTCATCAATTACTTCCAAAAGGGCTGTCTCACAGCTATGACCTGGTCTAAATCCCGATTGAAATTTGGGCAAAATGGAGAATTTATCAGTGTGGCCACGCAGTTGTGACTCCATGAACCGTTCCAAAATCTTAGAGAGGACGGGAAGGACACTTATGGGCCTTAAGTCTTTGTACTCATTTGGGCATGCAACTTTAGGCAAAGGTGTAACAATCGCATGTTTCCAATGATCAGGAAACTCACCCGAGAGCAGACAACAGTTCACTATATGCGTAATAAAGGGTACTATATATGGAGTGGCAAGAAGCAAAAGCTTTATACTTAACCCGTCAACGCCCACCGCATTAGTCTTTATGGAATACAACAGTTTAATCACATCCTCTTCAGCAACTATATGAAAATCAAAATTTTCTACCCCAGGCTTTTTATTGTTTTGATACCAATTAATCTGTTCAGGGTCTGGACTCAGCTTAGCGATTCCATTAATAAAATAGTCATTTATATTATCAGGATCGGAAAGTGATGAAGGAATATCCGGTTTTCCTTTTCTAAGATTTAACATATCGAGTTCCCTCCAAATTTTATTAACTCCACCGGTATTAAGTTTTTGGGAAAAGTAGGCTTTTTTCTCTCTACGACATGCCAAGGTAGTATAATTTCTAAGAGATTTGTAATAATTGTAATGAGCCACATTTTTAGTCCTACGCATTATTTCTCAAAGATATTAAAAATCGAATATTATCTGTTAACCATGGTGCAAATTTCTTAGTTATACGTATACGCTTTAGAGGGGCATGAACGTTAAAAACATCTATTAAAGTATTATTAAAAAACTGAACCTTGTCTTTTATATTTTCCAACAAAAAAATATTATCGAACGAAGCCCCATGTAAATTGGCCACAAAGGTATCAAGGTCAAAATTTTTGAAGTCTCTAATAATTTTAAAAAGGGGTATTTTCGGAGGATTTGAAATGTTTAAAACACATTTAATAGTATCATGATCAGATATATTATAAACTGGCTCAACCTGAACATTATTAATAATTTCGACATTGCTTGTTAAAATTAGGTCAATCAAGGTCGCACTAGTGAGGGTAATTCGTGTCGGAGTATCCACTATTTGGGACAAGTTTAAAGATTCAATTAAATTTAAAAAATGACGGGTACACGGAGTATCATGTTTTAATAAGTCAACGTTAAAGTCTCCAAGACACAGACACTCATCATGTAATGACAAAAAAGAAGAAATATCCTGCTCGAATATCTCTATGAAATGCATTATATTAAAGTCAGGTGGACGATAAACTACACCCACCGAGACATTCTTATTATTTAAATTAAAACTTAACCAAAGTTGCTCAATATTACAACTAGAGGGAACTATTTTACAAGTCATCACATCTTTGACATAAATACTTACTCCTCCACCCCGACCAACATGGCGGTCCCTCCGAAATAAATTATAACCCTGTATGAACAAATTATGATTAGGAGTATCTCGATTCAGCCATGTCTCAGACAGGCAAAAAATATCATAATTCCCAAGCAACAGGAGATCTCTTACATCATTAAATTTAGGTAACAAAGAACTTACATTTAAATGTGCTATGGTAATCGTTCCAAATTTTTTGATATTGAACATATAATTCTACCACTAACACTAATAGAAAAAAAAAATGAGAGTTCAACTTAATAGTTATAAATAGAAATAAAATAAAAATATATATATATATATATATATATATATATATATATATATATATATATATATATATATATATATATATATATATATATATAAATATACATGGCAGTACCAAAAGGTAGAATTGATTTAACACTGGATATTTTTAACTCCTACAACCAGCATATTCAGTTCAAAGAAGAAGAAACAAACTGTAGCATTTCGTTCTTGGATATGTTGGTAATTCGTACGGATGATAACGTTTTAGGAACGAAATGGTACAGAAAATTATACTGCTCAAACAGATTTATAAGTTTTTCCTCATACCACCCAATGAGATCCAAAATAAACCTCATGCTAGGTATGAAAACAAGAGCAGTCAAATTAACCCCCCCAGATTATAGAGATGAGTCACCCAGAAAACTTAAAGGCTTTCTGCTTGACAATTCCTACCCAATATATTTAATTAATAAATTTATTTTTAGTACATCTTCCAACATAGCAGAAAATATAACAACACATCAATCACAACCTCAAACACTTACTTCACAACTCTCAATGCGAAGTAACAATCAAGAAATCCAACTTCAAAATCAGTCCTCTATTCAGTTAAATAATCAAAATTATTATCTCTCTCTTACTTACATTGACAATTTTACTGATAAACTTATTAACATTTTCAAGCCGTTTGATTTCAAAATTGCTAAAAGGCAAATTAAAACTATTTCTAAACTTTACACCAAAACTAAGACTCCTCTACTAAAAAATGAAAATTGGAACATCTATAATATATATAAAATGCAACGTCTCTCTGTCTGTCTGTCTGTCTGTCTGTCTGTCCGTTAGTGACCTTATCACTGGAGAACCACTTATCCGATTTACGTACTTTTTTTTTTAAAACATACTTATGTTCTCTGGCCAGGTTATAGGCTATATTTTATTACGATAGGTAGCATAAGGAATGAACAGTGACAATAATAGTGAGTGAAGTCGGAAAAAAGTTTGTTGCTAGCGCGTTCCCTTGCAATATACAGCCTAAACCATTAAATATGGAACAATATTATGTAGCAGAGAATATCTTTAATCTATAATCTATAATATATATAAAATGCAATGTCTCTCTGTCTGTCTGTCTATCCATTAGTGCGTTTATCACGCGAGAACCACTTATCCAATTTATGTGTCTTTTTTAAATTCATACATATATTCTTTGGCCAGGTTATATAATAATAATAATAATAATCTATATCTATAATATATATAAAATGCAGCGTGTCTCTGTCTGTCTGTCTGTCCGTTAGTGCGCTTATCATTGGAGAACCACTTATCTGATTTACGTGCTTTTTTTTTTAAACATTCATATGTTCTCTGGCCAGGTTATCTATATATCTATAATATATATAAAATGCAACGTTTCTCTGTCTGTCTGTCTGTCTGTCTGTCCGTTAGTGCGCTTATCACTGGAGAACCACTTATCCGATTTACGTACTTTTTTTTTTAAAACATTCATATATTCTCTGGCCAGGTTATAGGCTATATTTTATTACGATAGGTAGCATAAGGAATGCGCAGTGACGTAAAATAGTGAATGAAGTTGGAAAAAAGTTTGCCGCTAGCGCGTTCGTTTGCAATACACAGCCTAAACCATTAAATATGGAACAATATTATGTAGCAGAGAATATCTATAATCTATAATATATAAAAAATGCAATGTCTCTCTGTCTGTCTGTCTGTCCATTAGGGTATTTATCACGCGAGAACCATTTATTCGATTTACCTATCTTTTTTTAAATTCATACATATATTCTTTGGTCAGGTTATATAATAATAATAATAAATAATCTATATCTATAATATATATATAAAATGCAACGTGTCTCTGTCTGTCTGTCTGTCTGTCCGTTAGTGCGCTTATCCCTCGAGAACCACTTATCCGATTTACGTGATTTTTTAAATTCATACATATGTTCGATGACCAGGTTATAGATATATATTTTATTACATCTATAATACATAAAAAATGCAACGTATCTCTGTCTGTCTGTCTGTCTGTTCGTTAGTGCGCTTATCACTGGAGAACCACTTATCCGATTTTCGTACTTTTTTTTTAAAAACATGCATATGTTCTCCGGCCAGATTATAGGCTATATTTTATTATGATAGGTAGCATAAGGAATAAGCAGTGGCGATAATAGCTAATGAAATCGGAAAAAAGTTTGCCGCTAGCGCGTTCTCTTGCAATACACTGCCTAAACCACTAAATATGGAACAATATCATGTAGCAAAGGATATCTATAATATATATAAAATGCAACGTCTCTCTGTCTGTCCGTTTATGCGCTTATCACTGGAGAACCACTTATCCGATTTACGTGCTTTTTTTTTAAACATGCTAAACCATTAAATATGGAACAATATCATGGAGCAAAGAATATCTATAATATATATAAAATACTGTCTGTCTGTCTGTCCGTTAGTGCGCTTATCATCGGAGAACCACTTATCCGATTTACGTGCTTTTTTTTAAACATACGTATGTTCTCTGGCCAGGTTATAGGATATATTAGGATTAGGTGACATAAGGAATAAGCAGTGACGATAATAGTGAATCAAGTCGGAGAAAAGTTTTGCAGCTAGCGCGTTCTCTTGCAATACACTGCCTAAAGCATTAAATATGGAACAATATCATGTAGCAAAGAATATAATATATATAAAATGTAAGGTCTCTCTGTCTGTCTGTCTGCCCGTTAGTGCGCTTATCACTCGAGAACCACTTATCTGATTTACGTGTTTTTAAAAATTTATACATATATATAATTCGATATAAGCCTAGATAATGGGAGATAAGATGAGATAATGGGAGATAAGGAGAAATAATGGGAGATAAGCAGAGATAAGTCTAGGTAATGGGACTTATGGTGAGATAATGGGAGATAAGGAGAAATAGTGGGAGATGAGGAGAAATATTGCGAGATGAGTCGAGATAAGCCTAGATAATGAGAAATAACGTGAGATAAGGAGAGATAATGGGTGATAAGGAGAAATAATGGGAGATGAGCAGAGATAAGCCTAGATAATGGAAATTATGTAGAGATAATGGGAGATAAGGAGAAATATTGGGAGATAAGGGGAAATAATGGGAGATATTTTATTACGTTAGGTAACATAAGGAATAAGCAGTGACGATAATAGTGAACCAAGTCCACGCGAGCGGAGCCGCGGGCCCGGCTAGTAATTTATAAAATACCTTGTTCAAATTGTAATAAAGTGTATATAGGTCAAACTTTTAGGAATTTGAAGGGTAGAATTATATCACACAAAGTGACTGCAGATGTAATATACAATCTTGTGCTCTGGCATAACATGTCATTAATAACGACTATAGAATGAACTCGGACGAAACTGAGGTCCTGAATCTCTCTGATTCTTACTATAAACGAATTTTCTTAGAAATGGCCCATATTAACCGGGCACCTTACGCCATGAATAAAATGAGTGATACCCAGGGACTCAGCTCCATATACAGTTATATCCTTAAATTAGAATTAGAAAAATACCAGTCACTAACAGATCGTCCTACACCAGACGAATAACTTAGAGGCAAAATGTTTTTTCCGTTTTTTTCCTTTCAATTATTTTATTATTTTATTTTTCTAAAAGAAAAAAGAAACTGACCAATTCTATGAAGATATAAATAAAGCATTACTACACCACAAAACAAGATATATCATAATAATCGTCGACTTCAATGTCAAAATAGGTAAACCAGCGAATGCAAATGAGAAAAGTGTCGGGAAGTTTGGTTTGGGTACGAGAAACAGCAGAGAAGAAATGTTATTAAATCTTGTTAACGAAAATAATTTGCAAGTTGTAAACACATATTTCCAATAGTCAGAACATAGACGATGGACATGCAAAGCCCAGATGGGATAATAAGAAACGAAATTGATTGTTTTATCAAATGACAAGAATATTGTAATCGACACGACAATCTTGAATATGATAAGCACTGGCAGAGTCCTGAATACGATAAGCATTGACAGTGACCGTCGGATACTCAGAGCAAAAATAAGAATAAATCTGAAGGAGGAGAGACGTATATTGATAACGCATACAAAGATAAAGACACCAACAGAAATAATAAAGTAAAACACAGACGAATTTCGACAAACACTGTAAAATCATATAAAACATATAAACTACTAAACAGAACTTGACGAACTAAACTCACAAATAACCAACAGCTTACTCATGACTACAAGACAAAATCTCATGAAACAGAGACGACTATTAAGAAATGTTCCTACAAACTGCAGATTAGAATTGGCAGACATAGCCAAAAAATAAAGTAAAAGATCAGAGAAGACGTCAGACAGTACAGAAACTCGAAAATTGAAGAAACTTTGAAGGAGGGAAAAAGTTTGAAACACCTAAACAAATAAATAAATGAAGAGAGACATCAAATAATAAAATTTATAAATAACGATAACCAACAGATCGCACAAATCAAAGAGATAAAGGTAGCTACAAAGAAATATTATCAAGCACTATATGACACGAAAATATCTCCACCGCCTGCGAAAGAAGAAGGAAATAGAGTGATAATAAAAAATTTGGGATCTAGGGAAATTCCCTATGTAACAACGGATGAAATAATCAACGCCCTGCAACATATGCACAACAACAAAGAGCCAGGGGACGATGAAATAATCATAGAAATGATAAAGTGTGGAGGGGCATCGATAATAGAATCTCTTCAAGCTCTATTTAACAGAATACTCATAGAAAGTAAAATACCAACACCCTAGGTAAACGCCTTGATTGGGCTTATATTTAAAAAGGGAAACCAATTTAAATTGGAGAATTACAGACCCATTAGCCTGTTATCAGTACTATACAAAATCCTCACTAGAATCATAACATATAGCTTAACGAACAAATTAGACAGTTATAAATAACGTAAACAAGCGGGATTTAGACGGGAATACAGCACTTTGGACCATCTTCAAACAATTAGATTACTAGTGGAATAACCAATGAATATAAGGTCACTTTGTGGATAGCAATGGTTGACTATGTAAAAGCATTTGATTCGGTAGAGATATAGGTAGTCCTTAACGCCTTAAGTAACAGCGATGAAAGGTACACAACCCTTCTTGAATACATATATAAAAATGCCACATCATAAATAATGCTTGAAGAAGAAACAAATAAAATCAAAATTAAAGGAGGAACTAGACAAGGCGACTCGATATCCCCAAAGCTGTTCACTTTGACTTTAGAATACATGTTCAAATCGTTAAAGTAGGAAAATAAATGAATATTAATGGACGGTGAACGATTAAATCACTTAAGGTTTGCAGATGATATCACTCTGATCGCCAACACAAAAGAAGAATTACAAGAAATGCGGATGGAATTAAATAACAAGCCTCGAGAAATAGGTCCAATAATAAACTTCAACGAAACCAAATATTTGAACAACGAAAGTGAAGATAACAGCCATTAACTACTAATAGTGGATGAAAGGATAGAAATGGTACAACATTCATATATTTAGGGCAATAAATCGAAAATTCAAAAGATAATTTAAAGGCTGACTTGGATAGAAGAGTCTCGTTAGTTTAGTCTGTCTTCAGAAGGTTAAAATCCACATTTAAATTGGACATCCCAAATACAATAAAAGCCAAAGTGTTAATCAATATGTATTGCCGGTATTAACATATGGCACTGAAATGGAAAGTATAATATATAAATTCTACGTAACCCAAAGAGAAATGGAGAAGAGAATGCTAAATATTAGACTCCAAGATAGCATTTCTAACATCGATATACGAAGAAGATCAAAAGCGACAGATGTAATACGACGAATATGTATATTTAAGTGGAATTGGGCAGCGCATATCGCAAGGTTGAATGATAACAGATGGACACGCTATATCGTTGAATGGAGACCTAGAGAACATAAAAGATGCAGAGGTAGACCACAGACGGGATGGACGGACAACATAAAAAGATTAGCAGGACATGATTGAATGCAAAAAGCAAACAACACAGAGCTCAATGGAGATAACTTGGGAGGCTTACGCCCAACTATATATATATATATATATATATATATATATATATATATATATATATATATATATATATATACTACTACTACTATATATACTACTATCAAATACTACCGACGAACAAGGTCGTGCAGCTGAGTCATTCTCAATCAGTTGTAGCTTAACTCAGCTTATTGACGAACCAACATGGATCCCTGATCGAGACGGGGAGTTCGCCAGTCTTCTTGATCTGTTTTTAACCACCAATCCGGAGATTTACACGGTCACCGTAAATCCGCCTTTAGGTTCTTCCGACCATAAACTGCTTTCGACATCGAGTATCCTGCCAATCAGTGACAGAGAGGCGCCTAGGCCGCGCAAGATTTGGCACTACAAATCTGCTAAATGGGAAGATCTCATGGAATACTTTGGAACTTTCCCTTGGATGGACGTTTGTTTTCGATTCGATAACCCATCTGACTGCGCCAGGGAGGTCTCCGATGTTATTTTGGCTGGTATGGAAGCTTACATCCCTTTTTCGAAGAAATGCTCCTCCAACGGCAAGCCTTGGTTCGACCGAAAATGCAAAGAAGCTGTTGCTTCTAAACACATTGCCTATCGACAATGGCGTGAAAATCCTAACACCGTAAATCGTAACATCTTTGTTCATGCCCGGAACAGATGCAAGGGAATTATCGACGAAACCAAGGAGGCACACAATCAACGAATTAGAAACAAACTTCTCGCTTGTCCCAACAATTCCAGGTCCTTTTGGGCAGTCGCTAAGGCAGTTAGTCAAAATTTTACCAAATCCACCATACCACCACTCACACGGCCAGATAATTCCATTGCAACCACACTTGTTGAGAGAGCGAACTTGTTGGCTGAACTCTTTGCTTCACATTCTACTGTCGATTTCCAAGGAAAAACACCACCTACTATTCCCATATTGCAGTCAAGGATGCCCGATGTTGTCTTCAGACAGCGCATCATAAAGCGTATTTTAATGAAGCTAGACACCAAGAAGGCTTCTGGCGCTGACGGAATACCTACCATAGTTCTCAAAAACTGTACCAGTTTTCTGTAGACTTTTTAACCTATCCTACAGAAAGGGAATATTTCCGTCCTGCAGGAAATGTGCCACAGTTCAGCCGATACCTAAAAAAGGTAAGAAGACCTTGCCAAATAACTACCGACCAGTTGCACTGCTTTCAATAATATCGAAAGTCATGGAAAAGGTTATCAATGAGCATCTTCTAAAACATCTTGAACGATTCAATATTATTAGCGATCACCAATATGGTTTTCGTAAACATAGATCAACAGGAGATCTTCTGACTTATGTAACACATGTTTGGAACAACGCAATTGAACACTTTGGAGAATCTCGAGCGGTTGCTCTTGACATATCCAAGGCATTCGACCGTGTTTGGCACGATGGACTGTTGGCTAAGTTGCGCTCTTATGGTATGTCTGAAAGGTTCTGTTTGTGGCTCTCATGTTTCCTCAGAGAGCGTTCTTTACGAGTGGCGGTCGACGGATTTCTTTCTAACACCCTCACTATCAACGCTGGTGTGCCCCAGGGCTCCATACTGTCTCCTACTCTCTTTCTCATTTACATTAACGATCTGCTGGAAAAGACCGGGAATCCAATCTAATAGCTTTGCAGATGACAGTACGCTTGTCTCTTCATTCACCTTGAACGCTCGGACATCGGCTGCTCAGGCGAATATCCGCAGACAGCAGGAGGTCGTTCAACTTAACAAAGACCTGGAAGAAATTCTATCTTGGGGTGACAGTAACCAAGTGGAATTTAACGCTACAAAAACCCAAGCGGCAGTTTTTTCTAAAAAAGTTAACGTTGCTGAACCCGACATAGTTATGTCGGGGCACTCCATTCCCCTAGCATCGTCGCTCAATTTGTTGGGCGTTAGTTTGGGAGCAAATATGTCTTGGCATGAACATGTTGCAGGCATAGCAAGGAGAGCTTCTCAAAAGTTGGGAATATTATTTAGAACCAGAAAGCTTTACACCCCACAACAACTGTTAATTCTTTACAAAGCCCAAATTCGACCAACTATGGAATACTGCTCCCACGTTTGGGGCTCCGCTCCCAAACATACACTGCATTTGTTGGATTCTGTTCAGAGAAGAGCGGTCCGTCTGATTGGGGACCCGGAATTGACCGGCGGCCTTGATTCGCTGGAACATCGAAGAACGGTTGGCGACTTGAGTCTGTTCTACAAGTATTTTCATGGAAAGTTTTCGAAGGATGTAGCCCGCTTAATTCCTCCTAAAGCGGTGCATGTTAGAAATACACGTCGCGCTGGTGCTTCGCATCCGTATGAGGTTCAGCTTGTTACTCCGCATACAACGCTTTTCAAGCAATCTTTTATATGGAGAACGTCATCCCTTTGGAATTTTGCCCAGCGCTGTGTTTCCCACAGAGTACAATTTACAGCGATTCAAGAACAACGTTAATCGCTTTTTCCGCACTCGTGTCGCTCCTGGAGCGCTTTAGGGACTTCCCTGCAGCACGTGTGCTAGACCAATAAAAAAAAAAAAAAAATATGTATAATTCCGAGTTTCAATCCGTTCGTCTAACAAGAATTTTCACTACGTTTCATTTGGCATTTTCAAGTGATCTTGCAGTTGCTGCTACTTAATACTGTGATCTTGCTGCTGCTGCCGCTCGAAACTAACGGTTTTCTCCTAAACTGTTTGACATATAAAGTTGAAATTTGGCACATATATAACAATTGATGGCCCAATCAGAGCTCTCTAATTTTGAAAATTAAATGTGCTAGTCAAATAACATGTTCAAAAATACATATGATGTAATACTTGCGCAAACTTTTCTTTAGATTATTTTTAAAAAATGGTCAAAAATTGTTGCCCCCCTCCTATCTCCAAAATTACTGATCAAAAAATTTTGAAAAAATTCTGGGATATTCTTTATAAAGTGTAGATTGCATGAAAATTATTACGAGAGCATTACGTTTGAAAATTTATCTGATATAAAAAAACTATTTGCCTAGACAATATGGTGGAGGTTTTTTTAAATATAATTTTCAATGCACATACTGGTGACCAACGGATAGGTATCAAGAAAAGAATTTTGTTTTGTTTATTTTCAAAGCAATCACCGCACGGAACACTAATTGTGCTAGTCCGTCTTACACTTGGCAGCTTCTTTTAGTAAGTGAGAAAGTCAAATTCAATAATTTTTTTAGTTGTAAGAGACGTACCGGGTAAATCATTGTACCGATTTTTTTAATGTCTTTATACTCTATTTATTTGAAACTGATAGTAACAAAATGCCAGTGGAATGACCAGCCGTCTTATAACAGAGGCGTGCTATCTATTCCCAGGTATTTTTAGGTAACAATGCTCTTTTGTAACGAAGTTTTACTGCCGATCAAATTATTTTATTTACATACCGTCCTGTTGCAGCAACTATAAATACATATTTAGAGCAGCATGCCCAAGTGTCAAGCCAGTTAGTGTGTTAACAAAATCTCTTCTCCAGTGAAACGCCAAAAGTTCAGGCAACTAATCCATAATGAAAAGTGTGTAGTTAAAAATGTATTTGACTACGTTAAAACTATCAAAATTGTGATTTAAGTGTGGACAATTGTGTGACAAAATGTTTCTTAACGACCGGAGTTGGTAAAGCAACAGTTTACAGAATTTTAAAAGAACAAAAGGATATAGACTCTCCAAAAAGAGACCAGGCAGAAAAGAACTTCAGCTGACAGACCACACAAAACAAACGGTAAGGCATATTGTTCATGACTTTTTTTTATGGAAAAAAAGAATTCTAACTTTGGATATGATCCTGCAAGCTACCACAAGCCATCCCGAAATATGCAAAGTGAGTAGAGTAGAACTATGGAGTGTTTTAAAAGATATGAATTTTTATTGGAAAAAGTATGAAATATTATATACATTTATTGATAGAAAGTGGAGAAATTCTACACTGGAGACGAGACTATTTAAGGAAAATTAAAAAAGCTCGCCCTGAAGGAAAAAGGATATATTACTTAGATGAAACGTAGATTAATGAGGGTACACAGTCAAAAAATTTTAGCAAGTTGAGGAGATCAAAAATGCTCGCCAGGAATTCAATGAAGGTCTCTGTACTGGTCTTAAACCGCCATCTGGTAAGGAACATAGGTTAATTATTACGCATATTGGAAGTGAAAGTGGTTTTGTAGACGGAGGTCTTTTACCATGCGTATCCAAGAAAATAGGAGATAATCACGAATATATGAATTCCGATGTATTTGAAGATTGGTGTTCGCAGATGATAGACTTAATACGAGACGGTTCAGTTATTGTAATGGATAACGCAAAATACACAGGGCAACAAAAAAATATTTTTGTTTTGGTGCCTGGGATTTTAGAGCTGATTTTAACTATATTTGGGACGCTAAATCTATACATGCAATCCGTTTTTCTCTATCAGCTCTACTTTTTTAGATACATCAACTTATCTACCAATGTGGTTTTTATTCAGTATATTCATTTATGAGAGTTCTAAAATTATTATATATTCATTAATGTAGGTACAATGGTTTTATTGTCAGTCTGTAATTGAGTATATTCCAGGTAAATCTATAAATAGTGGAACCATTGCCTATCAGGCACCTGAACTGACCCTTTTAGTCACCTAACTCGGGTAAGTCTCGTCAGTTTGTGCGTTCTTACTAATGAGAGTAGATCGAATTCGGCGGGTTATTTTATGTTAAGAAAAGAGTGTTTTTGTGTTATTGAACAGAATTAAAATGAGTTCAGGTTCCAGTTCAAGAAGAAGTTGTGTAAATCAACCTGATGTGTTTTGCTATATATGCGGAGAATACATGTTTCAACAAAACAGACAAACTATTACTGACTTTGTAAAGCGAGCGTATCTTGGATACTTTGGAGTTAAGCTTGGTGATCAGGACAAAACGTGGGCCCCCGCATCTCGTATGTAAAACTTGTACAGAGCATTTACGGCAGTGGACTACCGGGAAAAGAAAATGTCTAAAATTCGGCGTACCAATGGTTTGGAGAGAACCAAAAAACCACTTCAATGATTGTTATTTCTGTTTAGTAAATACTAATGGAATCAATCGAAATAACCGCAGTAAGTGGACTTATCCCAATTTAGACTCGGCAATACGCCCTATCCCGCACTCAGATGAAATACCGATTCCAACATTTCATCAGCTACCACATATCTCTGATGACGAATATTTTCCCTCTGATCGCTCTTCTGATGCTAATGAAACTAACAGTGACTATGAGGGGACGTCATCAGTTCCTCAACGCTTCAATCAAAATGAATTAAATGATCTCACCAGGGATCTTAATTTATCGAAAAAAGCTTCTGAAGTACTGGCTTCTAGGTTGAACGACAAAAATTTACTGGAACAAGGAACCAAAATTACCTTTTACCGTACAAGAGAAAAAGATCTGCTACCATTCTTTTCTCAAGAAGACAATCTTGTATTTTGTCACGAAATTAGGGGACTCATGAAAGAAATGGGACTTTCTGAATATATTCCAGATGATTGGCGAACATCAATGGATGATTTGTGTAGACTTAAAAATGGTAAACTTTCTTCTTGGGCAGCAAAGTGGTTACACGAAATATCCGTGTTTCTTGTGCCTCTGGGATAGTAGGGACAAAACACACCACTGGGTTAGAAAAGATTGGCCTCAGAGAGAAAACATGGACGTTGGGGCAAAGAATGTCATTAACGACGCTTTGGTTGAAAGAGAAAAAATTATACTTCCTCTGTTACATATATAGTTGGGCTTAATGAAGTAATTTGTAAAGGCTCTTGATAAGAATGGGTCTTGTTTTGCATATATAGGGGTAAAAATGCATCAGTTGAGCACAGAAAAACTCAAAGCAGGGATATTTGACGGCCCACAAATAAGACAATTAATTAAGGATCCTGCCTTCATAAATTCAATGAATCAAGTTGAACGAGAAGCTTGGACATCATTTGTTGCAGTTGTAGAAAATTTTTTAGGCAAACATAAAGCTCAAAACTATGTTGAAATAGTTAACAAGATGCTTAATAGTTTCAAATCCTTAGGGTGCAATATGAGTATTAAAATACACTATTTACACAGCCACTTAGACCGTTTTCCAGAAAATTTAGGAGACATGAGTGAGGAACAAGGTGAAAGATTTCACCAAGATATTAAAGTTATGGAGGACCGCTACCAAGGAAGATGGGACATGCACATGATGGCAGATTACTGCTGGAGTTTAAAAAGGGACTGTTTAAAAAAACATTCAAGAATGTCGCGGAAAAGAAGCTTTCCAAGTGTTGAGTGACTATTTCATTTCTTCAATGTTTTTTTTTGTTTGTAAGTACGACATAATATTGTATTTTGTATAACTAAAATAAAAATTTCGTATCTACTTTTGTTTACTACACTTACGGATTTGAGTTACAATAATGTAACTTATATTTCTCTAAAATTGTATATCTTAAAAATTTGAGCTCCTAGGTACAAATGAATACGTTATTTGAATTCAGGACATCAAATTGATATAGAATCAGCTCAAAAAACCTCGACACCAAAACAGCTGTTCCCCTGTGCTATCATTCTAAAAAATTAGAACACGTTCCAACCTCGGGTTGGCTGAAAAAGGACATCCAATCTCGGATGACCGAGAAAAACATTTCATTTCCAAAAGATGGCGTTAAGACAGAATTATTAGATCTTGTAAAGCTTGAAGTTCTTAGAAATAAAAACAAGTACACAAGTTCATCATCGACGAAATGGTAAAAAACATAATATTACTGTTTATCGTCTGCCACCATATCATTGCGAGCTCAGTCCGATAGAACTTATAAGGGCACAGATTAAAGATGAAGTCGCCAGGAACAAAACGACCTATAAATTAGCAGACGTACAAAGCTTTTTTCAGAATGCCATACCTAAGGTTTCCACAGAAAATTGCCGAAAATGCATCGAGCATGTCTTGAGGGTGGAAGATAAAATGTGAACTATGGATATGGCCGTGGATGCCATTGTTGAACCTTTAATTGTACATGTAAATTCAAATGAGTCGGACAATGATAGTTTTTCAAGCATGTCGTAGATAGAAGATTGGTAATACTTTTTTTACTGTTGACTTCCTCATTTGCATATTTTTTAGTTAATAATGTTTCGTTGTAAAATGGTATTTTTTTAAATAAATGTTTAAACTTTATAAAACTGTTTCATTCATACTATTCGCAAATTATACGTATACGCCTAGGCGCACCACCATTGGTCAGAACTATTTTAGACTATTTAGCCCCAAACAACAAAAAAAGGGTCGTTTTCCTATTGTATTCAAACATAAGAAATTGCGAATATTAGACCGATGCACAGTGTGTCGCGTAGAACATGCTAGGTGGACAAAATTCATGTTATGATTTCCAGGAAATCTTATTTGCAAAACGTAAACAACACCACCAAACCCCGAATTCCGAGAAAAGGTTGTTTATCAAATTTGCAAGTGGCGAGTCATAAGCGTCAGAAGTCAGGTAATGAGTTTAATGCAGCTCTTTCAATCAATCAGTTGCAATTTAGCGACACTTTCGTGCACATCTTATAGTGACATATTGTAATATTGTGAAAGTTTTTGTGATGAATTTTAATACTGAGGGTAAGTACTATTTTTTAATGATTTTTTTTTTTTATTCAGAATCTATTAATTTGAATTTTTAGTATTTTTTTTTAAATAGCCTATATATTTTAGCGTGTGTTAAAAAAAAAAAAAAACTTTGAAAGTTCAGAATATACAGACATTCACCTCTCTCCGGGCTAGTTTTTAGATATTACACAGAAATAACTTTATTCCTCGTAAAAATACACATATTGTTTAGCACACTTCAGTACAACATGTTTTTTTTTCTTTTTTTCCAGAACACGTTTACTCTATTTCAAGGGTAGCCTTTTTTGAGGAGTGGTTGAAACACACGAAGAATGAAAAAACTCGCGTGTATATGACTTTCTTTCTTCAAAATTTCACTTTGGTGACATTACTGAAAGCAGCCAAAAAGAAATAAAGTTGAAGATATCCAACTTGTCTAATAAGTTTGGTGCCAAATGGTTGGCTTCAGGAAAGTCGAAGGAGCGTTTTTTTAATTAAAAATAAGAATTGGTTGGATGAAGCAGACATACAGTTTACTGCGAGTTCTTTTGCGCCACAACCTTCAACATCAAGTGAGAATGTGACTCCTGCAGGAAGACCTCGCAAAGATTTCGAGGAATCGTCGTTTAAGACGAAGAAACGTCGCGTCGTGGATCTCGTAGAATCCCGAAGTGTCAGTGAATTGGTGACTGCTGCCGAAATTGCTGTGCGTTCAGCAGGGCAAAGGAAAATTGCCAATGTGATTAGAGACATTAGTGAGAGCCCAGATAATATTATTAAGTCTAAAAATACCAGTTCCGTTAATCCTAGGCAATTAAGTAGTGACGAAGCCTTAGCTTACTATATAGATTCTAAGTCAACAACGCATTCTTACAAACAAACTAGGAAGTGGTCCATGAAGGCGGGGCATAATGTGTTTCCGTCATATTTTAGTTTAAAAAAAGTCCAAACAGGCCTGTTACCCTGCAGAGGAGCACATTGCTATAACAGAAACTTGTGCTGAAATAAATTTGCAAGCCTTATTAAATAAAACAGTGGAACGTCTAGTATTAGCACATAATGAAGTTATCAGCAGTGTGCTCCCAACAAGTTCATCGTTTACACTTGTTAGTAAATGGGGATGTGATGGAAGTTCTGGGCCCAGCACATACAAACAGAGATTTGAGAACACTGAATATACGGACGAGTTTCTTTTCGCATTTTCTCTAGTTCCCCTTAAGTTATATGATGGGTCCAAAATTATTTGGCAAAATCCTCGGCCTTCATCAACTTTGTATTGTCGCCCAATCAAATTTATATTTGCCAAAGAAACGAACGACTTCACGTTAGTGGAGACAAATAGATTGTGGGAAGAAGTTAATGCTCTTCTTCCAACACTTATCAACTTTGGTGATTCTCAAATCTCTGTAAAACACGAACTTTTGCTGACAATGACAGACGGAAAGGTGTGTAACGCCTTAACGGAAACTAGTTCATCCCAAAAGTGTTTCATCTGTGGCGCCACCCCCAAAACGATGAACGATGACCCCGCGATGTTTAACAGCAATCAAGACCATTTTGGCTTTGGTTTATCTACACTTCATGCTTGGATTCGTTGCTTCGAATATCTTTTACATATCAGTTACAAGTTGAATATTAAGAAATGGCAGGCCAGAAGCAACGAAGACAAAGCAGATATCAAGGTTCGTTCCGAGGAAATCAAATTGAAATTTAAGAACGAGATGGGACTCATTGTAGATAAACCAAAGCCAGGATTTGGTTCTTCAAATGATGGAAATACAGCCCGTCGCTTTTTTAACAATGCTGAGATGAGTGCTCAGATCACAGGGTTGGATGTTACAATTATAAAAACGTTTGATGTTATTTTGAGAACATTGTCTTCTGGATTCGCGATAAACTTAGTTGAATTCAAAAAATGTTGTCTTGAAACCAGAAAACATTATCTTAGTCTCTATTCGTGGTACTGTATGCCTACTACTGTGCATAAAATATTAATTCACAGCACAGAAGTCATCAAAGCGGCATTGCTTCCAATTGGGCAGCTTTCCGAAGAGGCTCAAGAAGCACGGAACAAAGATTGCCGCAGATTTAGGGAGGACAACACCCGCAAGGGCTCGCGTGTTGCCACGAATAGAGACTTACTGTGCATGTTAATTATAACATCTGATCCTTTGATCAATAGCCTTCGAGAGATTCCCAAAAAAAGCCGGAAAAAATATGTACAGATGTATTAAAGTTAATTGTAAGCCCTAGCATAGAAGAATCAAGATTGGAATCGTCATCATATTGTCGCACAATGCCACAAAATGATGACGATTATACAGTAAACGACTCATCAGAAGACTCCGATGATGATTATTAGGTTCAGCTACTGTTTTTAGTTATGTAGTGCTTGTACTAAGCATGTAAACCTTGACTTGTAAATTTTTCTTTATCAATAAATGAGTATTTTTATTTTACATATAATTACAGTCAGTGTCATTATGCTAAATTTATTACAGAGCATTTATAACATTTATTTTAAAATTAAAACAAAAACAATTTTTGACTGGAATTTTCAAAAACAATTTTTTTTGAACCGAACAGCAAGAAATATGTACCTTAAAAAAATCAAAAACATTTTAAAATACCAACTACTTATGTATGTATAATGCACAAGTTACCTACCTGAAAGGCAGGTATTATTTGAGTTTATCCTTTTTGTGTCAATAAAACTAAGTAATATGGATTAATTGTTTTATTTTTAATTGACAAATGTAATAAATGATTTTTCATCTGGTTATTATTAAAAATAATAATACAATGTCTTTCATTTAGTTGCACATTCAAGTTTGTAGAAAAATTCGTGCACGTACGCAGAATATTTTGTTTTTGTTATACAATGTTTTGTGCAGCTGGACAAAAAAAATACAGGTAAGCGAAATACAGCTAAATGAAAGACACTCTATTATAATTTTTAATTCTAATAACCATACAAAATACCCTTGCCCTTTAGTTCCTGCTAAGCTGATGCAATCCTACCGCGATATGCAAGGGTGGCTGTATTACACAAATTTTATCGATATTGAGTACCTGCGGTAAATTGTGAATAAAACCCACATTTATTAACCGATTTTCATGATTAATACCTTATTTTATTTTCCAGATACGCAGCTGTCAGAAAAATGTATAATATTTTGTTTTTCTTTTGTTATTGCGCTTTTTTACCGAAAAAAATAATGAATTTTACACGAAAAAAATTTTTTTTCTCTCCATTAATTTCTAAATAACTCCAAAACGATAAAAGATAGAATAAAATAATATTCAATCAACTTTAATAAAAATTTTGTTACGCATTTTTTAATGTTTTATTTATAAAAATCTGACAAGTTGTTCCCGAGTTATCGTTAAATATGTCTGCGTAGCTGACTAATTTAGGGGAAAAAAAATTAGCCACACTCATAAAAAAAACCAACGCGATGAATTTTTTCTTAAAATAACTTAATATGCCTAGAATATACATAAACAATTGAAATAAGTGAAAAAATAAATTTGTCCAGCTAACTAGTCGACACACTGTGCGATGCCAGATGGTATTCCAGTAAAGTTGTTGAAATGCTGCATTACGGGTAGAATGTAGGTAAAACTCTGGGACCCTTACTACTGTTTGATGGTAATTTGCATAATTCTAGATGATTTATTGCTAAATAGAATAGAGACTGATCTTGCTTTGTTTTAAACAATCCAGAATCATATTTGTCTACAGTTTCTATGATTGACTCCCGTCAGTACCAAAAGCAATATCGGCTATTTTCGACTGCACGTTCGCAATAGTAGGTGATATTTTCCCTGGAAATTGACGGTATAATTCCTAGCAACACGTTCAAAAATCAAGTTTGGTTCTAAACAAATATTGGTCTGACTGATGATAGGAAGACTCATGAAAAATAATATGTCGAAAGACACTTCGAATAACCAAATAGTTCTAAAGCGAGTATTCGAATATGAAAATCATCCACCTATGCGGAAACAGTAAAAAATTCTGTACTTAATATCTCTCTTAAAAATTCACTTCCATTAGCCGAATTTCAATAAAGAAAGTCAAAGTGTGTTCCAAATAAATGTAGCCTATTCCGCTAATAATTAGCTAATTATTTTAATGAATATTTATATAACTTTGACTAAATTAAAAATAAAACGTAGTGGTTAAATTTACGATCCGTACACTTTAAAATAATTATTACTTATTTAAATATTAATTAACCATTACTAATTAAAAGTTATGAATACTATACATCGTCTTGCTTTAATGAAAATAAATCATCAATATTTCCATATTTTAACTCACAAATGAAATCGAACTTAATTGCTTTTATAATAATGTAACGCTTTGCACCTGTTTTTGTAAATAATTTCCTTCTATTGTTCCGGTTTAAAGGACAATGAGGTTTTGTTTAGAATACATTTTCAGTTTAATATATCATACGCCGATGCGTTTTCTGTTTGTTTTTATTCCTATGATCATAATTCATTTTTCGAGCTTTTTATATTTCTTCACTTTTCGGAATCGCACGTCGGGGTATTTCAGCGTTAGGCGGCCATAAATCGATTTCCTAAAACTTGTACCAGGTAGAAAAAATGTGTTACCTAACAATGTTGATTAGGCATAGAACAATAGGCGACTCCTCTCGTTACCCATATGACAACGTGCTCGCTAGAGTCTCAGTCGGAATTTACTCGTCGCTCTGAGTGTTTGTTTCTCTTCTCAGCATTCGTTACAAAACAGTTATTCAAAAAAACGATTTTTTTTTGGAGTTTATCTTGAAGAAAATTGTGATGGATTTGAATATTACAGGTAAAAGCGCATATATATTAATCATTATGTATTTTTTTAAAAATAATTAGTAATCTTGCGAAGATAGAAAATGTTACTAGAAATTCTTGTAAGAAATCCCGTTTTTCAGTATTTTGAAAGGTATTTGTTATACTTCAGGGTGTACCCCAATGATTTTACTGGTTTTAACAGAAAAAAGAGTATTTGTACAATCAATATTAGCTGTGATTTCCCGTGAAATCGAGGTTTTCATAGTCTTTAAATCAGACATTGAAAACCACGTGGTATTTTGTATTTATTTATTTAATTAACAGTTTTTATTTGGTGCTAGGATTCGAGGATACTTCAGGTGCCCGATTACTAACGAGTAGACTATTGCAGGAACAAAACTTCATTTTAAAGAAAAATTAATATACCTATCTTGAGAGTTATATTTTTTTGCAAGATAAATATTGTGATGATCAAAGGAAGGAACTTAAGCATAAGTTCTCCTATTTGAAGTCACAATTTATGAAAAAGTGTACAGAAGATTATAAAAAGCAGAAGTTTTTCTTAAAAAGAATGACAAATGGAACGCTTGAAATCCCTAGGGTAAAATGATATTCTTCTAATCGACCAACAAAGTCATTTGAAGAATCAAGTGAGAGAAACAAATGTAGAAAAACAGAGGAAGTACGCAGGACTGTAGATAAAGAATTAATAATGCGTGCTGCTCAAACATCCTTTCAAAGTTCTGGAGAGAGAATTGCATCCAGTATTATAAAAGACATAACTAACCCTCCCCAGACAGCCCAAGCATATCACAAAGCGTATAAAATGTCAAAGCAGCATCCTGCTCTCTCAATGTTTGCAGAAGCTGACACCTCAAGAAGACAGTATGAAATAATAAGGAATAGTAACATGAAGTATTATCTGAGTTACATCGTGTTACAGCAAACAAAAAGACGTGTTATCCGGCGAAAGACGCTTATCGGCTAACTGAAACATGTGCTGAAATTAACTTACCACATTTATTGGATCACACGGCTAAACGTTTGCCCATATATTGGGAGGATGTTCGAAAAGAATTAAATCTAGAAGAGAGTCAATCATTGATACTCATTTCGAAATGAGGATGTGACGGATCGCAACAAGCACAATTTAAGCAAAAATGCAAGAAGAAGACTACAGTTGTTTTCTGGGGCAACCAAGAAAGTTATGTGGCAGAATCCAGTTCCCTTTTCGCCACGATACTATCGGCCAATGAGAATTAGATTTGTTAAAGGAACCGTGGATATTAGAAATTCGGAAATTACTTACATAGAAAATGCAATTAAGGCTTTAATAAACAGCGATTTCAAACAGGATACATGCCTTTTTCCATGAAACATATAATGATGCTAACTATAATCGATGCAAAAGTGTGCAATGTTGCTACTTCAACAATGAGATGCTACATTTGTGGTTTTAGGACAGTAACAAAGAAACTGTCATGCAAAAAAAGACAGAAATACAGGCAAAATTCAGGGAGTAAACGGGCTTAATCATAGATGTGCCAAAAGTTGGATTTGGTAACACCAATGATGAAAATACAAGTAGATTTTTTACCAATCCAGAGGTAGCCGCTGAAATGACCAATATCGGCTTCTACCTCATAAATCGCCTGATTTTGAAGTAATACCTAGTGGTCATAAAGTCGACTTAAAAAAATTTGCAGACTATGGATATGAGACCGCCAAAATTTATGTGGAGTTGTATTCCTGGCATCCCATGACTCCTACGATGCACCAAATATTAATTCACTTTTTCCCATTCAACTACTGTCCGAAGAAGCAGCCGGCAAAATTTTGCTAGAAAATTCTTAAGAGAAGAATGCAATTCAGATGTCCTTAATAGATTATTGCCCAACTCAGATCCCTTAATATTTAGTATAGGGCTAAAACCAAAAAAAAAAATCTATGTCTTTTAATAAGGAAGCAATACAAATGCTTGTTTTTCTGCTGAACCCAATATTAACGATGAAGGTTACGAAGAATAAGAGAAATTCGTGGAGGAATCTGCAGAGGAAGCCGAGAAATGGACCTCGAGCGCGGACGAAGAGACTGGGATTCTTCATCCTGAATAATTATTTTAGTAACCTTTTCATCATCATCCTTTTTTTCTCAATATACTTTCTTTTTTATATATTAAAATGTATTTTTCTTCAAAATATGCACTCTAAAAAGCTTTCACTGCTATATTTACAAATAAAAACCTATTTAAAAACAAAAAAATAATTTTGGTCGCATAAAACGCTGAACTGCAACAACTGAAGAAACTCTTGCGCAAGTACAAGATATGGTAATGGCAGACCGTCGATTAACAGTGGATGATTTAGCTGAGTCTATAAGGATTTCACATGGATCAGTACACGAGATCTTAACTAATGTTTTGGGTACGAGAAAGCTATTCACAAGATGGGTACCACAATTGCTAATATCAGAACAAAAACGCACTCGAGAAAAACTTTCTAAACAACATTTGGTTCGTTTCACAAAAAATAAAACTAATTTTGTGCGTCGATTTGTAACTATGGATGAGACTTGGGTTTACCAGTATGATCCTGAACTGCGACAACAAATCGCACAGTGCACTGAGCCCGCTTGTTGAGCTCCAAGGCAGTCAAAGTCGTCTAAAAAAATTATGGCATCAGTTTTCTGTGATGCGAAAGGACTTTTGTTAATTGCTTACTGCAAACCGGTAAAACAATGTCAGGAGAGTATTATTGCAACCTTTTGGGAGAGCTGGATGAGAACATTCGTGCAAAAAGGCCCGGTAGGCAGAAGAAAAAATCATCTTTCATCATAACAATTCACCTGCTCACAGGGGCGCTTTTGCAACGGCAAAACTGGTCTGATTAAAGTACGAATTGTTGGTACATTATCCCTATTTGTCAGATTTGGCTCCGTCTGACTTCCATTTGTTCTCAACCTCAAAAGATTTCTACATGGAAAGCATTTTTCAACAAACGATGAAGTTATAGCATCTCATTTGTAGATGGGTATTTTGAAGGTCTTTCGGAAGACCACTTCAGAGATGGCGTAAATAAATTGGAAAATTGCTGAAAAAATGTATTATTAGGAGATTATACTGAACAACAAATGTACTCATTAATTCATCTTGTTTCATTTCCGCTTTCAAAACTTATTGCCTGACCTTACAATGTGTATTTTTTGTATAATTATATATACAATTACATAAAAAACAACAGTGTGTTTTAATTTCCAATATATTTAAAGTCACTTGACAATTGTATGGTGAAATAATTGTCAAGTGACTTTAAATATATTGGAAATTAAAACATAGTGTTGTTTTTTATATAATTTTATTATGAATTTCCAACAAGTATCGGCTAACACAATCAAAGAAATTATATATACTTTTAACTTCATTACTATTGTGGAATATTTGTATTTTATGTAAACCAGGTAGATGACTTCAATCCTTTATTAGGATGTGAATAATAAATATTATTTTTTTATTTATTTAGATCTGAGAGCGGCACATGGCACTATAGACCTTTACAGATTAGTGGCAAAGGTGTAACAAGTTACAAAATATTATGGCCTTACGAAATTCGTCCAGTTTGTCCTTCAGATTAGATGATTTTATGCTACTCTGCAAATAATGTCCAGAGGAATGAACTAGCCCAGGGAAGTGTGCTTGCTCTGTTGCAACACGATATCTACACGAATGACTACTCAGTGCATCTTAATACGAAAGGTTTCGCTTGCGCTGACGCGAGAACAAGCTGACCAAATTATAAGAAGATCTTGGAACATTCTACTACTTAAGCCACCTGAAACCAATCCCCAGTAAAACACAAGCGTGCACCTTCCACCTGCGAAATAAACAGGCGAATATAAAATGACCCCTTGTCTGAAAGCAAGTCTCTCCTAAATATCTAGGAGTAAAACTAGATGGAATTTTGTACTTTATACAATATTGCCAGAATAGGGAACTATCCGGAAACTAATAGAAACAATGTGGGGAGCTCAAGTACTTCGAACTTCGGTAACGTCTTCGGAACTTTCAGCAGCTGAGTTTTCAACATCTGTGTGAACATAGCAATTCACAAAACCGCCCGTATAGTGACTGGGTGCTCAGTACGGGAGGTGTATCTCCGCACCTGCATTGCACTACCACCAGGAAGAAACAGTTTCTCGACTGAGACATCCTCTCTTCTACCACCAACCACCCCGGCTTAGACTCAGATCAGGGAGAAGCTTCTTAAATATCACAGAGCCTCTTATTATCAAATTCGAACCGAAGACTGGAACTTTGGCATCATCTAGTACAACATCTAAATTTAAGGAGCAAATCTTTACTGGCTCCGATCCTTCTTATTGCATCTGGAGATCTTGGAATCGGCTGAAAACGAGTGTTTCGGGGTAGAAGTAGTACTTGCACAAATGAGACTACGTAACAGATCCTGCGTGTGATTGCGACTTGAATAGCTTCTAAGTCAGCAACCCTTATTGCCTATGACCTTCTTTGCTCAATAATGAAGCTTTAAAAGTAGCTGATTTTTGGAAATATCTAATATAATGGTGTTACAGGATACGGAATGTAAGTGAGTATTTCCATCATCTCTAATTTATATATTCAGATAATTAACAGGTAATAAAAAGCCGATCTATTGTAGCGGTTGTTTACATAATAATAAACTAGAGTCTCACACTGTAAATACAACACGTTGGAAGCAATTTGTCAAATATCAGTATCATCTAAATGCCGAGCCTCGTTTCCTGCTAGCACCATAATGCTAAATGCAGTTACGGTTACTTAACATAACTCGATTTGATTTTAAGGATACGAGTCGACCGACCTGCTGCTGCTGATGATGACGAGACCATATTTACCCAATGAAGATGACACCGACCGACGCGACGGCGTGCCTACTTTCACTTCGAGAAAAAATCGAAAAGAAAAGAATTTCGCTGATCTTTGCACATAAATACTCGGTAATTGCGTAGCTCGATTTTTGTTGGCCGACGAGGGGTGTGGAGAATTTTATTTATTAAAGGCGGCAGGTGAAATTTTATTTTCTGATCTTTGGTATTTAAGATTAAATTAGGATATTGTGATTGATATAAGTGGGTCATTGGTCATGTAGGGTTACGGTCGTTATAGGTCACTAAACTAACATCAAATAAGTAAACTGAAAAAACAAACAAATAATAATAATAATTAACGTCTTCATGGATTAAAAACAGTTTAAAAAAAAATAGCCAAGTGCAAGTCGGATTTTTGTAATTAGTGTTCCCTACGTTGATTGTTTTTAAGGGGTTACAAAAACCTGGGATTTTCAAAAATTTGATTTTTTACGGATTTTTATTCTCTATACTTCTACAAATTATTCAAAAAAAACGGTCAAGTGCAAGTTGCACTTGCACAATTAGTGTTCCGTAGGTTGAATGCTTTTAGAATAAAAAATTTTGTTACGGTGGTATAAAATGATCAGTGACTTCACAAAACACACCCCAACTGATAACCTTGAATTTTTTTTTTTAGATATATCAGATAAATTATTAAAGGTAATGCATTCGTGATAATTTTCGTTCAATCTACACCCCGTGGAGAATATTTCAGAATTTTTTTTCAAAATTTTTTGATCAGTACTTTTCAAGATAAGGTGGGGGGACAGCGATTTTTCGCGGTTTTTTAAAAATAATATAAAGACAAGCGTGCACAAGTATTACATTATGTATATATATATATATATATATATATATATATATATATATATATTACTCGTGTTTTCATAAGCTTTTATTTGACACCACACTCGATGACCTAGTAAAAAATTTTTTTTTTCACTTCCGATTTCACCCCCCAAAACTAACCCCTTAAGTCAAAATTTAACTTTCAAAACTATACGGCTCTAATGAGGTCATCAATTCCTATATTATTACCAAATTTCAACTTTCTATGACAAATAGTTTCGGAGAAAATCGGGTGTGATAGACAGACAGGCGGACGGACGGACAGACAGACAGACAGACACCGAAGTCATCTTATAAGTGTTCCGTACGGAACACTAAAAAAATTAGGAAAATTCCATTCTATTACAAAGTTATAGCATTAAATGTGACTTGGCGTTGGATTGGGACCGCTACCTGTCTCAATGCACTGTCTGCAATATTACTCAATTAATTTGTAATATCTTTTAACTTTTTTTTTTTAAATCTTAGTTACTTTCTCTACAAAATGTCGAGAGGTTTAACTAGTAGAAAATTTTTTTTATAAATAATTAAACATACATTTTTTGATCGAAAATTACATACTATAGTTTGAAATACCGTAAATTTTTTATTATTATTTTTTTTAAAAAAAACACTTCGACAATTTTAACTACTACATTATTTTACAAGACTAGTTTTTATTTTTGCAGATTGAGATTATTTTTTGTAAAGTTATCCTGCAGACAAGGAGGCGCCTTATTTTTCATCAGTGGTCCACATAATCTGATAAAAAATAATGTTAACATTTAAAACATATTTAAAAAAAAATCCTTATAATTTAAAGTACAATGACAACATATAATCGCCATTCTTTTGTATTCACTTAATAACCTTCAAAATATTTTTTTAAAATATGCATACTTTTTGCAGCGCCCAGGTGTATGTAACCCTTTAAAATAAAATGATCAATGACTTCACAAAAACACACCCCAAATTTTTATTTTTTTATACAGTCAGTCCAAAAAGTCTCCGTACACCACCTGCTTTCTATACTATTTTTCTGTTACTAATTAATTGGAACTGTGAGAAAACATTTTTAAATTAATATTTGAAACTTAACCAACGAAGATTAGTATTAAAAACAACTACGGAACATTTTATTTAGAAGTTACATCATTGTTATAAAAATGTAAACAAAATTAATGTCAAAAAAGTCTCCATACACTTAATAATTACCAATAATAGTTTGACGGAGTTTAACGGAAAATAACAACTTCGTTTAAACTAATATTTAGTGGCACTGCCGTTGGTCTTGATAATCTCCTGTAACCTTTTTGTCACGCTTGCAACCAGCTTTCTAGTAACTTCTGCTGGCATGTTCTCCCCATTCGGTCAATATTCTGTTTTTTAATTTTTCTCTATTTCAAAAATTTTGTTTGCGAATGCGCCGTTTAAGTTCCTCCCAGAAATGCTCGATGGGGTTAACCCATTGCGGTGTGTATGAAGCTGCTGTCACATATTATGGATCATCCATTCTGGCACCAAGTTTGCGGTATGTTTCAGATCATTATCCTGTTGGACGATGTATCTTTTTTTGAGTATTAATTTTTGGATACTTTCTCTTAAAATGTCTCTCAAAATGTTCAGATAAACATGCTGATCCTTGGTACCATTAATAAATTGTAAATTTCCAACCTTTCCAGCGGACATGCATCCCCAAAGCAGAACACTGCCACCCCCTTGTCTTGCTGTGAAACAAATGTCTTTAATATGGAATGCGCTATTCTTCTTTCTCTAAACTTTAGTTCTGCCATCAGACCCAAAAAGGTTAATTTTAGTTCCATCACTAAAGATTACGGATTCTCAAAATTCAGGAGGTTTAGTAACGTATTCTCTAGCAAAAGCTAACCGCTTTTTGCGATTAGCTTCCGAAATTAACGGCTTCTTCCTGGCTGCATACCCCTTATAGCCTGCCCTGTGTAAACAATTTTTCACTGTTTGTGAACAAATATTTTTCGAAAATAGTTGCCGTACTTCTTTTAATTTTGGTGTACTTTTCTTGCTATCTATAATTATTCGCCTAACAATACTGGCCTCTTCACGTGGAGTTAGTTTCTTGGGATGACCGGAGCGTGGTCGAATTTTATAGGAACCTGTTGATTTATACTGGTTTACAATGTACTGAACAGTAGCATGTAACAGTGTGGCCGAAAATTATTCATTTGTTTTCAGTTTAGCGAGCAATAGATACCTTGATAAAATGCGGCTGATTATAACGTGTTTTTTTCAATGCAGTTCTTGAGTGCATGGAGACTTTTTTGACATTAATTTTGTTTACATTTTTATAACAATGATGTAACTTCAAAATCAAATGTTCCGTAGTTGTTTTTAATACTAATCCTCGTTGTTTAAGTTTCAAAAATTAATATAAAGATGTTTTCTCATAGTTCTAATTAATTAATTAAACATAACAGAAAAATAGTATAGAAAGCAGGTGGTGTATGGAGACTTTTTGGACTGACTGTATATCAGATAAATTATTAAAGATAATGCACTCGTAATAATTTCCGTTCAATCTACACCTTGTGGAGAATATTCCAGAATTTTTTCAAAATTTTTTGATCAGTACTTTTTGTGATAAGAGGGGACAGCGATTTTTTGCAACTTTTTAAAAATAATGCAAAGAGAAGTGCACGTAAGTATTACATTATATATATATATATATATATATATATATATATATATATATATATATATATATATATATATATACTTAAATAGAAAATTTCTTTCTTTATTTGTTATATGTATATATATATATATATATATATATATATATATATATATATATATATATATATATATATATATATATACAGTGCCGGCCAAAGGTGGAGAAACTTTTAATTTATTTTCTAATTTTATAATATATTCAAAATTTTTGTGCGACTATGTATTAAAAATGTTTATCTTAGTCTGAGTAATAAATGCACATAAAACAACTTAGAATTTTATCAAAGGAATGTGATTAGTAAACAATGTTTCTTTTTCTTGCGGACATAAATGGAGAAACTTTTTATGTATAAATTATAAATTGAATAGTTCTCGTTCGAAGCAGTTCGTTTTGCAGTGTTGCGAAGCTCAATTACTTACCAAAATGCCTCGAGGTATAAACTTATCACAACAAATAAAAAACCTTATAATTGAGAAGCACAACGCGGGAGTGAAACAAGTGACAATTACTAAGGACCTAAATCTAGATAAAAGTGTTGTTTGTAAACAAATCAAATTGTGGCAAGCTAGGGGCACTACTACTAGCACTCCTAAGCCAGGTAGACCTAAAAAAACAACATCTGGAACCGATAAGCTGATTAGAAGATGTTCTATAAAACATCCATTTTTCTCTCTGCTGAAGATATAAAAAAAGGCATACCTCAGTATTCCTCTCTCAATTCGATCTATTCAAAAACGTTTATGCGACGCAAACTTAAAGGCCAGGAGACCAGTCAAAAAACCCTTTATTTCAACGAAAAATAGACAAGTTCGTTTGAGATTCGCAACAGAGCATTTACACTGGACCTATAATCAATGAAAAAACCTCTTATGGTCGGATGAGAGGAAATTTAATTTATTTGGATCAGATGGTATGAGATGGGTTAGACGTCCATTGAATGAAAGATTAAACCCTAAGTACACTACACCCACAATCAAACATGGAGGTGGTAATGTCTTGGTGTGGGGATGTTTTTCCGGCCACGGCGTTGGCCCTCTGGTGAGGATAGAGGGGATCATTGATAGCCAATATTATCTAAACATCTTAAGGAATATTATGCTTCCATATGCCGAGGATAATCTGCCGTTAATTTGGAAATTTCAGCATGATAATGATCCGAAGCACACTTCAAAAATTGTTAAAAATTTCTTCACTTCTCAACAAATACAGGTTCTGAGGTGGCCAGCTCAAAGTCCGGACTTGAATCCTATCGAGAACATGTAGGAGCACCTAGACAGAAAAGTTAGACAAAATAATCCCAATAAGTTCTGAAATAAAGATGAATTATTCCAAGCCTTGGAAGAAGCATGGAATGAAATTTCCGAAGATGTTATTCACAATCTTCTTGTGTCCATGCCAAGAAGATGTGCTGAGGTTGTAAAGAATAAGGGTTATGCCACAAAGTACCAGTATGTTTTTTTTAATTTCCCATCTAATAATACATAATATGGCATAAAACTGGAAAGTTTCTCCATTTTTTGTCCCTAAAATAAATACATTTTATTTGTACATTTCACAATAAATTATTTGTTTTAGAAATTTATTGTTTCATTACTTTGGTGAAGTTTATAGGTAACCATAAATATGATTTAAAATTGCTTCGAATTCACTCCAATAAGACAAAAATAATAATATTAAAAGTTTCTCCACTTTTGGCCGGCATTGTATATATATATATATATATATATATATATATATATATATATATATATATATATATATATATATACATATATATATATATATATATATATATATATATATATATATATATATATATATATATAATACATATTTTTACAAGCTTTCATTTGACACCCCACTCAATGACCTGGTAATTTTTTTTTTCACTTCCGATTTCACCCCCCAAAACTAACCCTTAAGTCAAATTTAACTTTTAAAACTACACGGCTTTGATGAGGCCATCAATTCCTGTAGTAGTAATTAGAACAAAATTTATGCTCAGAGAGGACTTAGAAACATTAAACATTTGAAAAATGCAAGAAGGCAGTGCGTAAATAGCGTTAATCAGCACATGTTAAGAAATGCTTTAAAAAAATTGCATCCGATAACAATTAAGTGCATAGGCAAAATGCAATCTATTTTTTTTTTGCTGGTTATGGTCTTTTCTTTATTTAATTTGTGAAGTGTATGTAATTTTACTATTATATGTATGCTATATAGTCAATGTCTTTGTTACCTTTAATAAATATTAGTTCGTTAGGCATGTTATAGGATAAAACTATTTTTTATTTATCCGTGCTGTTTTTAGAAAATCATCACTTTTTAAATATTGCTTGTGAAAAAACATGGCTTGGAATCAACTAATAAATTTTAAAATTTTTCCATCAGCCTAACCACTGCGTTTCAAATTAATTTCGTACTTTAAATTTAAAATTTCCCTCCAAAGAAGTGACAATCGGCACTGCAAAATTATTTTTTGAGTTTTAAGTGATGCATTAATAATATTAATTCGCTTTTTTTTTTAAAAATTTAATGGTAAAGAAAAAATTCATGTGTCGCACATTTGCTTCCTGTTACTATATATATATATATATATATATATATATATATATATATATATATATATATATATATATATATATATATATATATATATATATATATATATATATATATATATATATATATATATATATATATATATTTATATATATATATATATATATATATATATATATATATATATATATATATATGTATATATATATATATATTTATATATATTTATTTTTTTATATATATATTTATATATATATATATATATATATATATATATATATATATATATATATATATATATATATACGTGCAAAAATAAAAACTACTTATGTGTTTGGGGTAAACCTTTTTTATTTTTCGACATAGTCTCCTTTTTAGGCTTATACACTTCGTCCAACGATGTTCTAGTTTGTCCAAGTCTGCAAAATATCCATTAGTGTCTGCAATCACCTCCTCGTTTGAATAAAATCTTTGTCCCGCCAGCCATTTCTTCAAATTGGGGAACAAATAGTAGTCCGAGGGAACTAAGTCTGGAGAATAGGGGGGATGTGAAACGAGTTGGAATCCTATTTCCATTAATTTTGCGACCACAACTGCTGAGGTGTGTGCTGGTGCGTTGTCGTGATGGAAAAGGACTTTCTTGTGGGCCAATCGCGGGCGTTTTTCTTGCAGCTCGGTTTTCAAACGGTCCAATAACGATGAATAATATTCACCTGTAATAGTTTTACCCTTTTCCAAATAGTCGATGAGGATTATCCCTTGCGAATCCCAAAAGACCCATTGTTTAGATTGTTGTTTGGTCTCAGGTGTATAGTAATGTATCCATGTTTCATCCACAGTGACGAAACGACGCTTAAAGTCCTCCGGATTCTTCTGGAACAGCTGCAAACCATCCTTGCAACACGATTCCGTTTTTGGTCAAGCGTGAGCAATCGCGGCACCCATCTTGCGAATAGCTTTCTCATGTCCAAATGTTTATGCAAAATATTATGTACCCGTTCAGTCGAGATGCCCACAGCACTAGCAATCTCACGCACCTTAACTCTTCTGTCATCCATCACCATATCATGGATTTGATCAATGATTTCTGGAGTCGTAACCTCCACAGGCCGTCCAGAACGTTCAGCGTCACTTGTGCCCATATGGCCAGTCCGAAAATTTTGAAACCACTTACAAACTGTTCTAATCGAAGGTGCAGAGTCACCATAATATTTATCAAGCTTCTCTTTAGTCTCCTGAGGCGTTTTGCCTTTCATAAAGTAATGTTTAATCACCACACGAAATCCTTTTTCGTCCATTTCTTGAAAATCACTCGACTTCCTTGATTCACACGAATGCCAAACACAAAGAAATAGACCAATATGGCTGAAACTTGGTGTGCGTTCATTCAAGAGATGCTACTAACTAAACATGACCTCGATACGTGCCGGTGGTGCCATCTCTCGGAGTTTGCACGGACTTTTCAAACCAGCCTCATATATATATATATATATATATATATATATATATATATATATATATATATATATATATTTATATATATTTACATATATATATATATATATATATATATATATATATATATATATATATATATATATATATATATAAAGGGTGTCCCAAAATTCACGCAAAAAGTAATTTTGTTAGAAAACACAGGTTTTTAATTAAAAATTGTAATTTTTTTTATTGATTCATAAAGTATACTGTACAGGGTTATGTATGGAATAACATATCGGGTAAATGGCCTCCACGGCTTTGCTAGCACATACGCACTCTTTTGTCGAAATTTTCCATGATCGTTTTGCAAAAATGTGGCTGAATTTCGTTGATACAGCGCTTAATTTCCTCCTTCAAGTCGTGGGTGGTCGCGGTCTTGTTAGCATAAACCTTAGAATAAAACCTCTGATAATTACCTCAGCTGATGACAGTGATAGTGAAACCGAATTAGGTTTTAGTTAAAATATATTTTTATTTATAAAATATGTCCCCTCTCGTAAACCCCATTCATTCAAATTGTATATTTGTACTTCTTATTCATTTGTTTTTACATGCATCTATAAATAAACATCTCCAAAAACACTTATAATTTTATTTATTTGCATTAATGAATAAAATTTTTAAGTCCGTCTCTGCTACCTATCATAAACAAAAGGTCAGAATTTTTATATTGCTCACTTAAAACGGCAAAAATCAGGGATAGCCCAAAGAAAAAAGTCCAATGGCGTTAAATCGCATGATCTGGGCGACCAATTCTGATCACTAAAACGGGATATTACACAACCAGGAAATGACTCGCAATAATTGAATTGTTTTTTGGGCTGTATGGCATGTGGCACCATCTTGTTGAAACCACATGTCGTTCACATCCATATCTTGCAATTTAGGCACAAAAACTGGATTATCATATCGCGATAACGATCACCATTAACTGTTCTTGCCTGGCCAACCGCGTTTTCAAAGAAGAATGGTCCGATGATGCCTCCAGCCCAAAATCCGCACCAAACAGTGACACGTTGTGGATGCATTTGTTTCGCAACAGTCAGGTGTGGATTGTCTGAACCCCAAATGCGACAATTTTGTCGATTAACTAAGCCATCAAGATGGAAATGAGCCTCATCGCTGAAGATGATTTTCTTCGAAAAATGAGTATCCCCTTGTTGTTCCACAATCCATTCAACGAATTCTCTTCGTTGTGCGTGGTCAGTAGGCTTTAGTTCTTGAGTCAATTGAACTTTGTAAGCATGAAGGTCCGAAATGTCCAATTCTTGACCACGGTGCCGAATTGATGATCCTGGAGTCTTAGTATCACTATCACGAACTGCTTCAATGTTTTGTGTCGAACGCTTGTTGAAAGACGGCCAAAGCATTTAAGATCACTAATTGATTAAGTCTCCCTGAATTTTTCAATTAATCTCTTCACAGTTGATGAGGTTAAATTCCGACCATATTTTCTACGAAAATTCCGAACTGTAGCTGCCAAACTTTCATTATGTTATATGAATCTGAAAAGGGACTGAGTGTTGGAACTGCAACAAAAAATATTCAAGATGTTTATTTGGAACGTGCTCCTGCTATTAGGATAGTCAAACAGTGATTTGGTCGGTTTCGAAATGGTGACTTCAATCTAAACGATCTTCCGGCATTGGTAATGACTTTATCCGTGACTTAGTGAATAATAATCTACGAATTACCACTGAAGGGATTGTTGAGAGACTAAATGTTGACAATTCGATTGCATTTCGTCATTTAAAGCAACTTGGATATACATACATATATATATATATATATATATATATATATATATATATATATATATATATATATATATATATATACTTTTTCCTTTTTTTTTTTTTATTTCTTTGAACATGTAATTATATTCTTTTTATAATTTTCTTGGGTTTAATGTTCATGAAATCAAAAGACTTGTTCTATGTCATATATATATTTGTGGGAAGACGTTTCGACAATACATTCTGATCTTCGTCAGTTGTTTAATCTACAAAAATACATTAAAATTTTTTTTTTACGTAATGTTATTTATTTTCGGTTACCTGTTATTTATTTTAAAACTCTGTACACATATAAATTAAAAATAAACTAAAATAATTCATGAGAATATCACATGGAACATTTTACATGGACTGTTTACATTTGAATTTGATATTAACACTAAGGTGATACAAAAATTCTTTATATGTGATATATGTTTTTTTTGTTATTTTATTATTATCTTTGTTTGTTTTTATTTTTTGTTTAATTAGGAATATCAATGTATTTATGGTTGTAAAATATCATAATTTGCTCATCTTAGCGCCATAGCTGCGTCATGCCGCGAACTTTTCTAACGTCCGCGTTATCACCTATTTAAAAATATTGGCAACATTTTTAAATAGGTGAAAAGTAAATATTTAATTACTAAATTTAAGTTTTTTTTATAAGTTATAATTAAAAACTGAGTCAATAAAAAGGCACTAAAAATACGTTCCACCATGCACAATTTTTGGGAAAATATTTATTAGAGATATCTTTCTATTTATAGAATAATGAAAAAGATAAATAAATATTTGGCTTTGTATAATGTTTTATAATATGTAAAAATGTCATCAAATGTCATAAAAGTATTTATTTATTAACCTAAAGAGTAAGAACGTCACTGCTCGTATTCTTGAAAATATATGTTTCGAGAGCATCTTCGAGGCATGCTGTCGACGAGGTTTTCTGCATACTCCCCAAATTTTTCGAATCTCACGAGACAACTGACTAAAAATCTTCAGTCTTTCCTCCTTTACAAGGCACCAAACATTTTCAATAAGGTTGGCGTCTGGCGAATGTGAGGGCCACTATAGTATCTTATCGTGGGCCCAAGCGAGCCACTTCGTGACATGATTTTCGTTCAGCAAAAGTTTCTTCAACGTGCTTAGGAATTTGACATCATGAGCACGAAGATGTTGTCGAATGGTCTCATGGGACACATTCAAACCCGATTTTCTTAATTTTGCCGGTTCTTGACGCAGCGTCAATTTCGGGGCCCGTGAAAACAAAGACTTTCGGATTGATTTTTTTTTATAGGTCTAGCACACGTGCTGCAGGGAAATTCCTAAAGCACTACAGGAGCGACATGTGTGCGGAAAAAGCGATTCACGTTGGTCTTGAATCTCTGTAAATTGTACTCGGTGGGAAACACAGTCCTAGGCAAACTATTCCAAAGGGATGATGTTCTCTGTATAAAAGACTGCTTGAAAAGTGTTGTACGAGGAGTAACAAGCTGAAGTGTGAAGTATTAACGCGACGTGTATTTTTAACATACACCGCTCTGGGAGGAATTAAGGAAGCTACATCCTTCGAACACTTTCTATGAAAATACTTGTAGAATAGACTCAAGTCGCCAACCGTTCGTCGATGTTCCAACGAATCAAGGCCGCCGGTCAGTTCCGTGTCTTCAATCAGACGAACAGCTGTTCTCTGAATAGAATCCAACAAATGCAATGTATGTTTGGCAGCAGAGCCCCGAACATGGGAGCAGTATTCCATAGTTGGTCGCATTTAAGCTTTGTAAAGAATTGAGAGTTGTTGTGGAGTGTAAAGCTTTCTGGTTCGAAATAATATTCCCAACTTTTGAGAAGCTCCCTTTGCTATGCTTGCGACATGTGACTTTGCCTACCAAGCCACGTTTTTCGTCTCGTAAAAATGATTTACTACTGCACTTCACAAAGACACCGACTTTTTAATACATTTAGCGGCCTCAAAATGTGTCATTTTAGGCCCCTTTAGATGGTAACAAAGAAAGACTGCCTCGAACCGACGTGCAAACAAGTGACTCATTTTGAATTTTACGTAATTTCGAAGAAAGGTCGAAATCGACTGATACTTTTACTAAAATGCGTCGTAAACCGAGGTTTCCTCTACCGATTTTTTCTTGAATCGCTAGAATCGCATTTACCAAAAATGAATTATCGCGGACACGTTCTTACTTGACAGACTGCAATAATAAACCTATGAGTTTTATCAAAAGCAACAAAGATAAGATTCTTATTTTCTTAGCAGCTTTCCTTATTTTTTTTTTCAGAAATCCCTTTTAATGTTTACTTTGCATTATTTCCAACTGATACATCCAACTTGAGGGATACTCGGGCGTTAAGCAATGTATGCAGTGTTAATCTACGATAAACTAGATTCCTTAAGATGTTACGCTTAACTATAAAAGCGGATCTTAATCATTTAAAGTGTATAAAAGCATAAACAATATGTGTATGGACACCGTTTTCTATTTTGTATGTACAATTTGTATTTAAAAGTCATGTTTATTTCTATGTAATGCATATAAAAAGAAAGTTTGAAGAAGCCACACGTATTATGTAGATTGAGTTAAATCAAGAAAAACTTTTACCTATTTTATGTTAAACAGTGGCAGAAAAAGGAAAAGTCATCGTAAAACGTGTCCAGCTGCTTTTTCTTGCATCATTCAACTACTAATTAGTACATTTAACTTCTCTGTACGGTAAATCATATCTGTAAAGCCTAGTCTACGTCGCATAATGAGAAATAAGTGGAAAAAACCCTAAATTTAAAACACTTTTAAAAATTATTATTGTTAATTTTTATTGTAGTTTAAATCCCAGTTTCTTACCTCGACAAACTTTTTTCTAATAACGTTCACAGAAGAGTATAAACTATCCTCAAAGTAGCCCGAATCAGAAATCACTGCTTACACACGATTTTTGGATGGTAAACCCTAAATTGCTTATAACATTCTTCAATGGTTTTAATTCTTCAAGGGACTCGTCAAAATTAAGCAGTCATGCACCGAATATTACAGTATATATCATATTACAGATTTTTCCTTTTATGAAAATGGAAGTAAGGTGATAGTTTTTGTTTTCCTGGAGTTTTGAAGACTAGCTCCACTCTCCGCCAAAGAACCTCTTGTTAGCTTAGATAGTAGGTACTATGAGATTTAATTTCCCGCAAAGAAAGCCACCGAATATGGGCGTTTTCACATCTACCGGTAACGGCACCGACACGACACCAACACGGCACCGATCCGAACCCGATATCGGGGAAACGTTTTCACGCCTGCACAGCACTGCCCCGACAAGACGCCGACAAATAATATAAAATGAGGAAAAACATTTTTTACTAGATCTCGATGAGTGCCATTGCAGCTGTTAATAAGTTATATTTGCATTATTTATTATATCTTAGACGTAAAAGTCTGTTCTCTTTTATAACCTATATAAAGTTTGATTTCACTATCTGCTAAGGAAAATTTTTTATTTGAATAAAACCTTCGCATTATATCCGAGAACATCGAAATTTTACAATAAATAAAAAATTTAAACAATAATATTCAAAAACGAATTATGCTATACGATTCTCTGCCACTTCACATGGTAAAGAATGTTCTCCTTTATAACCTACATAAAATTGAATTTCACTATCTGCTAAGGAAAATTTTTTATTTAAATAAAACCTTCGCATTATATCCGAGAACATCGAAATTTTACAATAATTTAAAAATTTAAACAATACTATTCAAAAATGAACTATGCTATCCGATTCTCTGTCACTACACTTGGTAAAGAATGTTCTGTTTTATAACCCACACAAAATTTGCCCGCCAACTTTTTTCTCGTACAATTTTGTTTTTTTTTTTTTATTTTCTTTGGTTTTATCCCAAAGACAGGGTTTAGTTTCCATAAGTTCAATTAACGTGACAGTATCAAACTTGAAGGCCATGGTATCAGCTTGGAGAATACTCAGTACTTTTATTAGATTTATAAAAATTGGGACGACACAAATAGAGAGACTGCTCATCGACGACCGCCGGCGACTGCAACGACACGACACCGACATGTCGTTGAGTGTGAAACCACTCCCATTTATTTAAATGTTATTTCTAGTCCACCGGCATCGTTGTCTCTGCCGTGTTAGTGTCGTGTCGGCAGATGTGAAAACGCCCTATCACCGAATGCGATTTGAGTTGATAGTCCAGTAAACAGGGGACAAAAGTGATCATTTTAGGAAAACAATATAGTTTTTTCTCAACTGTTTTTTGGGGTGCTGAATCCGAATTGCAACTTCGCGACCTAGTAAATGTTTTGAGTAAAATGCAAAAAACGGCGAAAAAAATTCTCTTTTTTCAATTTTTCGCTTATAACTTGAAAACTGCGCACTTGAAAGTACTTCTATACAAAAATAAACTACACATAAATTATGTTTTATAGGTTTTTTTGTCAGGCGAACGGTTTAACCGCTAAAATGCTTTGAAATTTAGTGATATTTCGGACATAGCTCTAAGCCAAGAGCACTCCCTCATTTCTTGGAGCTCTATTTTCACGATATCCTTATTTAAAACAATTTAATTAGTTATATTTAATAAAATTATTAACCCATATTTGTGATCAAAAAATAGAGCTCCGAGCGAAAAACGAGGGAGTTGCTCTTGGCTAAGCGCTATGTCCTAAATTTCACTAAACTTCAAAGCATTCTAGCGGCTAAATGGTTCACCTGACAAAAAAAAGCATAATTTGTAGGAAATTTAATGTAATTTACTTTTATATAGGAATACTCTTCTCGAAATATGCGAAGTTTTCAGGTTATAAGCGAAAAACTGAAAAAAAAAACACCTTTTTTCGGCCGTTTTTTGCATTTTACGTAAAACGCACAACATTTACGAGGTGGAAACGTGCAAATAACCAATAGCACCCAACTGAATATGGGAAATCTAGATCCAACAATTGTCAGGAGTGAGGTAAAAGCAGCTATGAAAAAAGTAAAAAATAATAAGTCCGCAGGGATGAATGGTATTGTAGCCGAAATACTTAAAGCGATAGGATAGACCAGTGTTAACTTAATCCACGAAATATGTAATAAGATCTGGACATCAGGTGAATGGCCTAAAGAATGGATACGACCGATATATATATATATATATATATATATATATATATATATATATATATATATATATATATATATATATATATATATATATATATATGTTCATGACAGAAATCAAAACAATTCGTTTAGATTTACAGTTTTAAAGAATTTTTTAGAAGATAAACAATTTTCTGTAATAATGCGATAGATTTTCTTTAAAAGTAAGCTTATAAATTGTTTCCTTTTTCAAAGTAATACGTTTTTGTGGTAGACTGTTTTATTTTTGTCCCCGAAGAATTAGAAAAATGAATCGAACAAGGAATTTAACTGAACACGAGGTAGTGCGAGCCTCAGTTTTATTGGACGAGGGATATTGTCAGAGTTATGTTGCCAATTTGTTAGGCAAACATCGTTCCACAATAAGTCGTATGGTAAGACGCTTGAATAAAGTAGGAACTTATTCTAGAAGGCTAGGGCAAGGGCGAAAACGATGCACTAGCGACCTAGATGAACGTTTTATAAGACAATATGCTTTAAGAAACAGGACTGTCACTAGTTCTATAATAAGAAACGAATTCGAAGCTGTTCGCAATGTCACAATTTCTTCTAAAACAGTTAGAAGACGGTTAAATGAAGCTGGATTAAACAGTAGGAGACCAACCACTGCGCCCTTACTTACTAGAGAGAACAGAGTTGCCAGGTTACGTTTTGCTCGAAATCACGTGGATGATTGGAGTTTTCTTCACAGATGAAACTAGGGTTAGTCTAAAACATCCAGATGGTCGTGAGCGAGTATGGCGAAGACCAGGAGAGAGGTTTGCTCCTTGCAATATCTCTGCAAGGATTCCATTCGGCGGTGGCTCTGTTATGTTCTGGGGTGGCATCGCACAGAGTTAGTTCCTGTCCGTACGAGATCCATGAATGCTGACTACTATCTTGAGAATATTGTAATAGAACATGTGATGCCTTTCGGTCATTTTGTGGGGCCCAATTTCCTGTTTATGCAAGACAACGCTCGACCTCACGTGGCTAGGGAGGTACTCGATTATCTTAATCAAGTTAATATACCGATTATGCAATGGCCACCAAAAAGCCCGGATCTGAATCCGATAGAACATGTATGGGATCACCTTAAGAAAAATTTGAAACGTCATATACCTGCACCTAGAAACTTGAGGGAACTTGAAAATGCAGTTATAACAGAATGGGAGCAAATTCCTCAAGATTTTATCCAAAATTTAATTAGAAGCATGCCTAGGCGCATAAACGCTGTCATCCGAAGTAGAGGAGGCAACACACGCTACTAGTGTCCCAGTTACACCACTAATTTTGCTACTAGTGTCCCAGTTTATTTTTTTCATTATTACATAATTTCAACGATTTTGTTATTAGGTCTTAAGAATAATTTTATTTCGAATCTTATAGAGAAATGTGGTAGCTAATTCACTTTTAAAGTATCCGAATAAGTTTTTTCTAACTTTTAGTGTAACCAATGTTCATAAAAAATTATTAAAATTAATTCATTATAGAGATTTGGATGATTTAATATATTGTTGTGTTAATTTTGTCCAGGAGTGTGTATACCGATTCACAAGAAAGACCCACGAGACGTCTGTGAACATTACCGAACTATCTCATATATCACGCAAGCAAAATTGCGTGACATATAAGACACTACATTATCCAAAACGAATGAAACCAATTCTCTTACCTCAGATTCCCCAAGAACAGGCAGGTTTTGTACCCTGTAGAGGCACAAGAGAACAGTTAATCAATGTGAGACAAATGATAGAAGAGTTCTACGCCTATAATGTTCCTGCCGTGTTCTATTTCCTTGATTATACAAAGGCTTTCGACACAGTACAGTGGGATCACTTATGAAGAATTCTTCAAGAAATCGGGAAACCAGACCACCTAGTCTTCTTAATCCACAAATTACACAGCAACAACAACGCTTATATTAGAGTTGAGAAAAATCTGTTTAAGCTATTCCAAGTCGGAAAGGGGGTGACGCAGGATTGTATCCTGTTCCAACAACTCTTCAGTATATAAGGTGAATGGATTATCCGCAAAGCGACGAAGAGTGGAATGGAGGGGTATCAGTAAGAGGTAAAAGTTCTCAAACTTAAGATACGCTGATGATACTTCAGTAATGGCTAGTTCCGAGGAAGAAATACTACATCGAATCGAAAAGGTTAGTGCGAATATCGGCGTTTCACTAAATCTTCTTATAGTAGATCTAGCTAAAATTTTGCCTCCTCCCAACAAAATCAACGATATACCACTGAAGACAGATATTATATACTTAGGCGCCAGAATTTCTGACAAGGGGGGCTGCGAAGAAGAAATTAAAAGAAAGGTAGCGCTCAAAGGACAGATGTGTCTGTTCTGAATGATCTTAACATCCAAAATAGTGACGGCTGTTACCATTAATTTAGAGAAAAATAGCGTCATTTTTTGGTCACATAATAAGGAAGAATGGCATGGAAAAGTTGCTGATTCAGGGGAAAGTCGACGGTAAAAGAGAAAGAGGCAGATCACCTAACAGATACATCGATCAGATCATGTCTACAATGCACTTGGAGTTATCGTAGGTGATGAGAAGTGTCGAACATAAAGAAGTCTGAAGGGCTGTTGTAAATTCTGTGCAACAACGCAATCGAGGTCACAACGTTCGGAGCCGAGCAACGATGCGAGAGAGAGAAAGTTGAAATTTCACTTCAGCACCCCAAAAAACATAAAGAAGAGTTGAAGCTTCTATATTCTTTTTTTAAAATGACCACTTTTTGTCCCCTGATTACTGGATTATCAACTGAAATCACATTCGGTGATATTCGGTGGCATTCTTTGCGAGAAATCGAACCACATAGCTATTGCTACTATCAAAGCAAATAAGATGCTCTTTTGAGGTGAGTAAAGCTATTCTTCTAAACTCAACGAAAACAAAAACTATCACCATACTTTCATTTTCATGGAAGTAAAAATCGATAATATAATATACATGGTAATGTACTCACGTTCGCTGCATGATTATTTAATTTTGAGTTCCTTGAAGAATAAAAACCATTGAAAAATGCTATAGGCAATTTAGAGTTCACTATCTCTAAAGAACATTTCCATATGAAAATCGTGTGTAAGCAGTGATCTTGGGTTCCTACCTAAATAAAATGTCTGGTTCTGAAATAGTATTCCTAATATATTTTCACATTAGTTCATCCTAGTGACACTAAAATAGTTTGATTAAGCACCAAGATACATGAAAAATTGCACTAATTTTGAAATTATTCAGAATAATCACGTTTTATGGGTAATAACATTGAATATATTGGCATAGCATGAAGTCAGCTGGTCCTATCGACTTGAAAATTATTCTATTCAATTCAGCATGAAAAACACATCGTAATTAGTACCACAAATAAGTAACTGATATTATCATCACCATTTTTCGGATATTTTGTCATACTATCGTTGGCTATCAAACTAGACAACCGCATATTTTTGCAGAGACCTTCTTTCCAATAGTGTAAGCGGAAATGAACTCAAAATTTATAATACAATAAACATTTTTCTTTGCACCAGGTCGCCATGGCCTAATAAAACACAGTCACATTCTTTGTCGGTAAATAGCACGGCAATCGCAAAGAAAGAAGTGATTTCTTCGACAGCAGCATTTTTTAGTGTTCCGTACGGAACACTTATAAGATGACTTCGGTGTCTGTCCGTCTGTCTGTCTGTCACACCCGATTTTCTCCGAAACTATATAATAATATAGGAATTGATTGCCTCATCAGAGCCATGTAGTTTTGAAAGTTAAATTTTGACCTATGGGGTTGATTTTGGGGGGTGAAATCGGAAGTGAAAAAAAGTTTTTTTACTAAGTCATCGAGTTTGGTGTCAAATGAAAGCTTGTGAAACACGAGTAAAAAATATGCATATAATGTAATGCTTGCTCTTTTGTATTATTTTTAAAAAATCGCGAAAAATCGCTGTCCACCCACCTTATCTCGAAAAGTACTTATTAAAAAATTTTGAAAAAATTCTGGAATATTCTCCAACGGGTGTATATTGAACGAAAAGTATCACGAATGTATTACCTTTAATAATTTATCTGGTATATAAAAAAAACAAAAATTTCAAGGTCATCAGTTTTCAGTAAAGATTGGAAACAAACTTTGTCGAAAACTCATTTGGGGTATGGTTTGTGAAGTCACTGATCATTTTAGACCTCCGTAACAATTTTTTTTTTATTTTTAAAGCAATCAACGTATGGAACACTAATTGCGCAACTTCAACTTGCACTTGACCAGTTATTTTAGTAATGTGATGACAGGCTGAAGTAAGAGATAAAAATTATTCTTAAAAAATTAACGTTTTTTCTGGTGTTTAAAGTACTCATTATATTCGATTTTCGGTATTACTTCCAAGGCGGTAAGCGGATTTTCTTTTATAGCTTCGATAGATTGAGAACGGTGTCAACAGAGTGGTACTTTAAGCTTGAGATAAAGGAAAAAGGGGCACGGTGCCATATCTTTTGAATACGGTGCTTGTGGAACGGCCAACCTTTCATTTTAACTTAGAGTTACGAATAATTGTTGCAGTTAGTGATGTTGTTTTATTGTGTTGTTCATGAATTGTTTTGCCACAAAATGACGGATAGTGCTTGACTAATACTTTTTATTAATTGTTTAGCTAGTTGGAAGGCATTCTTTGTGCACAAAACCACTGTAAACTAAGGAAACAGTTAATATTACATTGATTGTTGGTCGACTTTGACGTGTTTTTTTTTCGTCAGTTTTTATCACCAGTAATTTTGCATTTCAAAGATATCAACACGACGATATTTTTCAAAAAAGTTCGGAAATGATATGAAAAATTTGGTTTTTAAGATAAAGCTCTTTGCTCAATCAATTTATTCATTCTAAAAATAACTAACAGGAATTTTCTGGGATTACAAAACATATTCGTTATCATCATCATCCTCCGTCTTCATCCACTGCTGGATATAGGCCTCCTCTAATAACTGCCATCGATCTCTGTTCTGAGTGGTGTTAACCCACTTTCCTGCCTCCGTTTGTTTTGTCTTCTCTGGCTGTTCATTCTATTAATCTTTTACACCATCGATTATCATCCCTTTGGGCCATATGACCTATCCATCTCCATTCAGATGGCGTCATTTTTTGGATAATATCTATTACTGTTGTTTGTTGTCTGATAAGACTGTTTGTTATTCTATCTGTCATTGTGATACCCAGCATAGCTCTCTCCATTGCCCGTTGTGGACTCTCAGTTTGTTTGGTGACTGTTTTGTCAATGTGAGTGTCTCGGCGCCATATGTGCATATGCAAAACACACTGTCCATAGATGTTCTTTTTTAAGCACATTGACAAATCACCCTGCAGCTTATTTCTTAGCTCCCCAAATTCATCCATCCCAAACCCACAAGATGATGTACCTCACGCCTTTGGTTATCTTTGCCAATTTGTAATCCATGACCCAAATACTTGTAGTTTTGGACTTGCTCCTCCTCGCTTGCATTAACTTCCATATGATTGTTCGTAACTATTCGTAGATTAGTCACAAATTTGATTTTCTGAAAATTAATATTTAGACCAATATTTGCTGATGTTATCGTTTGTTAAGCACCACGTAGATTGTCGGATATTATGACAGTATCATCAGTAAAGTGGAGGTGGCTTAGGTATTCGCGATTTATACCTTTTCCATCCAAATTAAGTTTCTTGAAAGTATATTCCAACATCGCCGTATAAGTTTAGGAGAGATCGTACCAAGACTCGTGTCTAATTCCACGTTCCACTGGGTATTTACTTGGGGATTCATGGAGTCTTACCCTTTCTATTGCGTTTTTATAAATAAATTGAATTAACTAGGTATATCTGTAGCCTATTCTCATTTGCTACAAGGCAAATAGTATAGCTGGTAACTCCACGGTGTCAAACACTTTTTTAAAATCAACAAATATTAATAGGAGCGCTTTATTCTATTTTATAGATTTGCCTATAAGGATCTTGATGGTCTGTAAATGATCATTAATACTGTATCCTCTTCTAAAGCCAACCTGTTCGCGTGGTTGATAAAAATCTAGTTTTCGCTCTACACGTTTCGTTATGATCTTGGTAAACGACTTATATAAATGGGAGAGCAAACTGATCGGTCTATAATTTCCAAGGTCGGTTATGCCTCCTTTTTATGAATAAGGACCGTCACTGTGTTATTCCATTTGCTTGAGATTATGTCATATTTCAAGCAGGGGTTGAAAAGAGAAACTATAATCCTCAACAATCCTTCGTCACCCATTTTTACAGCTTCAATTACGATCTGATCTTCTCCGGGAGGTTTGATATTTCACTGAAAGAAAATTTTTCTTCTACCAGTGCTATTTTTTTTCTTTGGTTCCTAATTCTTATCTAATAAAGTAAATTCATGAGTATAACAAAGCTGAGGAATGCAAAGAGAGACTGATATGAGAAGTGTTATGAAGTCGAAGGCACTTCTCAAACAACACAAATCTACTACTCATTATATATCACCACTACACCAAACACTTTATTTTTGCACCCGACGCGCGTTTCGCTAACCATGTTAGCTTTATCAGGAGCGATGATTGACTAAAGCTAAACTACCAAATCTACCCTATTTATACTTAGCCTAACCCTTGAATTACTCAAGCGGAACTAATGACATAGGCAAGGCTATCAGTTCCGGTCAAGTAACCAGTAGAGGGGACTATAAGGAATAGGCCCTCTGTCTTTGTTTAAACTACTTTTACATTTTATGATTTCCATACTTTCGTATGCGTCCAACAATCTCCTATCAGATACATTTTTTATTAATCTTAGATTATCTAATGTTACAGTATGATCAGCTTCAAGAGCATGTTCGGCAATGCTAGACTTTTCTGTTCTGTTGTATTTTAAGTGTGCTAAATGTTCTTTAAATCGTGTTCTAATTGACCTTTCGTTAGAATTCATTAATAAAACAAAAAATCTAGTTCTTAATGAAGGTGAAGTCTTAATTTCTTTTGATGTTAGTTCTTTGTTCCCAAGTGTGCCAATTCCACAAACTTTACAATATCTCGAAGAATTACTTAGAATGAATGACTTTGAAGACGAAATTATTCGTGAATACTTGATATTATCTAAACTCTGTATGGAACAAAATTATTTCCAATATAACAATCAATTTTATGTTCAGAAAGAAGGAACAGCTATGGGTAATTGCTTGTCACCTTTCATAGCCAATTTATTCATGAGTAAGTTTGAAATCGAAGCCAGTCAAGGATTCGAATATTTCCCAAGGGTATGGTATAGGTATGTGGATGATATTTTCGCGATTTTTGATACAAAGAAAGCAAATATTGATGATTTTGTTTCCAAATTAAATAGCCGGTATGATTCCATTAAATTCACTTACGAAGTTGAGAACAAAGGACAATTGCCTTTTCTAGATATGTTAATTATTAAAAATAATAATAGATTAGAATTTGATATCTATAGGAAGGACACAGTAACAGATATTCCTAATGATTCATTTCATTGCAAACAACATAAATTAGCCTCATTACATTTTTTAGTTCATCGTTTGGTCACTTTCCCTCTGAATAGAGTAAACTTTAATAAAGAAAGGAATCGTATTAGAAATATAACTAGAGTTAATGGTTATGACGATGACTTAGTAAATAAGCTAATAAATAGGCATAAGTTTAGGTTTAATATTCAGAATTCCACCTTTTTTACACGCGAAGAAAATAACACCAAGTATGTCTCCATACCATATAATCCGAAATATAGCAAGGGACTCAATAAGGTATTTAATAAGGTAGGCCTCACCTTAGTCTATAAGTCATCAGACAATCTGAGGAATATCTTAGGAAATCCCAAAGATAAGATTCCTAATTGTGAGAAAAGTGGAATTTATGAAATTAGTTGTAATGATTGTGACAAAAAGTATGTTGGACAAACTAAAAGGTCAATTAGAACACGATTTAAAGAACATTTAGCACACTTAAAATACAACAGAACAGAAAAGTCTAGCATTGCCGAACATGCTCTTGAAGCTGATCATACTGTAACATTAGATAATCTAAGATTAATAAAAAATGTATCTGATAGGAGATTGTTGAACGCATACGAAAGTATGGAAATCATAAAATGTAAAAGTAGTTTAAACAAAGACAGAGGGCCTATTCCTTATAGTCCCCTCTACTGGTTACTTGACCGGAACTGATAGCCTTGCCTATGTCATTAGTTCCGCTTGAGTAATTCAAGGGTTAGGCTAAGTATAAATAAGGTAGATTTGGTAGTTTAGCTTTAGTCAATCATCGCTCCTGATGAAGCTAACATGGTTAGCGAAACGCGCGTCGAGTGCAAAAATTAAGTGTTTGGTGTAGTGGTGATATATACTGAGTAGTATCATTGTGCCAAAGATTCCACATTCCCAACTTCACACAAATCTAAAAAAATTCTCTCAAAAGACAACTCAAACTCGGAAGCCAACAGAAGAGAACATTACATGCGAAAAGGAGGCCCTTGAAGTGCTTCTCCAAGAGCACTTTCCAGAATCAGAAATTCTACAACCAGCAGTAGCTCAGACCCAACTAAACCTTTGCCATAAGGACAAGGGAGCTGATTGAGTAACTACAAACCAAATAGTCAGCTATGAAAGAATTAAATGGGCTATAGGGACTTTAAACTCTACAAAACGCCAGAACCAGATGGAATCTCCCCAGAACTTCAGCAACATGAGATAGACAATTTGGTACTGCATTTATACACCAAGGGCTCAAACCAAACTGCTACTGATAACTGGCCACTGTCATCAGGACACATTTACAAAAAATGGGTATCCACAATGGTCCCACGACATGCAGACTATGTCTTGAAAAGGGAGAAACCTCTATGCATATCCTATATGAATGTGAGGCTTTGACTCAGAACAGACAAAAACTGTTCGAAGATTACATCGTGGCGATAAATTACCAGGCTTGGAAAGAAGTTAATAAACATGCTCATATAATCAAGAGAGAGTCACACAATAAGCCAAGAGGCTACAGTGTACAAACAGGTACAATCGCCTACCCAGCCTACAATCAACCAACCAAATGTCATGAAATCTTTTGTTAGATCCTAATATCAGTTCTATCAAACTAAGAAACGTACTTCAATTGGAAGCCTTGGCGCGGGAAACAAGAAACAGCGAAATGAAAAGGCGGTCAAAGTTAAATATGAAAATAATGGATCGTAATAATTACTCAAGTTGAGTGTGCATTACTAGCTAGTAAGTCAAGTACAGAAAAAGTATGAAATGAAGCAATTAGAACTAAAACGAAGAAGACAGAAACAGTGACAGATAGAATAGAATTAAACAGCCTTAACTGTGAAGATGATTAAAAATACAAGGGTTGTATGATAAGTACCTGGCCTCGGCCAGAGATGGCCCTACTACTATTTAAAAAGTTATATTTTTCGTAAACATAACCTTTCACAAGAATCCTGTCAAATTTTCACGTCGCTGTGTGATTTAATTTGTGAGTAGCAGCCATTTAAATAAAATAACTTTTGTGATTTTACAACAATGGAAAAAATTGAATATTGAGCAGTGATAAAATATTTGTTTTTGAAAAAGGAAACAAATGATGAGATAAAAGGGAAACTCAGCGAAGTTTATGGGGACTCTGCATCTTCGTTACCGACCATAAAATATTGGACCACTGAATTCAAACGCGGCCGTACAAGCATTTTTGATGAAGAACGTGTAGGTCGTCCACATGAGGTCATCACATCAGAAATAATTGAAAAAATGCATAATATAGTGATAAATAATCAGTGCGTCAGTTTGTTGAGACTGTGGGCATCTCAACTGAACGTCTACAGAACATTTTAACAACTTATTTGGGTATGAGAAAGTTTTCCGCAAGATGGATGCCGCGATTGCTCATAATTGACAACAAACATGCACGTGTGTTAAATTCAAAAGAATGTTTGGCGATGTTAAAGCGGAATCGGAATGATTTTTGGCGTCGATTCATAACTGTTGACGAAATATGGACTCATTACATCACACTAGAGACCAAAGAACAGTCCAAACAGTGGGGTTTCCCTGGCGAATCGGCGCCAAAGAAGGCCAATGTGACTTTATCGGCCAACAGTTATGGCCACAGTGTTTTGGGATGCAGGAGGCATAATCCACCTTGAAAAGGGCAAAACGAATAATGAAGAGTATTATGTCAACTTACTGGATTGTTTCAATCATGCTGTGAAAGAAAAATGTCCGCATTTGGGGAAGAAAAAAATTCTCTTTCATCAAGACAATGCACGCGTGCACACTTGTGTCATCGCCATGGCAAAATTCCATAAGTTAGGAAATGAATTGCTTCCGCATCCACTATATTCGCCCGATTTAGCCCCCTGTGATTATTCCCTATTTCCGAATGTGAAAAAATGACTCGGCGGAAAAAAATTTGGCTTAAACGATGAAGTGATTGCTGAAATAAACGCTTATTTTAATGGGTTGGAGAAATCGTATTTTTTAGATGGAATACAAAAGATGGAAAAAGGTTAGACTAAGTGTATCGAAGACTATGTTGAAAAATAAAATAAATTTTACACATAAAAATGTTTTTTTTCTTGTCAAGGCCAGAGTCTTATTATACCACCCTCGTAGATCTTAGTTTTTATTATAATAAATGTAAAAGTTAATATTTGACTTATCTCTACAACTTCTCCGTCAGTACAGAAGCAAAAAATATAGTACAAAAAATATGAATGGAAAACTGCGGTCGAGAGTAAACATTACTTTCCTCCCCTCTTCCTCCCCCCTACGGCGTTGTTGGGTAAAACAAGGTACATTTTTAAAAACCAAACCAACAAGACAATAATTTAAATATTGAACTTATACCATAATTACATTCTGATGTAAATAAAAACAGTCGATTTTATTTAAATTTGTTATTTTTTATTTAGTACAAGGACATTCACTCCTCCACAGATATTTTGTTTTTGAATATAAACATTTTTCGTATTTTCTGTGTTTTTGACTTTTGTTATACGAGGCTGGTTTGAAAAGTCCGTGCAAAAATAAAAACTACTTATGTGTTTGGGGTAAACCTTTTTTATTTTTCGACATAGTCTCCTTTTAGGCTTATACACTTCGTCCAACGATGTTCTAGTTTGTTGATCCCTTCCGAATAATAGGATTTGTCCAAGTCTGCAAAATATCCATTAGTGTCTGCAATCACCTCCTCGTTTGAATAAAATCTTTGTCCCGCCAGCCATTTCTTCAAATTGGGGAACAAATAGTAGTCCGAGGGAGCCAAGTCTGGAGAATAGGGGAGATGTGAAACGAGTTGGAATCCTATTTCCATTAATTTTGCGACCACAACTGCTGAGGTGTGTGCTGGTGCGTTGTCGTGATGGAAAAGAACTTTCTTGTGGGCCGATCGCGGGCGTTTTTCTTGCAGCTCGGTTTTCAAACGGTCCAATAACGATGAATAATATTCACCTGTAATAGTTTTACCCTTTTCCAGATAGTCGATGAGGATTATCCCTTGCGAATCCCAAAAGACAGTCGCCATAACCTTTCCGGCCGAAGGAACGGTCTTCGCCTTTTTTGGTGCAGATTCCCCCTTGGTAACCCATTGTTTAGATTGTTGTTTGGTCTCAGGAGTATAGTAATGTATCCATGTTTCATCCACAGTGACGAAACGACGCTTAAAGTCCTCCGGATTCTTCTGGAACAGCTGCAAATCATCCTTGCAACACTTCACACGATTCCGTTTTTTGTCAAGCGTGAGCAATCGCGGCACCCATCTTGCGGATAGCTTTCTCATGTTCAAATGTTTATGCAAAATATTATGTACCCGTTCAGTCGAGATGCCCACAGCACTAGCAATCACATGCACCTTAACTCTTCTGTCATCCATCACCATATCATGGATTTGATCAATGATTTCTGGAGTCGTAACCTCCACAGGCCGTCCAGAACGTTCAGCGTCACTTGTGCTCATATGGCCAGTCCGAAAATTTTGAAACCACTTATAAACTGTTCTAATCGAAGGTGCAGAGTCACCATAATGTTTATCAAGCTTCTCTTTAGTCTCCTGAGGCGTTTTGCCTTTCATAAAGTAATGTTTAATCACCACACGAAATTCTTTTTCGTGCATTTCTTGAAAATCACTCGACTTCCTTGATTCACACGAATGCCAAACACAAAGAAATATACCAATATGGCTGAAACTTGGTGTGCGTTCATTCAAGAGATGCTGCTAACTAAACATGACCTCGATACGCGCCGGTGGTGCCATCTCTCGGACTTTGCACGGACTTTTCAAACCAGCCTCGTATATGTACATAAAACTTTGTACTTGTAAAGGGTGTCCCAAAATTCTGGCAAGAAGTAATTTTGATAGAAAACACAGGTTTTTAATTAAAAATTGTAATTTTTTTATTGATTCATAAAGTATACAGTATAGGGTTATGTATGGAGTAATATATCGGATATATGGCCTCCACTGCTTTGCTGGCACACACGCACTCTTTTGTCGAAATTTTCTATGACCGTTTTGCATAAATGTGTCTGAATTTCGTTGATACAGCGCTTAATTTCCTCCTTCAAGTCGTGGGTGGTCGTGGGCTTGTTGGCATAAACATTAGACTTTAAAAAACCCCAAAGAAAAAAGTCCAACGGCGTTAAAACACATTAACTGGGCGGCCAATTCTGATCACCAAAACGGGATATTACAGACCCGGAAATGACTTATGCAGTAATTGAATTGTTTCTCGGGCTGTATGGCATGTGGCACCGTGTTGTTGAAACCACATCCATATCTTGCAATTTAGGCACAAAAAACTGGATTATCATATCGCTGTTAACTGTTATTGCCTGGCCAACCCCATTTTCGAAGAAGGATGGTTCGATGATGCCTCCAGCCTAAAATCCGCACCAAACAGTGAACCGTTGTGGATGCATTTATTTCGTAACAGTCACGTGTGGATTTTCTGAACCCTAAATGCGACAATTTTGTCGATTAACAAAGCCATCAACATGGAAATGAGCCTCATCGCTGAAAATGATTTTCTTGGAAAAATCAGTATCCACTTGTTGTTCCATAATCCATTCAACGAATTCTCTTCGTTGTGCGTGGTCAGTAGGCTTCAGTTCTTGAGTCAATTGAACTTTGTAAGCATGAAGATGCAAATCTTTCGTGAGAATACGCTGTAGAGAGCTTCTCGCAATGCCCAATTCTTGACCACGGTGCCGAATTGATGTTCCTGGAGTCTCAACTGCTTCAATGTTTTGTGTCGAATGACTTGTTGAAGGACGGTTAGAGAGTTTAAGATCACTAATTGATTCAGTCTCCCTGAATTTTTCAGTTAATCTCTTCACAGTTGATGAGGTTAAATCACTATTCCGACCATATTTTGTACGAAAATTCCGAGCTATAGCTGCCAAACTTCCATTATTTTTAAAATATTACTCAATAATGAAAACACGTTGTTCTTTCGTGTAGCGCTCCATTTTTAATAACCCTGAACTGTCAGCTGTGACGCTGTCTTTTTTATTTTATTGGAAACACTACCATACAAATGGCGCTAAATTCAAATCTTGCGTGAATTTTGGGACACCCTTTAGTAATAAAAGAAATTAAGTTGTGTGTTGCAGAAAGTTAAAAACAACCACATATTGTGTATAATCTAAATTAAGACAATTAGTAAATTAAAGTTACAATATTACAAACGTAACAACTAAAAAAAAGCCGGCTAAGTGCAAGTTGGACTTGCGCAATTAGTGTTCTGTACGTTGATTGCTTTTAAAATAAAAATTTTTGTTACGGAGGTATAAACTTTACTACTAAAAACTGATGACCTTGAGATCTTTATTTTGTTTATATATCAGATATATTATTAAAGGTAATGCACTCGTGATAATTCTATCTACACCTTGTGGAGATTATTCCAGAAATTTTTCAAAATTTCAGTAATTTTCGAAATAAGGGGGGAGAAAAGTGTGCACAAGTATTACGTTATATATATTTTTAATCTGTGTTTTTACAAGCTCTCATTTTACACCCCACTCGATGACCTAGTAAAAAATTTTTTTTTCACTTCCGATTTTATCGCCCAAAACTAACCCTTTAAGTCAAAATTTAACTTTCAAAACTATACGGCTCTAATAAGACCATCAATTCCTTTATTAGTACCAAATTTCAACTTTCTATGTGAAATAGTTCCGGAGAAAATCGGGTGTTATAGACGGACAGACAGACAGACAGACACCGAAGTGATCTTATAAGTGTTCCGTCCGGAATACTAAAAAACAATCCTAGCTAAAGTAGACAGACGATTCTGCCCTGACAACAATAAACAATGGACACAATGGATTTCAAGAATTTTCTAAACGACTTTCCATATGTACTGGTTTACGTACCTCAAATATTTGGTAATTTTTTATTCACATTAGAACAATAGCTCACCTGACATTTTTTTAATGAACTTTTAAAATAAATCTCGTAAATTCTCGTTCTCGTTGTAATAATCATCTGTACGCCAAATTATAATGACAGTTTAATTTATGGTTAAATTTCCATGGCATTTAACGAGGCATAACCAATCAAAAATATTCCCATCGACTAATTTTTAATTTGGTGGGTGTGAGTATAGATATGTATATATATAGTAAATATTATTGAGGCAATTAATAATACCTGTTTACTATTCTTTTGTTGTAATTTCTGTAGCTGGTAATTAATCATCTTCACCTAAGACCTAAGAGGGCGAATCGAAAGAACTTGATATAAATGTCTGCTTGAGTAGATTTCCTAATGCATGAATGAAATCTTTTAAAAATGTTTAGGGTTCTTTGGGTCTAGGAATCTGAAAATGTGTGTTATTTCTTTATTTTTTAATTATATAGAAAATTCGTCAGATGGCTATTACCAACAATATCCGGTGGCGAACCAAATGTCACTATAGGTTACTAAACGTTATGTCAAATGCAGATTTAAAAATGAAGTACCATTAAGACAACGTGGTTGTTTCTCACAGTTAGTTTTTGTTTCTAAAAAAGAACCATTCAAAATGTTAGTAGTATTATATTACCCCTTAAAACCGTTATAATTCTCCAAAAGTGTTGTTCTCATGTTTTGTATGATTATGTTGCTATTTGGTTAGTGAAATGCTAGGTTAAGCGTATACTTAATTAGAGAAAAAACTGTTACAATTTTGTAAATATACTATTACATAACTTACAGTAACTTAATTATTACACTTCCTGATGAACATTTTAATTTTCTTTCTGTCGTTTGCATTTCAGTATCCAGAAGAAACTACCCTTTAAGCAGCGAAAGCTTGATTCAAAAATAAAAAAGAGAAATTAGAGCTTAAAGTTTTTTAATTGCTCATCTCTATTTCCTCACAAGGGCGTTCCCAGAAGTTAACCTTCAATTATTATTATTATTATGTTATATATATATATATATATATATATATATATATATATATATATATATATATATATATATATATGTATAAATCTATATGGGATGTTTCACGTCAACAAGAGAAAGCTCTGCCCAAAATTGTAGGCGACGTAAAATAATGTTTGATAGCTCAAATTATTCGAAATACAGAACACCTTCGAATGCTGAATGTCAAAACATGATCACTCAAAACGGCGGGTTCAATATGGTGACTACAAGTAAGGTATGCGTCGAGAAAAGTTATTAAAACTATAAAAACAGCTCCAAAATATTCGAAAAATCAATCAGATTGCTATTTATAAATTTCACCTATCCATCTTCGTGTGTTTGTTGAGAAATTTAAAATGGCAGACCTCAAAATCGATCAGATTTCTGATTCTCATAGAACTGGATATATTACGTTTTCTTGAGGTCTCTAAAGTGCGATTATAAACTTATATTTTTATAATATGTTTAACTTTTGAATGATAAGACCTTATTTCCTAAAAAAGCTGATCCAATATGGCAGGTGCAGTGAGGTAAACGTTAACTGGTTACTGATCACGAATCTAAAGTTAGATTTTAAAAATTCAAGATGTCGGATCCAATATGGCAGACGCTGATCCAAAAAATTAAAAATTTTGAAATAAAAAAAATATAATCGTATTCTGCATGAAATTTGCAATAAAAAAGATTTCTAGTAATTTTTCACTAAAATGCATGGACTCCGAGAAAAAATTCCTAAACTATCTGTTATTTCATGTTTTGGGTACTGAAAATCCATATTTATAAACATGTTTACGAAAAAAGCTCTCTGTGTTCAATAGGGTTGAGACTGTCTTTAAATGAAATTTTAAAACCCATTACTTTTTTCAGTTGTTTCTATTTATTTGTAGTTTTAAAAAAAAAAAAAAAATTGTTGACCATGGATGTCTGATTCTAATTCTTTTGTGTATCTCTCCCAGTATTTCGTTTTTGTTCTTCTTACTAATTCGTGGGTTTCTGTTTGTATTCTTGTATATCTTTGATGGGCTTCATCTGTCCTGATTGACCTATATTTTAGATAGCTTGCTTTCTATTCATGGTATTTCTCTTTGTTGTTCTCCATTTTTTATTTTTATCGACAGTTTTAGTCCCTAATTCAGCTTCTAATACATGTCTTTTTATTTTTAACCAACCATCATTTATACGTCATTTATTTCATTTATTCTGATTTTCTCTTTCAGTCTTCTCTGGTACAGGTCTCTCGTTGATTTTTCTTGTAGATTTTCTATTTTTATCTTTGTTTCCAGTTCCTTATTTGCTTAGTTGCTTTGTGTTTCTTATGTTTCACTTTAGTTTACACATAACTAAATTAGGATCACTTCCTATCACTTCCATATTTCTTTGTAAATGTATTAAATAACTTCAAATAATTATTATACAACATAAAAATCCGTTTTACTTAATCTTACCTAGTTATTGCATTTATTATACTTTAAATAGTATCTTTCTAAAAGAAGGATAAAGTAAGTAGTTCTCGAAAAACTGTCCGTTCGAATATTTGTCCATTAGAAATATTGTCCGTTCGAACAATTGTGCGTTCGATTATAAGACCTTCGATAATTTGTCTTTTCGATATTTGGTTCGGGATCCCTCGTACAGCCAAGTTTAAATTCATTTATCCAGTAATAAATAGTCGTAAGTGCTGGGGCAGAGCCCCTATGAACTTCCTTCAATTGAGTTTCTATTTGGATCGCAGTGCAGTTTGTTAAATAAAAATGTTTTATCACTGCTGGATACTATAATATATGTTTTACGAAACGTGTAACACCGATCACTTACGATAGCTGCCAATAAACAACTGTGCATTCCATCTGGCTAAAACCTGGAACACAATCGTTACAAGAATCACGCTTACTAACAGTAATGTCGCTTAACAAAATTTCGCTCTATTTCGTACAAATTTGCCAGACTTATCAATCCACCCTCGTACAAATTTATGCACTTGGACAACACTGACAGATATTAAATCATCGCCTATATATCTACCGGGTGTTCCAGTATTCCGTGTACATAGTGTTACTGTGGATTTCTGGGATGAAAATATGACCATTTAACCCAACTTACTTTAGTCCAAAAATTCATAATTTTTGTGATACAGGGTGTCAAAGCTATACTTTTATTTTCGTTTTTCTTAAGGAGCTTTCTTAATAATTGTTCTATTTGCACAAGATTCGGTGCTTAGGGGTTTTATGAGATGAGAAATCGAAATCAGCTCACAGTTTTGTTGTAAAGTAGGGGGCGCCACTTACAAGGTGTCAAAGCTATACTTTTTTTAGTTTTTCTTAAGTAGTTTTTTTAATAATTGTACTATTTATACAAAATTCGATGCTAAGGGGTTTTGTGAGATGAGAAATCGAAATCAGCTCACAGTCTAGTTGTAAATTGTAGAGGGTACAACTTATTGCACTGTGTATACTTTTAAATTGTCATAACTTTTTTATACCACTCTGTATGACTTTTTTAATTAAATATTCGTATTTTTCGCCTTCTCCTATCTAAAAAAGCTCGCTTGGTAAATATTGCTCCGAGGAATAGTTTCTGAGATAATGGGATGTTTGTTTCCATTTTTTAATTCGCAAATGGGTTCCTCCACACTTCAACCGGGCTTAGAACAGGTCCAGAAGAATAGTCTTTGAAATTTGGAGCATGCTTAAAAGCAAACAGGCCAACAGCAATAATAAAATTTAAAGACCAACGGGCCAACAACAGTAAGAATGTAAAAACCAACTGGGTAAGGGCATAAAAGATTACCCACAAATTAATAAATTCGAAAAAAGTTTAATTGTTCAACTGAGAAGGTATTAGTTTCACAATAAATGTTCAATATGGTCGCCACCTTCGTTAATGCATAAATTAATACGTCGCAGGAAATTTAAATGTACTCTTCTTAAAATGTCTTCATCTCGTAAAGGGTTAGCAGCATTTTGAATCTTATTACACAATTGCTCAATGTTGTCGATTTGAACTTGATAAATTTTCGATTTCAATGTACCCTAAAGGAAAAAATCGCATGGATTTAAGCCTGGGGAACAAGGTGGGCAGTGAATAGGAGCATCTTCACCTCCTCCGATCCATTTATCTGGGTAACTTTGGTTCAAAAAAATTCTCACAGTACACGTAAAATGGAGTGGTGCACCATCGTGCATGAAAAACATGTCGCGACGTAAATTAATTGTAAAGTTTTCCAATAATTCAGGAATAGTTTCAGGGATGAAATTCAAGTAAATGTCACCATCAAGTCGACCTGGTAATCTAAACGGTCCGATCAAATAGTTCCCGACAAATCCCATCTAGACATTAATATTAAATTCGCTTTGAAACTGTCTTTGTTGCACAGCAAGTGGGTTTTCTTCAGCGTAAACATGAATATTATGCATATTTGTTATACCACGTCGAGTGAAGCGTACTTCATCTGTAAACAGGATTTTGGTGTGAAAAGCCCGAACAGTCGCTATGCGTGCTCGAATAATTTGTGAAAAATGAAAAGGGTATCCATGATCTGGAGGTAAGAGTTCCTGGACGGACCGTATGCTATATGATAGGGGTGAATAATTTGTTGTCTAATGATCTTGTTTTGTTGTTACTTTTTGATATTCCCGTTTGACGTTCAATTAAACGAGTGCTGATTCTAGGATTATCGTGTACAATTTCAAGGATCTTCTCTTCAACATCGTGTGCTCTAGCTTATGAAAGCCGCCAAGCATTATTCTTGATCGGCTTAAATTGTTCGATTTCTCCAAGTCGCCTCTCAATACTGGCAAAAGTCTGATGGTTAGGAGTCCGACGATGCGAAAATCTTTCGTGATATACGTGAGCACGTTTGCGACCGTTGCCGTTACGAAAAACAAACACTAAAATTATATCAGCTCACCAAAAGTGTACTCCATAATAATCTAGATTTAAAACACTGTTGAACTTGAGAAGGGATTAATTCTCGTTAATATTCGTAAAATTTGTTTGATATCTTACTTTCTGTCAGTATTACTACAAGCCAGTTAAGTCATATCTTACATCATTGCCAGAGTGATTTTGAGCGTTGCCAAGTAACTACACAATATGAAGAAACGTGAAGGAACGCATCTGCGAATTTGACAATGTAATTGAAAAATGGAAACAAACATCTCACTATCTCAGAAACTGTTTCTCGGAGCAATATTTACCAAAAGAGCTTTTTTAGACAGGATAAGGCGAAGAATATGAATACATATCATACAGAGTGGTATAAAAAAGTTATGACAATTTAAAAGTATACACAGTGCAATAAGTGGCGCCCTTTACAATTTACAACAAAACTGTGAGCTGATTTCGATTTCTCATCTCAAAAAACCCCTTAGCACCGAATTTTGTACAAATAATACAATTATTAAAAAAGGTACTTAAGAGAAACTAAAATAAAAATATAACTTTGACACCCTGTATCTCAAAAATTACAAATTTTTGGACTAAAGTAAGTTGAGTTAAATGGACATATTTTCATCCCAGAAATCCATGGTAACTCTATCTACACGGAATACTGGGACCCCCTGTATATGATATAGAAAATATAGATCTGTATTCAGGCGAGGAGGTGAGCAATAAAAAAAATCTTTTTTATGTTAATAAAACAAAATATTAACAAATAATAATCCTATTTTGCAACTGACAGGAAAATTTACGGTACAATTACATACCAATTTGTAGTATTGCAAAGACAAACGTGATTTATATCTAAAAATCTTAATATTTATTTTCTTTCTATAAAACGTATGTTAATTGTTTATATTTTGCATTATTTCGCAATATTTCTCTTCTATGTAACTATTTCTTCACCTGGAAGCATGGAGAAGTTACGGTATAAAAGTCATAGTTAAAAAATAATCTGGAAAAGCCACAGAACTTTTAATTTTTTTTTTAAATAATCATGGATATGTTGTACTGACATAGAGTTTTATGATTACAAATACAAACCTACTTGAGTTTTCTCGTTACGTAAATGTTTGATATATTATTTTAAATCCGTAATTAGTTAGCGTGTAATATTTGTAAACAACTGAGTGTTGATACTTTATTTACCAGTTAAAAAATTAAAATTTCATTTGTAGAACACATGGCACAAATAACTAGGCTGTCTGAAAAGTTCTCGGCCTGACACATAGATGGCGTCAGAAACTGTGAAACCATAATTGTATTGAAAAGTTCCATTCTTTATATAAACACAAGTAAAATTTTATTTCGATTTGTAAATTCATTCGAGTAATAGTAGCTGTTTAACATTGGCATGTCATTGGGTTTTTGAATATTGAATGAAAAAAATTGAATATCGTGCAGTGATTAAATTCTTTGTTTTGCATGATTTTACACTAATAGAAATTCATCCAAAATTGATAAAAGTGTATAAGGATGCGTCACCTTCACTTTGTATTGTGAAAAAATGGGTTGCTCTTTTTAAATCTGATCGTACAAGCCTCGAAAATGAACTACGTGAAGGTCATCTAAAAACTGCTACAACACCACAAATCATTCAAGAAGTCTATGATATGGTGTCTATCTAGCAGAATTCTCAATGATCGACGAGTGAAAGTGCGTGAAATAGCTGAGGCCATAGGCATGCAAAAGAACGAATTGGAAATATTTTGCATGAGAATTACATATGAAAAAGTTTTGTGCAAGATGGGTGTTGCATTTGCTGACAAATTGACCAAAAACGCATTCGAATGCGTATTTCTCAAGCGTGTTTGGATCGTTTTAAGCCAAATGAAATGGATTTCAAGCTTCATTTCATAACTGTTGATGAAACTTGAATCCACCACCATACACCAGAGCGAAAACAACAATCGAAATAATGGCTTGAAGCCCGTGGAAGTGCACCAAAGAAGGCAAAGACGGTTCCATCAGCGGCGGAGGTGATGGCAACAGTTTTTTGTGATTACAAAGGTGTTTTGTTGATCGATTCAGAAAGGCGAAATAATTAACTCTGAATATAACAGATAAGAAAAGGATAATTCAGGATGTGGAGGCTTTGAACAAGTTTTTCAACTGGAAGCGACCATCGATTGGTGATGCCAAAGATAAGACTGAACATAAAACAAGAAAGAGAAAAACTTACAAGGAAGAATATCGAAAACAGCAAGTGGAAGCAAATTGAAAATCTAGCAGAATTCTCAAAGACAGTAGAACAAAATCTGCAGCAGTGGGTCGTAAACTCTATAGAACACCCGAATAATGTTCTTGTTAAAGCAATAAAAGGTGCAATGGATAACCATTCTTCAAAACAATACGAAAAATTGGAAAAACTAAGTGAACTGACAAAGAAATTATTATAGAAGCGAAGAGAAATGCAAGCGGCAATACTCAAGATAATAGAGCTCTCATCAAAGCAGTATCAATATTAATAAGAAGAGTTATTAGAAAGTTTAACACCGAAAAAGTAACAAAAGTAATCGAGGAGAATAAAAGTCTAAAAGTTCCAAATTATCTACGGGAACAAAAATTATACAAAAACTAAAGAACGAAGATGGAAGAATGATAACGGATAAGGAAGAGATTATGAATTTTGTTAAAGGTTCTTATACACAGCATTATAAAAACACTAATAACGACACACCGTATAAGATTCCACATATTCAAAATCAAGGCTCAGAAAATTTTCCCGAAATAACAGAATATGAGATCATACAAGTCATGAGTGAGATGAAAAATAATAAGTCTCCAGGTGAGAATGGTATTGTGGTTGAAGCCATAAAGTTTGCTGGACCTACTGTCATCAGGGTCCTCACAATACTGTTTAACCTATGTCTTACTAAGTGTATAAGTAGTTATATATTTTTTTATTTAATTCACAACCGCTCTATTTCGCCGACTTTTGGATCTCCTTTCGTATATACATATATAACAACGAAAGTTTACATGGACAAATAGATAAGAATACTATAATTGATAAGATCACAATTCAACGTCGTGTTCGACAAGGTGATACGATATCCCCCAAGCTATTTACTCTGGCCTTAGAACACATGCTCACAACTCTAAGATGGGAGAAAAGAGGAATAAATCGACAGTAACTACCCAAGTCATATGCGATTCGCTGACGATATTGTTGTCATAAGTAGCAACCCATAAGAACTTCAGAATATATCAACAGAGCTTTCACACGCATCGAGACAAATTGATTTGCAAGTGGATATGGCAAAAACAAAAATCATAAGTCAAGATATTGTTTCAATTAAAATTAACAACATCGACATTGAAAACGTCGGCGAGTACATATATTTGGGACATGTGCTAAGAATGGATAAAGAGAATCAAATAGTAGAAATTACACACAGGATTAACTTAACCTGGAAGAATGTCATACATTCTTAAAAACAGACAGAATCTAATAAACGAAAAGTTTACGAAACATGCATCATGCCAATGACGACCTATGGCATGGAAACGAATACCTTAACGAATAAAAGCCTGCAGTGTCTCAGAATTATGCAAAGAGATGAGCGATGCACGTATCAAGACAAGAACACAACAGATGGACAAATAAATTTATCCATTGGCGGTCACATATAACAAAAACAAGTGTAGGAAGACCCCAAAGAACATAGTCAGATGACCTAAAAAGGACGACTGGATAGCTCAGGACAGGAACAGATATGGAGGACTTTGGGAGAGGCCTATGTCCAAGAGTGGATCAATGAGTGCTGAGAAGACGAAGATATGTACAATAAAATAAATACAAGGAGCAGGACCAAAGATGTGTGTCTGTAAACTAATGAAATTGTTTACTGGCAAATCAATTATCGATTTAAAATTTTAATGAGGTAAGGACAAGTAGAAAACAAAATTGCAACCGGATATATATATATATATATATATATATATATATATATATATATATATATATATATATATATATATATATCTATAATATATATAAAATGCAACGTCTTTCTGTCTGTCTGTCTGTCTGTCCGTTAGTGCGTTTATCACTGGAGAACCACTTATCCGATTTACGTACTTTGTTTTTTAAAACATACATATGTTCTCTGGCCAGGTTATAGGCTATATTTTATTACGATAGGTAGCATAGGGAATGAGCAATGACGATAATAGTGAATGAAGTCGGAAAAAAGTTTGCCGCGCGTTCCCTTGCAATACACAGCCTAAATCACTAAATTTGGAACAATATTATGTAGCAGAGAATATCTATAATCTATAATCTGTAATATATATAAAATGCAATGTCTCTCTGTCTGTCTGTCTGTCCATTAGTGCGCTTATCCCTCGAGAACCACTTATTCGATTTACGTGATTTTTTAAATTCATACATATGTTCTCTGACCAGGTTATAGATATATATTTTATTACATTTATAATATATATAAAATGCAACGTCTCTCTGTCTGTCTGTCCGTCCGTTAGTGCGCTTATCACGGGAGAACCACTTATCCGATTTACTTTTTTTTTTTTAATTCATACATATGTTCTCTGGCCAGGTTATATAATAATAATAATAATCTATATAATATACCATATATAAAACGCAACGTCTCTCTGTCTGTGCTTATCATTCGAGAACCACTCACTTTTTAATTCTTAATTTAATATATGTCAAAAAAAATCTATAATATATATAAACCGTAACGTCTCTCTGTCTGTCTGTCTATCTATCCATTACTGCGCTTACCACTCAAGAACCACTTATCCGATTTACGTGTTTTTTTTTTTATAAAATACAAAGGGAATAAACAGAGACAAAATGCTAATATGTAGTAAAAAAGATGGAAGTTTAGCAGTAAGCTTGGTAGAAAAAAAAAAATAAGGCCCCGTGTGGAAATTGTATAACAGCAGAACTGATCAAAGCTGGAGGACTAGATCTGGAAAATGAAATATGCCGGTTGGTGCAAGAAATATGGGAAACAGAAAAGATGCCAGTGAGCTGGAGCGAGTCGCTCATTTGTCCAATATACAAAAAAGAAGAAAAAAACTATAAGTGCTAATTATAGACCAATAGCCTTACTGGATGTCGTGTACAAGATAGTAGTGTTGACTATCAAAAACAGACTAGCAGAGAAAGCCGAGTCTATTCTGGGAGAGTACCAGTGTAGATTCAGGAAAAATAGATCGGTTACAGACCAGATATTTTCGATTAAGCAAATCCAAGATAATAGCTTAAAACAAAATTTGGCACTACACTTGATCTTTGTGGATTTCAGAGAAGCATATGACTCTGTAAATAGAGAAGGACTCTACAAGATAATGGAAGAACTAAAAATTCCGAGTAAATTGATTCGCATGGTGAGAATGACCCTGAATAACACAGAAAATAGAGTGTTGGTTAAGGGCAAAGTATCAGATAAGTTTAAGTGTCGACATGTCTATTTAATTTGGTACTAGAGAAGATAATCCGTGAGTCAGAAATAAAAACAAATGGAACGATATACCAACAAACCAGTCAATGCTTGGCCTATGCGGATGATGTAGCAGTGATTGCAAGAGCAAAAAAGAACCTCAAAGAAGCCATAAGTAGGACAGAAGAAAGGGGAAGGATGAGAGGACTAAAGATAAATGAGAAAAAAACAAAATACATAGAAATTACAAAGAAGAAGGATAATAAAAACAACAAAAGTTTAGATATAATAAACAACTTAGGGAAAAATATACGTTTGCAAAAGTAGACAACTTTAATTATCTGGGAGTAACAATAACACAGAGTGGACAAGAAAGGACGGAGATACAAGAAAGAATAGCGAAAGGACAGAGATGTTTGGGGGCAATGAATCCAATATTGAAATCAAAGAATGTATCAAGAAAAGCAAAAGAAAAAATAAATACGACAGTTGTCAGACCCACGGTGACATATGGATGCGAAACGTGGAAACTGAATGCAAGAGAAAAGAAGACGTTGGAGGTGTGGGAAAGGAAAGCTTTGAGAAGAACCTACAGAGGAAGGAAAGAAGAGGGACTGTGGAGAAGAAGAACAAATTACGAATTAAAATGCCTATATACGAAACCCCTTATAAGCCAAATCATAAGAAGCCGGCGATTAAAAGATGGTTGGGACATCTGGCAAGGATGAAGGAAGAAAGACAGGCAAAGCAAGCCGTAATAAGAGAAGTGGCTGGAAGAAAAGGCAAGGGTAGACCTCGATCTACATGAATTCAGGCAGTAAAGCAAGTTTCGGAGTTGATGGGAATCTCGCATTGGGAAAAGGAGATAAAAAGAAGTGGAGACAAGTATGCAACTAAACCATGGGTCTCTAGGGCCCCTTGAATTATATAATAATATAAACATAACGAATAAGCAGTGACGATAAAGGCGAATCAAGTCCACGCGAGCGGAGCCGCGGGCACAGCTAGTATATATATATATATATATATATATATATATATATATATATATATATATATATATATATATATATATATATATATGCACTGGTGACCAAAAAAAAATCGGCTCAAACGATTTTGCTTAATTTAACACCGATCCTTGAATATGTTGATTTTCTACTCTTTCCAATATTACCAAAAAAAAACATTTGGTTTTCCAAAAAGTTTTACTGACTAAAACGGTTTTACTCAATAGAACCGTTTTTGCTCAGCAACGTACTCGTTGCGAGCTATTCATCCCTATAAAAACACATGCAACTGCATTTTCCTATCATTCTTTATCGGAACTTGAAAGGTCATTTGCAAGAAGGGCATAGACAAAGTGTAGTCGTTGCGCAACTGAACCTGAGTTAGTCAGCTGTCTCCAGAGTCTACAGACGTTACAAAGAGACTGGCGCCTTTACACGGAGACTAAGATCAGGAGGATGAATGTGTACCTCGGAAAGAGACGACCACTTCATTGTCAACACAATCCTCCGAAATCGTCACTTGACCGGCGTTGAGCAACGACAAGTTCGTGGTCGGGCTGTCAGTTATTGGACAGTCAGAAGAAGACTTAAAGAAGCTAACCTAACTTCGAAGAGACCAGCTAACGGATCCAAATTGACAGTAGCCGATCGACAAGAGCGACTCAGATTTGCCCGAGAACATGCAAACTGGACCTTAAAGCAATGGTGCTTCGTTTTATTCTCCGACGAGTCCCGAATGTGCCTATATGGCAATGATGGAAGATGCATAGGAGGCCTGGCGAGCGCTATGCGTAGTGCTGCATTACTAAAATGGTCTCTTACGGAGAAGGTTCTGTAATGGTGTGACGAGGCGTTTCACTGGATGTGAAAACCGATTTGGTTTTCGTGACTGATGAGACTCGTCATTGGTCACCGGTACATCAAGAAGATCCTGTAGGAACACGTCGTTCCTTACGCTGGGTTTGTTGGCGATAACTTCGTGGTAATGCGCGACAATACGAAGTCACATTCTGCTGCATCGATGCGGCAATACCTGGTGGAAATCCTTTGCGGAGTCCTGAACTCAATCCAATCGCTGAGGGACTTAAAGGTTGCAATGGCGGAAAAGTGGAGAAGAATCCCACAGACAGTGGGGAGAAAGCTCACTGGCTCCATGAAAAACCAGTTGGAAGCAGTAATAAGGGCTAGGGGGGTAATATAAAATATTGATTTTGGTTTTTATCAATAAATTCAATTGTTAAACTTAAAATTTGTTTAATTTTTCCTTTCTTTCTCTATTTTCAATCCTGTTTCTCCTTGTTTCCCCTTTCAATCATTTTAATCAGTAGATAGCATGATTTATGCCATGGAATTTGATATCATTATAAAAAGCTTTCAAATGATACTAAAATCCGTAAAATACATATGAGCACTAAATTCTAAGAACCATGTTAAACGAAGCCAAATAGTTTGAGTCGACTTTTTTTTTTGAACAGGGTATATATAGTTTTTAATTTTATTAACCGATTATATGTGATTATATTATATATAGTAATTTATTAAAGTACAAATTTATAAAATATTCAGCAGTTATTTATAAATATAATGTTATTTACTTTCTTTTCTAGGTAAAATACTATGAAGAAAGCCAGCAAATCAAGTAATTTTTTAAATTTTGGATGTATGACAACGGTATATGTTTGTCCGATTTGTTAATAGTCGATACAGTCAGTCAGTTTTCAGGACAAGTTAGATGTGTGATTACATTCTATATATATATATATATATATATATATATATATATATATATATATATATATATATATATATATAGGGTGTTTTTTTTATAGAGGTATAGAAATTTGAAATGGAATAAAACAAAGATGAATTTTTTAAATTGACATGAAATTTACTTTATTCGAAAGATAATCTTCTGGCATTATAATTTAAATATGACTTCTGGCATATGACCGCCACGGCTGGCTCGGACGTAGTCTAATCTGGAGGTCCAATTTTCGATGACTTTTTCCAACATTTGTGGCCGTATATCGGCAATAACGCGGCGAATGTTGTCCTCCAAATGGTCAATCGTTTCGGGCTTATCGGCGTAGACTAGCGACTTCACATATCCCCGCAGAAAATAGTCTAGCGGCGTTAAATCGCACGATCTTGGAGGCCAATTCACGGGTCCGAAACGTGAAACTATGCGGTTACCAAACGTTTCCTTCAATAAATCAATTGTGGCACGAGCTGTGTGACATGTTGCGCTGTCTTGTTGAAACCACAGCTCCTGCCCATCATGGTTGTTCAATTGATGAACGAAAAAGAAAGAAAAAATTTACTTTATTCGAAAGATAATCTTCTGGCATTATAATTTAAATATGACTTCTGGCATATGACCGCCACGGCTGGCTCGGACGTAGTCTAATCTGGAGGTCCAATTTTCGATGACTTTTTCCAACATTTGTGGCCGTATATCGGCAATAACGCGGCGAATGTTGTCCTCCAAATGGTCAATCGTTTCGGGCTTATCGGCGTAGACTAGCGACTTCACATATCCCCACAGAAAATAGTCTAGCGGCGTTAAATCGCACGATCTTGGAGGCCAATTCACGGGTCCGAAACGTGAAACTATGCGGTTACCAAACGTTTCCTTCAATAAATCAATTGTGGCACGAGCTGTGTGACATGTTGCGCTGTCTTGTTGAAACCACAGCTCCTGCCCATCATGGTTGTTCAATTGATGAACGAAAAAGTCAGTAATCATGGCTCTATAGCGGTCACCATTGACTGTAACGTTCTGACCAGCATCGTTTTTAAAGAAGTATGGACCAATGATTCCACCAGCCCATAAAGCACACCAAACAGTCAGTTTTTCTGGATGTAACGGTGTCTCAACATACACTTAAGGATTATCATCACTCCAAATACGGCAGTTTTGTTTATTGACGTATCCATTCAAACAAAAGTGAGCTTCATCGCTAAACAAAATTCGCTTATGAAAATCGGGATCAACGGCAATTTGTTTCGGGCCCATTCACCGAATCTACGCCTTGCTAGGTGATCGTGTGGCTTCAATTGTTGCACGAGTTGGATTTTGTAAGCACGCAAACCAAAATCTTTCCGCAAAATCTTCCATAAAGTGGATGGACACATATCCAATTCCTGTGCACGATGGCGGATAGACTGATTCGGGTCTTCCTCTAAGCTACGCTCTACAGCAGCAATGACTTCTTCTGTACGCACTGTACGACGTCTCTGTGGATGCGTATTATCATTTAGAGTAAACGTGGTGCGAAAACATTCCATAGTTAATCGAATTAATTGCTCTGATGGACGATTATGTTGACCGTAAAATGGACGTAGTGCGCGATACGTATTTCGAACAGAACGATGATTTTCAAAATAAATTTGCACAATTTGGAAGCGTTGTTTAGGCGTTAGTCTATTCATGTTGAAATGCCAAACCAAACTGAACATAAATCACTTGACAGCTGACAAAATGGCAGCCAGTTAAAAAAGTGTTGCCAACTTAAAGTTTTATACCTCTATAAAAAACACCCTTTATATATATATATATATATATATATATATATATATATATATATATATATATATATAAATGTGCGCTGAGTTGAGTATGACCAACAATGTCAACACGGAAATAAATATGAATACCAGGCCTAATTCCGTAAAAAATAAGGAAAAAGACTGTCAAAATAGAATCTTTTATCTTTGTTGCTGCGGTTACATGTCATAAGTTTATCTCTCCCTTGAAAAAGATGAGGAAAAGGAATGCGTGCTTACAGAATCGCATCCCAGAAATCTTTGTGAACGCGAAAAAAGAACGTGAAAACTAATCAACAAAGAAAAATGCGAACAAATACATCTATTTCACAAAATAATATATGATTTGAGATTATAATTACCATTATTTTTCTCCAGGCGTTCATTCCCATGATCTTTAAAATAATATAACAATAAAACAAAGTTCAATCTCGCAAGTTCGCATGGAGGTCAATGCTTGCACGATTTTCAGTTTCATTTTGTAAGTGAAATGTTATTTAAGTTATTTCGATACCTGCTCATAAAATGACTAAGACTTAATGTAGGAGGATAAAGTTCTTAAATAATGTCATGTTGCATGTGGATTATTATATAAAAAGGTATTACATATAAATATTTACTGATCATCATCAGGTACTGATGGTTTCTACGGGTATAGTTCTCACATAGGCGAGAAATCAGTAGATCTCTAAAAACGAGGCGCGAGCTCAGAAGTAGCGAATAGCGTGGGTCTTGGTATGCAACACTCCCATTAAGATAGAGCGGAGAAATTACAATATTCACCTGAATTAGAGTTTTACGTTCAAAACCCCCATTTTCACTTCTCAAAACGGTGTATATGATCAAAATGACCCCGAAAATAGAATCAGCGACCCCAGAGACACCGAGGAACCAGTTTTTAACGCGTAAACTTGAAATCACGTGAACTTCGAAATTTTATCTCCCAATTCAGTGTTGCTTTTTGTAATTTTAGAAAGTTTTGAGGTTATGTTTTGCAAATCGGCTTCCTTACGTTTGTCCGGAATTTGCTTAAGAGTATTTTAAAAAAAATGTCTGATAATAATTGAGGACTCTAAACAATTTTGAATGATAAGTCAGGTTCCTGGCCCACTGTGGAACGGTGTAATAATTTGGGATTTGAGATTTGAAATTAAAGTCAAATGGATAAAACGCCGAACAGCCCAGTGTTACATCTGTTAGTTCTTCGAGCAGTCAGTTAATTAAGCCAGATTTAGGTCAATATAATTGTTTAATTTAACTATTGTGTTATTGCCCAGTTGATAAGCGTGTTTTTACATTAGGTTCAGTCAATAAATAAGCGTTAGTTTTTTCAAAATATAACCAACATTGTTTGTACTCACTCTGTCCGACAATAGAGATGCTGAACCCAATCAAGTAAGCATAATTATGCTTTACAATATTCCAATGAATCAATATATCCTATCGATAGAACCTGGACAAGCCGATGTAATTCGACATGAAACAACCAAGACTATCCAACACTCCCAACCATCAAATCTAAACGTCAGATGAAAGAAGTAACCTAGCAGAACTAAACCACAACGAGTCACTATTGGTTATTATAGAGTACAAGGAAAATGTAAAATTTGTCACCGATTAGACGAAGTAAGATTCAAACAGGCTAGACTAGTAAAATCTAGAGGTGAATCACAAATACCTCTGGCTTAACTTTTGAAGAAAAGAAATCTTTCAAACCGGTCAACTTGAAGATCACTCGGTTTTAATTGCTTCCAAAAGTTCACATTCTGAAGACATTCGGTCAGTTTTAACTTGTAAACAAATGATCTAATTGACGATTTAGATATCATACATATTTAGACAAAATAATCTTGACTTATCTTTATATGGAACTGTTGTCTACATGTTTCGTATTCCAAGGAATAATTCATCAAGAAATATCAAGAGGAGCCATAGCCGTGTTTCTATATTTTCAATACGTATCGGCTACTATAATCAAAAATGTAATTAATACTACGCTACATTTAATATGCAAAATATAATAGATACCGACACAGCAGGCAAGTAAAAATTTGAGCGTACTGTCACGACGCTGAAGGCGCATCCCACCCATCGCACGTTTCTGCAGAGCGGGAAAGTTTATTTACGAAGTTGCGTTAACTGATGTTTTATTCTTATTTTAACGATACGGGTACGTATAAAGAGACAGCAAGGACTAACCGAAGAAGTACCAATAACATCTGGATTTCGACAAGGCGATAACGTGAGTCCAACACTTTTTAATTTAGTAATAGGCAAAATAAAAAAGAGTATCAATGAGGTCAATAGCGGATACAAAATGAGACAAAAAATGCTGAAAATATTGTGGTTTGCTGATGATGTAATATTAACAACAGAAAATAAAGATGGCTTACAACGACTAATACATCGTTTCCAAACAACAGCAGAAATTTATAACATGGGAATATCAGTAGACAAAACAGAATCAATGGTTAGAGCTAAAAAACCCCATTAGATGTAAATTAGCCGTCTGTAATAAAACAGTAGCATAGAACCTGCACCGCACATACTTGACAGAAAAGCTATAACCCTAAAAAATCTATCTCAAGAGGTACTCCAGCAAACAAATAAACCATCGAGAATATCTGGTCGTTTAGGGAGTTAGTATGAAAAAATGCCTATATGTCCACAGAAAGCAAAGTGCGTATGTATAAAAGTAAGGGAAGACCAGTACTAACGTATGCAGCAGAAACATCTAAAACAAAAATCCTCATGAGAGCTACAGAAATGAGAAGGAATAACCCTGAGAGACCCGGTATGAAGCACAATTATACGAGAAGAACTCAAGATTCAAGACATGGCCCGTTTTGCAAGATCAAGACGTCGATATTGGAGGGATCACGTAAATAGAATGCCAGCCAATAGCTGGCCAAGGTGGACAAAAGATGAAAAACCCGAAACAAGAAGACCTGCTGGTCAACCACCAGAAAGATGACGCGAAAGCATCTACGTCACAAGAGGCTTAAAAACAGATACCATACCATATATTACTTTTTAGGTGTTACTTTACTTACTTTTTTTAGTGTTCCGTACGGAACACTTATAAGATCACTTCGGTGTCTGTCCGTCTGTCTGTCCGTCTGTCCGTCTGTCCGTCTGTCACACCCGATTTTCTCCGAAACTACTTGTCGTAGAAAGTTGAAATTTGGTAGCAATATAGGAATTGATGGTCTCATCAGAGCCATGTAGTTTTGAAAATTAAATTTTGACTTAAGGGGTTAGTTTTGGGGGGTGAAATCAGAAATGAAAAAAAAAAATTTTTTACTAGGTAATCGAGTGTGGTGTCAAATGAAAGCTTGTTAAAACACGAGTAAAAAATATATATATAATGTAATACTTGCGCTCACTTTTCTTTGTTTTATTTTTAAAAAATCGCGAAAAATCGCTGTCCACCCGCCTTATCTCGGAAAGTACTTATCAAAAAATTTTGAAAAAATTCTGAAATATTCTCCACGGGGTGTAGATTGAACGAAAATTATCACGAGTGCATTACCTGTAATAATTTATCTGGTATATAAAAAAAAAACAGAAATTTCAAGGTCATCAATTTTCAGTAAAGATTGGAAATAAACTTTGTTGAAACTTATTTGGGGTGTATTTTGTGAAGTCACTGATCATTTTATATCACCATAACATAAATTTTGACTTAAGGGATTCGTTTTGAGGGGTGAAATCGGAAGTGAAAAAAAAATTTTTTACTAGATCATCGAGTGTAGTGTCAAATGAAAGCTTGTGAAAACACGAGTAAAAAATATATATATAATGTAATACTTGCGCACACTTTTCTTCGTATTACTTTTAAAAAAATCGTGAAAAATCGCTGTCACCTACCTTATCTCGAAAAGTACTGATCAAAAAAATTTTGAAAAAATCCTGGAATATTCTCCACGGGGTATAGATTGAACGAAAATTATCATTACTTTTAATAATTTATCTGGTATAGAAAAAAAACAAAATTTCAAGGTCACCAGTTTTCAGTAAAGATTTGAAATAAACTTTGTTGAAAACTTATTTGGGGTGTGTTTTGTGAAGTCACTGATCATTTTATATTACCGTAACATAAATTTTGACTTAAGGGATTCGTTTTGGTGGGTGAAATCGGAAGTGAAAAAAATTTTTTTATACTAATTCATCGAGTATGGTGTCAAACGAAAGCTTGTGAAAACACGAGTAAAAATATATATATAATGTAATACTTGCGCACACTTTTCTTCGTATTACTTTTAAAAAATCGTGAAAAATCGCTGTCTCCTATCTTATCTCGAAAAGTACTGACCAAAAAATTTTGAAAAAAAATCCTGGAATATTCTCCACGGGGTATAGATTGAACGAAAATTATCATTACCTTTAATAATTTATCCGTTATAGAAAAAAAAAACAAAATTTCAGGTCACCAGTTTTCATTAAAGATTGGAAACAAACTTTGTTGATAACTCATTTGGGGTGTGTTTTGTGAAGTCACTGATCATTTTATACCACCCTAACAAAATTTTTTATTTTAAAAACAATCAACGTACGGAACACTAATTGTGCAAGTTCAACTTGCACTTGACCGGTTTTTATTTAATTCTAGTTTCACCTATTTTTTTTTTTATGTAAAAATGGTAAGTGAGGTACTAACATATATTTTATTCTTAAGTAAAAGGATAAGTAGTTTCCTAAAAATGGTAGGTCTGGAGGAGTACTGCCGACAAAAGGAAAGTACGAGAATATGACTGTAGAGCAGAGAGGGAAAACAGAAGTAATATATGCCAACTGCCTGCCTGCTTATTTGCATAGTCAGCTATACGCTTATCTACCCTTTTACTTGCTTCGGAAGGGCAGGTAGACGGGTAGGCAGACTTACCCATCTATCCGCTATTTAACCGACTTTTGTTTGGTTTAATGCAAAACTTTCTTTTTCCCACTCTCAGAAATCTGACGCCACCTTCTGAACTACAAGACCAAATTGATTTATATTTGACTGCAACCTAAGTACTTAATCAAGTACAAAAAGTTTCATGAAAATTAGTCCAGTAGTTTTGTACATATTTGGAAGGACAAACAAACATATATATTCACTAGATTTAATATTTAATGGTGATACAACGAATTGTTCCAAGTACGCACTCCTAATACTCCATCGTAGGCTGACACAATAGCTACAAGCCGACAGAGTAGTTGATAAAGGCAATACTTCAACGCAGGCGCCGATGGAGTATTTGGTGTCCGCATTTGGTACAATTCGTTGTATCTTACCATTACGTTCCGTAAGTACCTGAATGAAGAGTAGGAAATTCTGTTCTTTTTGTTTGTTGATCCTAGCCCGACTGATGAGCCTTGATACCGTTAAACGCGTCTTGGGATGGATTGACAAATAAGAGAACAGTGGGTAAACTGCTGAAATATGGACTTTCTCTGTTTTCAGTAGTTTTATATTAAACCACATATGCCTGAGGGAGATCCCTCGAAAACCGGGCCACCTGCGTTGAAGTCTTGACTTTGTCAACCACTCTATCAGCTTGTGGCTGCTGTGTTAGCCTACGATGGAGTATAAGGTGTGTGTACTTGGTACAATTCGTTGTATCTTACCATTACGTTCGGTAAGTACCTGGAAGGATTAGTAGCTCGACTGATGAGTCGTGATACGGCTGTGGGTAGACTGCTGAATTGTGGATTTTGTGTGTTTTCAGCAGTTTTACATTAAACCATAAATTTCATATGTTGTTTCGGAAGCGTATGTAGATTAGGACATTTGAGCAATATTAGATACATAGGTATTGAACTGGGAATCTCTTTTTTCAAGTCGATTAAAAATATTGTACTTTGTTGCCTGGCTATTTGAAATTAAAATATATATATATATATATATATATATATATATATATATATATATATATAAATATATATATATATATATATCTATATATATATATATATATATATATATATATATATATATATATATATATATATATATATATATAAATATATATATATATATATATATATATATATATATATATATATAATATTTATATATATATATATATATATATATATATATATATATATATACATTCCTGAAAATAATCTCTTAATTGCTGTTATGTAATACAAATAGGAGTGTATGTCATAAAAATTCTTTACAGTATTTTAATGCAGCCGTCATTATATACGACAGGCGTTCCAAAAGTTTTCAGCGTGGCGCTATAAAATTTGAAGTAGTTACTTCTGGGCTTCGTCACTCCTGTCACATTTAAAGTAGTCCTACTACACCCACATGTACCGGCTCCACCGGTTTTTCTACTTGTAGAACATTTGTTGGGAGGTTGATACTGTCACTCCTCTTTTTCTTCTCGAAGTGCCATATCCGATACAGACGCAGGCAACCTTTTCGCCTTTATTACTCCTCTACCGTCCCGAATCGACTACCCTTTAATTCCATCTCTATATAAGGGAATATCTCGAAGGCATAGAGAGCCAAATCAGGTGAACAAGGAATGTGAGGATGGGCATCATCGAATTATTTGCCACAAACTGTTGCGTACAGAAAAAATTGTATTATTGTCGTGATGAAGGAGGAAACTCTTCTTGCCTCTACGTTTTGGAAATTTTCTAACCAATAAAAGGTTCGTCAGCGATGCTCAGAATTGTCCGACAACGGTCTTCATAACTGATTTGTTGCGTGGTTACAGTCGAAGTTCTTCCGACGCTCCATCATTCTTAAATCGAAAATTTCCATACGGTTATGGCACCGGCCCTAAATGATTTTCGGATCATTTTATGCACTTTTCCCGAGCTTTAGGGGCTATACCAGTGTGATAATTTCAAAAAATCGTTTTTTCTTACATTTTTCGATACTTTTATCGATTTTTTATTCTATATATATATATATATATATATATATATATATATATATATATATATATATATATATATATATATATATATATATATATATATATATATATATATATATATATATATATATATATATATATCTATATATATATATATATATATATATATATATATATATATATATATATATATATATATATATATATATATATACATATATATATATAATAAGAGGTCAAAAGTCGACCTATGTTTATTTTTGAAAAAACAGCTGTCGCAGGACACAAGTGCTCGGTAGGCCATAAACTCGTTTTTGGAAGCGTAACTCGAATAGGACCAGTAAGCTCAAGAAAGGTGCGTTTCTGGAATAAGTGCCAGTCGTGCTGTACCGCTCTGCTTGAATAGACTTAGTAAGTCGCTGACAGAGTGCAGTCTAAGCATCTATTTGTTATAGTTTTCCGTTAGTTACTTGGATAAAGGACTAAAAATGTGTTCTCGTATTTGCTGAACCTAGCCCAGCTGATAAGCCGCGAAACGCGTCTTGGGATGGTTCAGCAAATACGAAGAACACTTTTGGTAACTTCTAAAAATACGATTCTTTTCGTTTCGTTTTTAGTTGTTATACCATCTATGCCTTCGAGCAGTAAGCTCAAGAAAGGTGCGTTTCTGCAATAATAGCCAGCCGTGCTGTGCCGCTCTGCTTGAATAGACTTAGTAAGTCGCCGACAGAGTGCAGTATAAGCATCTATTTGTTATAGTTTCTATTAAAATTCCAGTGCCGGTACGTCATCACGTAAGTAAAAGTTAAAGATCTAATACTTCAGTGAACTCAAAATAGTCACAAAGGTAGGTACGTGGCAAGAGATCATTATTTATGTGTTACACGTGGGTATAATTTAGTCATCTTATAGTCACTGTACAGAGCACATCGCACATTATATAATATAAAAATTAGTGAAATAAGTTTGTATTTGAATCAAGAAGGCACGCACCATTATTCTATACATAGATCTAGGAGTAGAAAAAGAACATTTTTGAGTATCGCTGCTCGTAAGTTGAAGAATTCGATAGGACAAAATTTAAACACTTCTCAACACCTTTTTCTAGATCCAAAAATTCAAGAAGTTTTAAAACTAATTTATACAGATTTGAGTAAAAGTGATCTATTAGAAAGGTGTAAGGGGAATAATATACAGAACAATAACGAAAGTTATAATGGCTTGCTGTGGTACTTTGCTCCCAAGCACCTCCACAATGGTCTCAAGACAATTAAACTAACTAATTACTTGGTATTTGTATTGTTAACGATGGATTTGAGTCAATTTTAAGAATGTTCCCAATAATGGGAATCATTGTTGGGTCCCTTCCAAAAGAATCTGCTGACAGCAGAGATATGGAATGCCTAAAACAGACCGAGATCCGACATCAAGAGGCGTCAAAAGAGTGTCGGAAGGCTTGTAAAAAAGCTTAGCGGCTCAACGAATATTTTTTGAAGAGGAAAGGAAGGAGAATTGTATGGGCTTGGAATAGCAGAATAACTGTAAGTATGAAAAATTTAATTTTGTTACTAAATAACCGGTCAAGTGCAAGTTGAACTTGCGCAATTAGTGTTCCGTACGTTGATTTCTTTTAAAATAAAAAAATTTTGTTACAGAGATATAAAATGATCAGTTACTTCACAAAACACACCCCAAATGAGTTTTCAACAAAGTTTGTTTCCAATCTTTACTGAAATCTGATGACCTTGAAATTTTTGTTTTTTTATATACCAGATAAATTATTAAAGATAATTCACTCGTGATAATTTTCGTTCAATCTATACCCCGTGGACAATATTTCAGAATTTTTTCAAAATTTTTTGATAGGTATTTTTCGAGATAGAGCGGGGGACAGCGATTTTTTTCGCGATTTTTTTAAAATAATACATAGAAAAGTGCGCGCAAGTAATACATTATATATATATTTTTTACTCTTGTTTTCACAAGCTTTCATTTGACACCACACTCGATGACCTAGTAAAAAAATTTTTTTTTCTCTTCCGATTTCACCCCCAAAACTAACCCGTTAAGTCAAAATTTAACTCTTAAAACTACACGGCTCTGATGAGGCCATCAATTCCTATATTATTACCAAAATTTAACTTTCTATGTCAAATAGTTTCGGAGAAAATCACACCGAAGTGATCTTATAAATGTTCCGTGCGGAACACTAAAAATCACTAGTTAAATCTTTTAAACGCGTTTTTCTTAAAACTGCGTTTTTTAAATTTGCTACCGCTGTAACTCGAAAACAACTTATTGTATCAACTTAAATTTTTTTTGCATGTTAAGGATATGTTTTTAGTGCCAGATTTTTTGATTGGACCAAAAATGTCAATTTGGCATGCAAAAAACAGACACTTTGTTGGCAAAAATTTTATACTTTTTTTTTCTAAACGCCTCCATTCTTATAATTTTCAATATTTTTTAAAATCCACTGTTGATGGTACGAAAAATTATATCTATTTGAGGGATAATTTTTTTTTTTTATTCCAGACATCATGGCAGCAATAGAGCTACTTTTTTTTCACCTGTCCCCTTACTGGGGCATAGGTCCCGTAAATTTTAATATGTTGGTTGGAAAAAATTTGTGTATATTTGTAAAAAAATAATAAATATATATCCCAACATTTTAAAACATTTGGTGCAGTAGTTCTCTTTGAAAAAAAGTCTAGAAAAGCATCCTTATTTTTAAGTAGTTACACTGGTATAGCCCCTTAAAGCAAAATTTGACAACACACGCGTTGATCTGTTTTCGTACCTTGTATAAAAATAATAAAGAGACACAATTAGATTCTTGCTACATAGCATTAGTACAGAAACTCTTAGATTGCACCACGTATTATCATCGATAAATGATTTAAAACTAATCCCTAACACTAAATAAAACTAGCAGTATAAATAAGTCGATGAAGTAACGCAGCATTAAATTTTTTTAAACCTTCTATACATATGTACATACATATAAAAATTGCAAATTGCTTAGAGATAAATTATTTTATTCCGTTCTTTATCGTAAATGTCAACTAAATAACACATAGCCTCAAAAGTTTTAGGTTTAGCTACTCAAAACACATTTTTCTTGCAAAATTCGACTTTATTCATCAATATAGTCTCCTTCAAGAGCGATATAATCAGTCCACGCTTTTCTAACATTTCTATAGCTTTCTTGTAGAAGGGTTTGTCTTTGCCTTCAAAATAGGCCTCAGTTTCGATGATAATTTCTTCACTGGAGCCAAGCACCTTCCCCTGCGAATAGATAATTGTCGCTCGGGGCCAAACCTTGAGAATACGAATTGAATGATTTCTGCCTTTAATCGCACCAATAACTTTATATAATATTTGCTATTGATGGTTTTCCCTCCTGAACATAGTCGATGAAAATTATTCCATGCGCATCCCAAAATTCAGAGGCCAAAACCTTCCCAACCAACTGTTGTGTATTTGGTCGCTTCGGGCGGCTTTCGCCGGCTGCTGTTCACTCAGATGACTAGCGATTTGATTAGGGTGTGTAATGGTGGATTCATGTTTCTTCCATTGTCAGATATTGCATGAAAAAAACCTTTTTATTGCGGTTACACAGGTCCAAACAGCTCTCAGAATCGTCCCCACATTGTTGTTTTTGGTTCACTGTGAGCAAACGCTGTACCCATTTCGAATAGAGCTTTCTCATGCCCAAATGTTCATGCAAAATATGACCGACACTTTTGATATCTTTGGAGTAGGGGTGCTCAAACGGTGGATCGCGATCGACAAGTCGATCGCGAGTGCTTTTTGAGTCGATCTCGAGAAAAAAAATTCCGATATAGAACTATTCACAGATTTTGTTTTAGATAACTAAAACACAAAATGTAATGAATAAACTACTAAAATTTATTCGATTCACAATTAGGCCAGAATAACCCCCTCATCACTTTCTTTTATCGTAATAACTCCCTGCTAGCGGCAAAAGGCGGCTTTATCAAAGGAACGCGCGGTACTTGTCAAAGAAAAGCCGCGTTTTTGATTCCCACCGATTTTTCTAGAAACTTCGAGCGGCGTGTTTGACGTTTGATATAAATGTTGCGCCTGCAGGAATAGGAGTCAGTCTGAGTTGTAACTTGAAGGAGATACATCGATACAAAGTTTATTAATAAGTAGTCCAAAATGAGTGCGGCGAAGAAAAGTAAAACTTATCATTTTAATAACGATTGGGAGGAAGAATTTTTCTTTTGTATGGTAAAGGAAAAGTGCATTTGTCTCATTTGCCGTGCGTCAGTTGCAATACCTAAGCCTGGGAACTTAGAGAGGCATCATAAAACGGTTCATAAAAACTATGAAAAGGATTTTTCGTCACGGAGTGAATTAAGAAAACGAAAAGTACGTGATTTGATAACTTGTTTGAAAAAAGAACAAACCATGTTCACAAGACCAGCCAAAAAATCAAAAGCTGCAACGATCGCGTCATTTAAAATATCTCATATATTGGCGAAACACAAGAAATCATTTGATGGTGGATTGGTTGTGAAGGAAGCATTTATTGAAGCGGGTGAGACTTTATTAGGAGATTTTAAAAATAAAACAGAGATTATATCTGCTATTAGAGAACTTCAGTTATCTCGTCCGACTGTCACAAGGCGTGTTGAAGTCATGAGTCAGGACATGGCAGATAAACTAAAACATGATATCATGGAATGTACATACTTTTCTTTACAGTTCGACGAATCCACCGATATGACAGACACTGCCCAGCTGTGTATTTTTATTCGAATGGTATTTAATGACATGTCGGCTAAGGAAGAGTTTTTGACAATGATTTCTCTGAAAGGAAAGACCCGTGGAGAAGATATATATGACGTTTTCTTCAATTTTGTAACAAACTACAAGCTACCAATATATAAACTAGTGTGCATTACAACCGATGGAGCACCAGCAATGACTGGAAACAAAAACGGTTTTGTGGAATTGTGTCGAGCTAATGATGATTTCCCTTCATTTTTCTCCTTCCATTGCATTATACATCAACAAGTTTTGTGTTTAAAAGTTCTAAACATGGAGGACATTATGGGCATTGCAATAAAAATTGTGAATTCTATCCGTGCACGTCGTTTGCATCGATGGCTCTTTAAATTGCAGTTGGAACATAGTGAGTCAGCTAAAACACACTGATTTAGTTCTTCACACGGACGTCAGGTGGTTGAGCCGCGGAAAATTCCTAGAAAGGTTTCAAGAATTATTGCCCGAAATAACAGCTTTTCTGTACGAAAGAGGTGATGACACTCAGATGCTGACAAACGGAAAATGGCTGACTGATTTGGCATTTTTGACAGACATCACAATGCATTTAAACACCATTAATTTGGAGCTTCAAGGTAAAGGAAAAACTATTATTGAGATGATTAGCGCAGTAAACGCATTCAAAAGTAAATTGCAACTTATGATAGATCAACTGAAAAGAAAGGATCTGAAAAATTTTCCGTCCTTGAAAGCAAGGATTCCTCAGTTGAATTATGATATTTATGAGGCAGAATTATGAAATATTTTGGGCCAATTCAAAATACGTTTTTATGATTTCAGTAAATTGGCAAATATCGCATCATTTATGAGTTATCCTTTTTCGTGTAAAAACATTGAGGAATTAGCTACTGAAATAGCAAGTCAGTTTAACATAGACTCATGGTCTGTTGAAAATGAGTTAGTGCACATTATATCAGATATACATCTCGAAGCCACAGCATCTGATACAAAATTCTGGTGTTTTATATCTGAAGATAAATATCCGAACTAAGGTAAATCGCCCTTCAACTGACGGCAATGTTTGGGTCAACTTACTTGTGCGAGTCTGCATTTTCTGAAATGAACATCCAAAGTCACTCTTTAGTTAAGTTTAGACACTAGAACTCGTTTGTTTTGTAAGAACCAATAAACTCGCAATTTTGAATAATTATGAGTTTTTTCATTGACATTTTAGAGCAGACCTACACTTCCCTTGACTAAAAAAATGCATATTGTGCGGAAAATTAATATCTATGCCACGATACACCCTACCTAGACGACAATCCTGCATCACACTTACTTGCAGCCTCTCAGAGTCGATCGATCGTAGTCTAAGAATATTGAGGTAGATCGCCAGCAGTTCAAGTTTGAGCACCTCTGCTTTAGAGTGTCAGCTATCTCACACAATTTCACTTTACGGTTATTAAAAAAAAAATTATGGTGTAACCACATCATTTAAGCATCCAGAGCGTTCAGCATCATTTGTATCTGTACGACCGGCATACCAGTAAATGATGAGTGGTTTTCCAGGGGCGGAATCCCTGTAACATTTATCAAGCCATTGCTTTGCTTGAACGGTATTTTTTCTCATCAAAAAACAGTGTTTAATCAACACATGAAATTTGATTTTTTGAAAATATAAAAATTAGCGTCACTAAAACCACTTTAACTTGTAAACTAATCTTCGAAATGTCATGAAATTTTGACACATATCTTTTGAAGGTTGGTACTTCCTAACAATCATATGGATTTTTTGAAAAGGGCGACATCTACGTGTAAGACCAAAAACTTTTCAGCCACGTGCTATTAGCGTGTACGAGTAGCTTCGCTCGCGTGGATTACATGTTCAATAAAAACTATGAAGGCAATCAAAAGTTAAAAAGTCCCATTAACTAATACTAACTTCCTAGCGTTTCAGCGTATACATATTTGCAGAGTTTTATTAAACTCTAAATTGCTTATCAGCAATTTTGGACAGCAGCATCGAAACTGATAAGTGTAAGGTTATTTGATACACTTGATATGCCGCTATCTATGTCATACTTCATTAATTATGTGGGAAGCTTTTCTATTTTCGTTCGCTGCATCTCCATTTCTATTTATTCGATTGAAGTAGCCGTTACTTGATGGAAATTCATAATAGTTGAAATAAACACTTATGTTAGTTCTCAATTTTCACTATATTTTGTGTCCTATGACAATTGTTTCGGTAGAAAGTACCTTGGTCAGATAATCGGTAACTAACAAATCAAATATATAAACAAGTCATATATATATATATATATATATATATATATATATATATATATATATATATATATATATATATATATATATAAGTATTAGATATAGCCCAGTCATCTGAGGCAAATTTTGAAGAAAAAGTTCTCATTAAATGTTAACAGGATAAAAAAAGTTTGCTGCTATAAAATGTAAATAAATAAATAAATAAATATCGTCTTTATTAAGATGTTAATACATGTGATGTGAGTACATATTACCCACACACATCGTGTAGTAGAAGAGGCGAGATTTAACCATCGGCCACTCTTACATCTAACCTCTTCAACACACAACGCGCTTACAGACAAACATCAAGCAACAATTACATATTAACATAGTATAATCGAGAAGAGATATCAAAATATAAATAAACTACGTCCGAGAATTCTGCTTATTTAACAGCTCGTCCCTATATAATCGACGAAGCCGATCAATAGTGCGCGGTTTCAGTTCTGAGTTCATGGTATATATTTACTGCATTATATGTAAAACTGCTCTGAAACAAGGCTATGCGATGCTGAGGCATAGTCAGGCGATCAGACCGTCTAATACACCTATCATACACTAAATTTTGGGACACTAGCTTTTCGCTTAAATAAATCGGGACTGAAGTTCCTAAGAGCCTCATTAAGAATATTACGAAGTGCAGTTGCATAGTATTATCAAAATTTAACCATTTTAACTCATTTATTTTTAAAGATGTATGATCATATTTTCTCAAATGGAATATAAACCTACAGCAGACGTTCTGTACATACTGCAATCGTCTCCTTGAAAGCGCATCCAAGCAAGGATAGTACACAATACTACAATAATGAAATGAAGACAAGACCAAAGACTCACACAATTTTTTTCTCATTTTAAAATTCAGAATAAAACGATTTGCATATAAAACCTTCATTTTCGCATAACTTTTTTGTAGGAGAACCCTAACATGTTCAATCTGAGATGTGTATCAATGCAAAGACCCAAATTCTTGAAACAATCAGAAAACAGCAAATCCTGATCAGCCAGCCTCAGTCTTAAAGCCATACTCAAGGTTGGTCGCCGATTTTCCTTACAAAATAATAAAACTTGCGTCTTGTCTGGATTTAGCCACAAATTATGTTCATCCGAGTAAACTGACAAAGCCATGAGATCCTGATTTAAATTTTCTGCTGCAGACTCAGGATCCGATGGTTCAAAGAAATGAAGAAACTGTGTGTCATCAGCATACGACTGAACCGATGAATATGGTTTGGAATATTTCAAAAATATATATGAAACAGAAGAGGCCCCAATATTGAACCCTGGAGTACTCCCGAGATAATTTAACCAGCAGTTGAACAAACATCATTCATTCGCAACTTTTGCCGTCTACCCGACAAATAGCTATAGAAAAATTGTACGGACTGATCAGCGAAGCCCAGATAGTGCAGTTTAGCACGAAGTAGGTTATGATCCAGCACATCAAAGGCTTTCGAATAATCCAGAGAGACTGATATAACAGCCATATTTTTGTCAATAGCTCTGAATATGCTATCAGTTAAATGCAGTAAAGCCGTTGATGTGCTATGACCCCTCCGAAAGCCTGATTGATGCAAGGGGAGCAACCCGTTAGTCAAGAGATATTCTGAAACCTGTGTATGTACTGCCCTTACCATGACTTTTGACATAACTGGTAACAAACTAATTGGACGCAAATCTCTGATGGTCAAAGGATTTTTAACTTTAACAACAGGGCACACCATAGACTCTTTCCAGCTCTCCGGAAAATACCCACTCTCCAGGCAACAATTAACTATATGGGTTAGATGATATAAGATAATAGGTAAACTAAGTTTAAGCATAAAAAGTGTCAAACCATCATTTCCAGCAGCATTGGACTTTATACTATTAACACACTTGCCAATTGACTCAGGGGTTTCCATTAGGAAATTAGAGTTCAGAATAATGTATTTTACCAGCACAGTTGATAGACTTTCGGAAAACGTTCAAAAAGTCTTCATTTATATCATTCACATTGGTCAAATGTGCAGGCAGGCGAGGGGTATCTTTTGAACCCGTGTGAACATTGCATGATTTTGATTTTTTTTGTGCCTCTAAATATGCAAGATATCCCAATTTTTCACGACGCACACAGTAAAGGGTGAGATTTCTCATTTCTTTATAATATTGATGACTCTCCTGAGTTTTATTTCTCTTAAACTGAGTTAGTGCTCGGTCTCTTTCTATCATTAGCGCTTTCAAAGTAGGTGTTAGCCAGGGAGCTGGGGGCTTGTTTACTCTTACCGTTCTGAATAATGTATTTTACCAGCACAGTTGTTAGACTTTCGGAAAACGTTCAAAAAGTATTCATTTATATCATTCACATTGGTCAAATGTGCAGGCAGGCGAGGGGTATCTTTTGAACCCGTGTGAACATTATATGATTTTGAATTTTTTTGTGCCTCTAAATATGCAAGATATCCCAATTTTTCACGACGCACACAGTAAAGGATGAGATTTCTCATTTCTTTATAATATTGATGACTCTCCTGAGTTTTATTTCTCTTAAACTGAGTTAGTGCTCGGTCTCTTTCTATCATTAGCGCTTTCAAAGTAGGTGTTAGCCAGGGAGCTGGGGGCTTGTTTACTCTTACCATTCTGAATAATGTATTTTACCAGCACAGTTGTTAGACTTTCGGAAAACGTTCAAAAAGTATTCATTTATATCATTCACATTGGTCAAATGTGTAGGCAGGCGAGGGGTATCTTTTGAACCCGTGTGAACATTGCATGATTTTGAATTTTTTTGTGCCTCTAAATATGCAAGATATCCCACTTTTTCACGACGCACACAGTAAAGGGTGAGATTTCTCATTTCTTTATAATATTGATGACTCTCCTGAGTTTTATTTCTCTTAAACTGAGTTAGTGCTCGGTCTCTTTCTATCATTAGCGCTTACAAAGTAGGTGTTAGCCAGGGAGCTGGAGGCTTGTTTACTCTTACCGTTCTGAGAGGACAATGGTCCCTAAACACGCCTGATAAATGAAAATGAATAAATCTGATTTTGTCCTCAATATAATAAATATCATCCCACGATATGCGCTGTAGGTCAGTATAAAAATTATCCTCATTAAAGTGCTTAAAATCTCTGTAAGTTATGAATTTTTGTCGGCATAATTTTGAGAAAATATTTCATTTACAATATGTTAATTTATGATTACTTATATTTTCCGCGTCCAAAGTGCCCACAGAGACAACACACTCCTCATCCGTAACAAAAATGGGATCCAACAATTGTAGTTTTTTGAGTAACTCTGGTAGGCTCATTGATGACTTGGGCACAACCAAGGGTGTCAAACACTTCTGACTAGGATTGGGTAAACAATCCGGCATCATGTGAATATTTAAATCACCCAGAACCATAATACGTCCATACAATGCCAAAACCTCAGTGAGAACCTGGTCAAGAAAATTAACAGAATCTAGAATATTATTTTTGGTGCGATATATTACACCAGCCACACAAAATGATTTAAATTTACCTCTTATCCTTACCCAGAGGCTCTCAAAAGCATGTACCCGCTGCGGCATCTGCAAGGGGAGCAGCTCACTCTGCAAGGAATCCCTGACATATACTCCCACACCCCCACCCCTGCCGTCTATTCGATCGCATCTATAAAAGTTATAGCCGTTCATTCGCACCGCATCATCCGTCACATTTACATTTAGCCATGTCTCACTGATGGCCACAACATCAAAACTACACACTGTACGCCTACAAAATCGAAACTAAAATGAAAAATTCGTTTTTTCGCAAATATCTCTAAAAATAATAAAAAAAGATATTGAAAAACTAATAGCACCACGTGAAAGAACAGGAAATTCTACAAAAAAATAGTACATAGATTATTTTTTTTTAGTTTTACCATGATTAAAAAAAAAATATTTAAAATAAAATGGTTGATTTAACCTCTTCAGTTGTAGTGGGAATCATGCTTCCAACCTCATTTAGGATTACATTAACATTTTTGTATACCCCTAAACATTTTGAAATTGGCTATTAAGGGGTTTTTCGGGGTGCTGATTAAGAATCCGATGACAAATTTGAAAAATTCAAAATGGCTGATCCAGTATGACGGCCATAGAGTAAGTAATTAATTTAATTGCTTCGAGTAATTTATAATTTTTGTGTTTTCAATAACTCTTTTCTTTGTATCTGGAGATTTAAATGAAATATAAATACTTTATACCTAAAGCTTAGACTTTTATCTTTGATTACCAACCCTTAAATATATATTTTTTTATTTTATGTTGTATGATTAATAATAAATAAAAAATACGTTTATCATAAATACTTCTTTAGAGCAAAATTACAAAAAAAGAGAAAGTTTTTTTAAAGTTTTTAATGATTTTCTAATATCAAGTTTCACTGTTCCGAATTTTTTTGACCATTTCATTCTGTTTTGAATGTAAAACTGCCGGCGGCGCACTGCAGCAGGCAAATTTTTATATTTTAAAACTTAATTTTTAAACAACACAGGTAATGTGGGTATTTTTAATTATTCTTATATTGAAAATTAGGGTATAATAATGATATTTGCACAAGAATTTTTTTTTCAATACTAATAGATGTTTCGGTAAATAATGTCGATTTTGCTAAGAGATGGAGTTACTAATACACTTGTTGGTATAGACTAGTGACATCTATGGCGTTTTGGAAGGTAAATATACGCCATCAAAAGCCAGTTCGTTATTAATTGTCATTATGTGAAAAACATACTTCTTCATAGCTTTGAATACGTCGTGTTTCGTATGAGAAAAAAACGTTTTGCGAAGAAGTTTCTTTCATTTGAAGAAAACGGCTGCTGAAAGTTATCGATTGTTGCTTGAAGCTTATGGTGAAGATGTTCCAACCTAAAAAACTTGGGTAGACCCAGGCCAGCCTTCAACATCACCACTAGTGCGCAATTTACAGGGAAAAAAAATCTTTGCTGTGGATTTGGTGGGATAGTAGAGGAGCTGTGTATTACGAACTGCTGAAACCTGGTGAAACGATTTCTGGCGATCGATACCAACAACAATTGATAAAGTTAAACCGAGCCTTGAAGGAGAAATGACCAGAATACGCCCCAAGACACGATAAAGTCATTTTTCAATATGACAATGTTCGGCCCCATGTTGCAAAATGTGTTAAAAACTATTTAAAAAACATCAAATGGGGCGTTCTACCCCACCGGCCGTATTCAAGTTAGTTCAGGTTCAGGTGGACTTAGCCCCTTTAGACTACTACTTATTTCGATCGATGCAGCACGGACTTTCAAAACAACACTTACATTCTTACGAAGAAGAGAAAATTTGGCTTGATGATTGGTTGGCCTCAAAAGATGAAATATTCTTCTGGTGCGGAATCCATTCTTTGACAGAAAGATGGGAAAAAGTCATAGCTAACGATGGCCAATACTTTGATTATTAAGATAATTCGTTTTGTGATGGAAATCAATTTTATTAAATATTTGTAATTTACTGTATGCCCGTTAAAATCATGCAAACAAAAATTTCGTTTTAAGTTTTATAAATGATAAAGCAACAAAAAAAAAAACTATTGGTATCATCGGAAAGCTGAAGGTCTCCTCTTCAAAAGGCCATACATGAATTTTCATTTTACACTCTGAAAACAAGTAATATCGATTAACCTTCTAGTGGTGCGCGTAGACTTTCAAATTAATCCGTTTGGTGCGCTATAGTTTTAGAATCACCTATCTGAATTTTTAATAAATTCTCACGCTAATAAAAAAAATCTGCAAAAAAAATCTATATACTATTTTTTGTAATATTTCCCGCTCTTTCACGTCGTGCTATTAGTCTCTCGATATATATTTTTATTTTTCGAGATATTATCGAAAAAACCGAATTTTTGATTTGATTTTGGATTTTTGTGGGTTTAGCGTACATCAAACTTTAGTAAACTTTTTTTTATCGTATTGTACTTCCAAAAAACTACCTGTGTGCCAAAATGCAGCCTGTTAACATTTAAGGAGAGCTTAAAATTCTTAGCCACTGGGTTAATAATTAAATTTATTTATAATACTAGTATGTAGTAACGTATTACTTTAATTAATACCTTGAATTAATTTAAGTTAACAATGGAGAACTGTTTAGATTAACTTATTCATTTAGTAAATTACCATATTTTTATGTTTGTTAATTCCCATTGTTTCTAGAAGATTTAATTTATGAGACTTATGTTCTAAATGTAAAATTTCGAAATTGTCATCAAACATATGATTTTCATTTAAAATATGAGAAGCATAATTCGAATCTAATTTGTCTTTTTAAGGTAACACCTTCTATGGCTCGTTCTACGTTTCTCGAAATTTATGCCAGTTTAGCAAATATAAAATTTTGGACATGAACAGCATTTAAGTTTGTAGATCCCCAGGAAGCAGATAGTCTGCATAAAAGTAGCCTAACTCGGCTCGAACTTAAAACTTGCCCGGTTTTGGAATAGACCACCTTGGCCCAGATTGTGATTAATTTTTGATTTGCCAAATTAATGAGCCAAAAAGAGATAAGCAAGTTTTTCACAGAAAACAAATGATAAATAATAATAAAAATAATAAAGAAATCTAAACTTACATTTTATTAAAACGGGTAAATAATAGTGTACAAAAAGTTACAAAACTAAATTTAATTAATACAAAATCCTATATATAGAGGGATGTGTCTGATACATTGAATTATCAAAACGTGCATGAAATGATTCATAAGCGTTCGTGGTTTTATTTGGTTCTGCAGATGCACTTGCCCAAATGTGTGGTGGAAATTGGGACTCGTTAATTAAATAAGTATCCACAAGATAATCAGAAAATTTCTCTAAATTGACATTTTGTGTCTTTATTTCGTATAATTCGAAAAAAATAAAAATCTTCAACGTCTTTAGAAGAGAGAGCGAGAAGCCCATAACAATAATGCAACCATTTTCCTATTTTTGATTGGTCATCTTTGTAATATGAGTCAGACCCTGCTTTTGTTTTTGCTTGGGTCAAATGAAACCTGCAGCCAGTTATTGTGATATCATTCTACACTTGAGCTACACCGTTATGAACTGACGTTTCAAAATCTAGTACTGTTTTCCTTGGTGAAAATGCTAAATTCAAATTGTTACATAATTCTATTATCTTAAACAAGCATGTCCTATAGGTTTCTTCAGATTTGTCTTTTAATAAACAGAAAACTAAGAGAATATAGAGTCCGTTAAAAAACCCATGTAAGGTGAAAAACTGTTTAAAAAATCTTGTACAGTAAGAAAAAGTTCCATCCATGTAAAAAGTTTCCGACTTACACAAATAACCTAAATTAGTATTGCATGAAAATATCACCATATTAAGTCTTCACCTTTATTTATTTTTAGATCCATTGCATCCAAGGCTCTATGTACTTCCATAATCGACTTTCGTATTGCTGGTAGTGTTTTTCGCCGAGCATAGTAGATATTTTTCCTCACACATTCCAAGTCCCTTACGGCGAGAGCATTGGTATGGGTTTCTGCCGTCAATGCTTTTCGCATTATTTTTGCTGGTTTTTCTGTCAGATCACTTTTTGCTTTCCTTTTGGCAGAAGGCAGATTTGCCTTTGAAGATATTTTCTGACTCCGGTTCGTGCGAATGGTTTTGATTTAAAGAAGATAGAACTCGATCAGATGAATTGCCGATGGTTTTCAAATAAGCATTATACCCACCTTTAATGCACCTCCATTTCGTTTCACCCGAAGATAATTTCCGATTATGCCCTTTAAATTTAAATTTATTTAATACTAGTAGTATTTTACCTCGTTGGCTAGTAATTTCACATAATTCAGAAAACAACTCGAAGCCATTTTTCTGGGATATAATGTACGTTAGATAATTACTGATTACATGTTATACCAGTATGAAATGCGGATCTCAGACAAACAGAGGGTGCACCAATGCAGTTTGTGCTATAAGATTTAACACTGCGCCATTTTGTTGTGTCATCAACAAGTGTCAGACCCGCACGAGTGATAAATTGGAAAAGTGGAACGTGGAAAACCGCCAAAAAAATACGAAGATATAGAATTGCAAGCATTGCTGGACGAAGATGAATCGCAAGCACAAACACAACTCACCGAGCAATTGGGCGTTAGTCAACAAGCTGTTTCTAATTAGCTACTAGAGATGGGAAAGATTCAGAAGACCAATAGATGGGTACCACATAAGTTGAACGACAGGCAAATGGAAAAGCTCAAAAACTCGTGTGACATTTGGTCGCTCGGTACAAAAGAAAGTCGTTTTTGCATCATATAGTTACAGGAGATGAAAAGTGGATTTATTTTGAGGATCCCAAGCGCAAAAAATCATGGGTAGACCCAGGCGCACCATCCGCATCGACCGCAAGACCAAATCGCTTTGGCAGAAAGACGACGCTCTGTGTTTGGTGGGACCAGAGGGGCGTGGTCTATTATGAGCTGTTAAAACCTGGGGAAGCGGTTAATACTAAACGTTACCAACAACAATTGACCGATTTGAACCGTTCGCTGCTTGAAAAAAAGGCCAGAATACCGAAAGAGGCAACACAAAGTCATTTTTCTTCATAACAATGCTCCATCACATACGGCAAAACCAGTTCGCGATACGTTGGAAGCACTCAGCTGGGAAGTTCTACCCCATGCGGCTTACTCACCAGACTTGGCTCCTTCCGATTACCACTTGTTTGCATCGATTAGTCACCTACTTTGAGCAGCGCTTTGGTTCGTACGAAGATGTGAAAAAATGGCTCAATGAATGGTTCGCAGCAAAAGGGGGAAGATTTTTACTGGCGTGGTATTCACAAATTGCCCGAAAGATGGGAGAAATGTATAACAAGCGATGGAGTATACTTTGAATAAACCATTTATCATTCTTCCGAATTTAACTTGTTTTTTAGAAAAAAAATCCGCATTTCATACTTGTACACCTGGTAATATAACTCAATTTCTTAAATAGTCACCGAACAAATACCCAATTACTAATCATTACCTACAAATCATTTTATTACTTAATTACTTTATTATTTTGTTACTTGGGGACGAGATGGGCACTTTTACAAACTCATCAAAAACCGTTTTTTTTTATTAGTTTATTTTTAATTAGTTTACTTAAGGTATTATTAGTTTTAAAGGATCTTTTTAAATCTTTATTCCGCAATTTTTTTTGGATATTTTTTCTTTAAAAATGTTTTTAGTGATATTACCTGCTTAGTTGGTGGTTTTATGATCATTAAGTAATTCAGTTTACCGTGAGCTATCTAACTGAATCTTACGCTTCTTTAAGATTTGTGCTTTTGGTTGCTCTTCTTTTTAAACATAAATGCTTATCTCAAGTAAAAGTCTACAATTTCTATAAGTTATCCTTTCAAAATCAACGCGTTTGAATTTACTTCTTGGTTCATCATACCTAGAATTTTAGATCTACTTAGCGCCTGGTCTACTGTTTGGCTTGTATTTTTAATTCTAACGCTTTTCTCAGTTCATCTTTATCTTATTAAATTATGATAATGTTATCAGCAAACCTTAAAATAATTATAATTTTTTCTTGTATTATATTTTTTCATTTTTTACAGTTTAAGTTATTAAATATACGAGGATGGATTGAAAAGTTCGCGGCCTGACCAAAAAATAATTATAATATTTTTACCATAGTACCCTCAATAAGTTCATACTTTCTTTAATTGTCACAGGGTAAAATTTTTGTTGCTATAGAATTTGTGGTTTTTAGGTTAGAACGAGTTTAGTGAGACTAAGGCAGCGTTTTTGGAAAAAGGAAATCAAGTACCTGTTTAAAAAAAGATTAACACCAAAGGAGATCAACGACGATATGAAAACAACACTAGGGGAGTATACTCCGCCATATACCACAGTGAAAAAATGGGTTGCAGAATTTAAACGTAGACGAGAGAGCATCGAAGATGACCCTCGGTCCGGCGGCCCACGACGTCTACGACTGAAGAAAACATCGGCAAAGTGTGTGATCTCATATTGAAAGACCACAGATTAACTATCAGGGGGATTGCAAACACTATAGGCATTTCGTATGAACGAACACAAAACATCATTGCCAACGAACTCGGATTTTCTAAGGTTTCCGCTAGGTGGGTCCCCAAATTGCTTTCAGTTGAACAAAAACGAATTCGACTCGCGACTTTTCGGAGATGTTTGAGGCTGATCCTCAAGATATTTTTAACAGGTTTGTAACAATGGACGAAACCTGGGTTCACCACTATTCTCCAGAGTCAAAACAACAATCGAAGCAGTCGAAAAAATCTGGTGAACCCCACCCCAAAGAAAGCGAAGGCAATTCTGTCTGCTGGAAAAGTGAAGACGTCAGTTTTTTTGGATGCTAAAGGTGTTATTATGGTGGACTACCTTCCGAAAGGCGAAACAATAACTCGACTTACTATTGCATCCTTTTGCGTCATTTACGAGAGAAACGCCCAGGATTACTGAGAAAAAAGGTTTTGTTCCATCAGGACAACGCTCGCGTTCACACGTCTGATGAGTCTATGGCTCGAATTCGAGATTGTGGTTTCGAATTGCTACCTCATCTGGCACCTTCGGACTTCCATCTGTTTCCAGACCTAAAAAAACACCTGGGTGGCCAGAAATTTTCATCAAATGAAGAAGTCGAAGCTGCAGTTAACCAATATTTTGAAGACCTTGAGGAATCTTTTTTTCAAACAGGTGTGGCAGCTTTGGAAGTGCATAGAGCTAGGTGGAGATTATGTCGAAAAATAAAAATATTTTTGTACGTATTTTATTTTGTTTTCTTGACTAGGCCGCGAACTTTTCAATCCATCCTTGTATATTCTAATAATAATGTGATTCATTTTGATAAGATAAGGTCTAAATTCTCTTTTCATACTTATTTCTTCTGTTGTCTCGTAAACTTTGATTTTCATTTCGGCCTTATGATGTATGTGTTTAACTATGTCGACAGCATTTCTCAACTCTAACATTTCCGATACCATTCAAGAATCGGCACCAGACACTTTTTTGATATCTAGTTTCATTAAATTAATTCTAAATTTAATTTTAAGTTCTATACTTATAAAATAACTTAAGTTCTCCCAACATACTTATATAAATTCTTGACCTAGGCTAAGTTAATTAGGTCCCTGAGATCGAAATATATTAAGACACAATATGTATTCACGCGTCATGTATAATAGCTAAAGTGTATTTGTTTGGAGTTGATAGCAGAATTCTCATTGTAGATGCAAATATGTGGGGATGCATCAAAAAAAAAATTATTTATGCATTTTACTGGATTTTGCTACCTGTTTTGAATTATTTTTAAGCAGAAAACTTCTGCTATACAATAGAGTCATAAAAATAACCTGCTTTTAGTGTTTAATAAATAAAATTATCTATAAAGTTATATAAATATAAGATTTATCACCAAATTTTTTAATCTATAGATCAATGTGTGTATACAAATTCACAATTCACGATATATAAGTACTTTAATTACAATCAAAGACAATCATCATCTTCAAAATCTGAAGAGTCGACTTTAAGGGTTCTATTTCCACATTTTTTTCGATGTATTCGTCAAGTTTACACATTTTATTTTCTTCTTCTATAACATGTCGAATGGCATTTTTCCAATTATCCTTTTCGACCCTCTCTGTTCTGGCGAGTAATAATTGCCTTATGTCTTGTAGTTTGAATGTGGTGTTTTCCCTTGCAACGAAACTTTACATCTGTTCCCAAATTAACTCTATGGGATTTAATTCGCAATGATACGGAGGTAATCTAAGCACTGTGATATCCCGTTCCTTTGCCATTTCATCGAATGCGTATTTCTTGAACTGTGCCTTATTTTGTTTCGCAATTTTGAGAAGTTCTGCCTTTAACATACCATCTTTATGTTAGAGATTTTTGTCTCTTATCCATTGAAGAATATCTGCTTTCTTTCATGAATTTGTCAGGAGTCGTTCTAATAATCGAAAATGGTTTACTTGTTTAATACTATAGCTGATTCTGCTGGTATACATTCAATCATTTGTTGGAAGTACTCCTCAAAAACATTGGCCGTCATCTCCTCATGGTAATCTTTAGTTGACTTTGATTTAAATTCCAAGCCACCGTCGCGAAATCCGTTTCCACTACTAATATGTGCTATAATTAGTCTGCGACTTTTTCCTGAAGGAGGTTGTAATCCAGTTGACCAACCTTCCATAAAAGCTTGTTAGGTACTCTTAATGTTTTTGTCAATCCAGAATTTTTTCACTGTGTGTCCCTCATTAACCCAAGTCTCATCTAAATAAAAAATATTTCTTTCTTCGGCTCGAAATTTTCTAATTGCTCGTAGATATTCTCTTCTTCAACAAATTATTTCTGTTTTATCGATAAGAGCAGATTTTCTATTGTGTTTTTCCCAACGAAAATTCAGGTTATGAAGGATTTTCCATAATTTCCATTTTTTTTAATCTGGTAAGTTCTGATTTTCTCTGATTTCTTGAACAAACTTTATGTAGTGTAGGTATTTCTTTCTTAATAAAAAAAATGGTGTACTTTTCTTCTTATTGCATTTTTAGAGTCTTCATCGACCTCTAAGGGGTCCTTTCCTTTGTAATTCTGAGGTTCGTTGCAAGAACTGCGTTTTCTTTCTTTTAGAAAACTATAAATAGTTGCTGATCCAACTTCCGTCATGTTGGCACAGGTTCTCACAATTTCATGGACTTGGCTTGTTGGCTGTTGATGCACTAGGGCGTCGTGGACGTTAAGTATCATTGTTCTTTTCTCGCAGGAAAAATGCAGATTTATAGACTTCGCGAAATTTGACCGGGGCAAAACTGAAAGTTGAAGCCATCGCTGTTCTGATTTGCACTAAGCATATTATAGGTTTTTGCATTATTTTTATACTTACACAGAATTTTTTTATTGCAGGCTTAGGTACTTAGGTACCTACCTACCGATAAGTACTTTGGTTAATTATATTCTAGTAACTGCTAAAATTGCAAATAATTTTATTGTACCTATTACACAGGGGAACAGCTGTTTTGGTGTCAAGGTTTTTTGAGCTGATTCTATATCAATTTGATGTCCTGAATTCAAATAATATTCATTTGTACCTAGGAGCTCAAATTTTTAAGATATACAATTTTAGAGAAATATAAGTTACATTATTGTAACTCAAATCCGTAAGTGTAGTAAACAAAAGTAGATACGAAATTTTTATTTTAGTTATACAAAATACAATATTATGTCGTACTTACAAACAAAAAAAAAACATTGAAGAAATGAAATAGTCACTCAATACTTGGAAAGCTTCTTTTCCGCGACATTCTTGAATGTTTTTTTAAACAGTCCCTTTTTAAACTCCAGCAGTAATCTGCCATCATGTGCATGTCCCATCTTCCTTGGTAGCGGTCCTCCATAACTTTAATATCTTGGTGAAATCTTTCACCTTGTTCCTCACTCATGTCTCCTAAATTTTCTGGAAAACGGTCTAAGTGGCTGTGTAAATAGTGTATTTTAATACTCATATTGCACCCTAAGGATTTGAAACTATTAAGCATCTTGTTAACCATTTCAACATAGTTTTGAGCTTTATGTTTGCCTAAAAAATTTTCTACAACTGCAACAAATGATGTCCAAGCTTCTCGTTCAACTTGATTCATTGAATTTATGAAGGCAGGATCCTTAATTAATTGTCTTATTTGTGGGCCGTCAAATATCCCTGCTTTGAGTTTTTCTGTGCTCAACTGATGCATTTTTACCCCTATATATGCAAAACAAGACCCATTCTTATCAAGAGCCTTTACAAATTGCTTCATTAAGCCCAACTTTATATGTAACGGAGGAAGTATGATTTTTTCTCTTTCAACCAAAGCGTCGTTAATGACATTCTTTTCCCCAACGTCCATGTTTTCTCTCTGAGGCCAATCTTTTCTAACCCAGTGGTGTGTTTTGTCCCTACTATCCCAGAGGCACAAGAAACACGGATATTTCGTGTAACCACTTTGCTGCCCAAGAAGAAAGTTTACCATTTTTAAGTCTACACAAATCATCCATTGATGTTCGTAATACTTTATCTTCTGCAAGACCAAAGCTATGGTATTATATTCTTCTTTCAGTTTCGTTGAGTGAGCTAGTGGTATTGAACCATATTTATTCCCATTATGTAGAAGGACACATTTTAAACTTCGCTTTGAACTGTCAATAAATAGGCGCCAATCATCTGGAATATATTCAGAAAGTCCCATTTCTTTCATGAGTCCCCTAATTTCGTGACAAAATACAAGATTGTCTTCTTGAGAAAAGAATGGTAGCAGATCTTTTTCTCTTGTACGGTAAAAGGTAATTTTGGTTCCTTGTTCCAGTAAATTTTTGTCGTTCAACCTAGAAGCCAGAACTTCAGAAGCTTTTTTCGATAAATTGAGATCCCTGGTGAGATTATTTAATTCATTTTGATTGAAGCGTTGAGGAACTGATGACGTCCCCTCATAGTCACTGTTAGTTTCATTAGCATCAGAACTTTTATTAGCATCAGAAGAGCGATCAGAGGGAAAATATTCGTCATCAGAGATATGTGGTAGCTGATGAAATGTTGGAATCGGTATTTCATCTGAGTGCGGGATAGGGCGTATTGCCGAGTCTAAATTGGGATAAGTCCACTTACTGCGGTTATTTCGATTGATTGCATTAGTATTTACTAAACAGAAATAACAATCATTGAAGTGGTTTTTTGGTTCTCTCCAAACCATTGGTACGCCGAATTTTAGACATTTTCTTTTCCCGGTAGTCCACTGCCGTAAATGCTCTGTACAAGTTTTACATACGAGATGCGGGGCCCACGTTTTATCCTGATCACCAAGCTTAACTCCAAAGTATCCAAGATACGCTCGCTTTACAAAGTCAGTAATAGTTTGTCTGTTTTGTTGAAACATGTATTCTCCGCATATATAGCAAAACACATCAGGTTGATTTACACAACTTCTTCTTGAACTGGAACCTGAACTCATTTTAATTCTGTTCAATAACACAAAAACACTCTTTTCTTAACATAAAATAACACGCCGAATTGGATCTACTCTCATTAGTAAGAACGCACAAACTGACGAGACTTACCCGAGTTAGGTGATTAAAAGGGTCAGTTCAGGTACCTGATAGGCAATGGTTCCACTATTTATAGATTTACCTGGAATTTACTCAATTACAGACTGACAATAAAACCATTGTACCTACATTAATGAATATATAATAATTTTAAAACTCTCATAAATGAATATACTGAATAAAAACCACATTGGTAGATAAGTTGATGTATCTAAAAAAGTAGAGCTGATAGAGAAAAACGGATTGCATGTATAGATTTAGCGTCCCAAATATTGTTAAAATCAGCTCTAAAATCCCAGGCACCAAAACAAAAATATTTTTTTGTTGCCCTGTGTTATCATTACGCTTTATAACACTGTAGATTTCTAGTTCTTAAGAATTGTTAATTGTACTCGTTTAGGCCTTTATCATACAAATAAGATTTTTAGTTTCATCATTTACTCCTTAAAATAAAGTTTGAAATGCTTTGATATATATATATATATATATATATATATATATATATATATATATATATATATATATATATATATATATATCTTATTGTAAAGTTTAGAAGGCATGTAATAAAATATTTTTTAGAAAAAGGTCGCACTGTTGTATAGAGATAGAAAATAAAGGTGATGGAAACTAAAAATGCAAATAATTGGTAGAGAAATTTCGGACGCTTATGGTTTATGACATTTTAATGTTTATAACCCATGTTGTGTGCTATCAACTCCAAATAAACGAACTTTATAGGGTTAAATCCTACCTAATAAGCCAATAGATGATTATAGATTCCAGACAATGCTGTTAATATTAGCAGAAAAAATATAAAATGGTTTATCGGGCTAAGATTGCCAAATCCTTTTATAAATATCATCTGTTCAATTGCAATATAATCACGACGGTAGTAAAAATTTAAGAAGCATATCTTTAAAGAATATTAGCAGCTAATAAACCTCAAAGTTATCTGATGTTAACTACTAATATCGGCTTCTATATCAGGGTCAATAGTTTTTTTCCGTTTAAAATTGCTTTCTTTTTATCGTTACAGTGCCTGCTAAAGAGTTAATAGCGGTAGTAGCATCACCCCATTTGCCTATAACGGTAATCTTTATTCTTGCCCGTAAACTTTGTTTTAGTGGTTCAAATCAAATGGCTCTGAGGTTTGTTGGCTACTAATGTCTTTAGAAATATGCTTCTTAAACCTTTGCTGCTGTTGTGATTGCGATATCCTCAGCTTCATGGTGACCTCCAGATGCCCACAATCCAGAAATTCATCAGCAGCGCCCAGCTCAAATTACTGGACAAAATCATTCACCACCCAAACTCCACAGTCAGGACCGCCTACCGCGATATCTAGGCTACCTGATAATGTTTAAAATGGAGTGAAACATGGTACATTCTAGTTTCGTAGTTGATAGACGACACCCTGATTTGTCCATTACTTTTGGGGTCTCGAACTTCTAAAGCAAAGGCACAAAGTCCACTATTTTTAGTGTATTCTTTTAGGATATTACACACCCATTTTGTTATTATAACACTTATAATGAAGAGAAATTACGTACACCGCATGTTGAAATACAAGAAAGAATTGTTTATAAAGGTCATTTATTTTTAATGTGTTTTACGCCTCAATGATGCATGTATTTTTATGAGTGACGAGAAATTTGTTGCGAAGAGTTCGAAAATGAAGAATATACTGTTACTAGGGCCGCCTTTTAAGTTTTTACAAACGATCACTAGATGGCCCTATTGAGATATGACATTACCATTTTTGTAAAATTTGACATTTGTTGTTGCTAAAACAGTGGTAGCTCAGAAATTGGCAGAGTAGTTTGTTTACAGTGAGTGTTTTTAAAAAAACAGTTTTGTGAACAAATGGAAATTTCACATGAAGGTTTTCGTTCGATGATTTTTTACCATTTTAGTAAAGGCCTAACTCAACAACAATGCCTCGAGTCGCTACTTTTGATAACAAATTACCATCAGAAAAGACTATTTACAATTTCTTTGCAGAACTTCATCATGGTCGTGCTTCCATCACCGATGAATTTCGTGAAGATCGATCAAAACCGGTTGTTGTGCCAAAAAACATCGACGCTGTGCGCAACATGAATGAAGAAGATCGGCATGTGGCTTACCGTGATATAAAGGCATTTTTAGGCGTATCAAAGTCTGCTTGGCTCAAAAGATTCGAGGACATGCAAAATCCGTATACAACATCATAACAGGAGACGAAACTTGAATATATTCATACAAGCCGGAAACTAAGCAACAATCAAGTGTTTGGAAATTCTAAGATAAACCAAATCCAACAAAAGTGATTTGTTCGTGAAGCACTTTTAAGAAAATGATCGCTTGTTTCTTTGGTTATACTGGACATGTTGCAACTATTGCTTTAGAAGGTCGAAGAACAATTTGTTTTCCAGAAGTCAATGATAAAATCAGGAAAAACAACCGAAAGCATCACATCATTCTTCATCATGACAATGCCAGCTGCCACACAGCACGTGAAACAATTGATTATTTAACCGAGAAAAAACATCTAATGTCTCATTCCCCTTATTCACCTGATTTATCGCCTAACGACTTCTTTTTGTTCCCGAATGTCAAAAAAAAAATGCGTGAAGAGTAATTTTCATCACCTCAAAAAGCTGTTGAACCCTTCCAAAACCATGTTTTTGAGGTACCAACTTCAGAGTGGAAAAAAGTTTCGAGAATTGGTTCAACTGCAGGCATAAGTATATAAATCATAAAGGCGAATATTTTGAGAAACCATAAAATAATTTGTGCAAAAAATTTTATATTCTTTTATTGTTTTTGTAAAAACGTAAAAGGTAGCCCTCGTAATATTTAATATTAAGTGAAAGAAACTATGCTAAACGAATCCCACAAAAAGTTTCTAAACTACTGCTTATTTGTACTATAGTTTATTAAACAGCATTCTGTCTGATTTAACATGGTTTTGAGATTTGGAGGCAGAGATTTATTGTAGCTTTTACGTTAGCAAGTATACATAGGGAGTACCATAAATAACTTCAAATTAGTTGGTTGCTCGAATGCGACTGGAGGGCGGGCGTAAGGTGAGAATATAGAGCGGTTCTTTGAAATTTAGATTCTACGGAGTTTTTCACCCAAGCGGAGCCTTCTCTTTGTGGGCGAGAGTTTCTCAAAAACAAAAATTTTACGATTACTGTGACTGAGAAATCGATTGTTCAATTAATTAGAAAGTTGGTACAGAAGTTTGACGAACTGGTTCAGCTTAAAGTAAAACATAAGTAGAGCTTTAGAAGCAATGCAAATATGAAGTGACTTCGAGTATTAGTTTGCGAAAATCCTGAACTTTAATAAATTTGAATAAATTGATTTCCAAATGAGATGACATTGGTTTTCACTTAGCCTTGATTTGACACTAATGGATTTTTTTTGTGGGAACATATAAAAACGAAAGGTTCTGTTAGCAATCTTCGCTTTTTTTAACAAATGAAAGAAAATACTTTAGCAAAAATACAGCAATCACTAAAACGACGTGCTAAGAAGTGAACAAGCCAAGCTTAGAACTACACAGGAAACTTCACAGTTTACATTTACTTAACATGATTCTTAAGAAATAATTTTCCAAAGACGTGGCACAGTAAACCCAATACAGTGGCGAATCTGAGCTCCAAGCTAGTGACGAAATTTTTGACGGCGCGTGCGTCGACGGGTCCCACTTTCAAAACGGCCGCTCAATTTTTACATCTGATCTCAGAATGCGCCTTTTGAAATGTATTGTCGATCGTTTCTTGATGTGACTGCAGTTTGTATGAATTTAAAGACAGAAGAAAGAGAGAGTTTGTATAAAAAGAGAATTAAAAACCTTTATAAGTGAAGATAATCGAAAATGTTGACAAACAATTTATATAATCATGGGGAAAGAAGGTTATTGTTGTGCCGGTGACAATTATAAAAATAATTGAAAAAGTACGCCGGGAGTGGGTTCCTTCTTCTTCCCCAAAGATGTTGAAAGGTAAATGATTTAATTAACGAATATCAATTGCGTAAGAAATCGTACGCGGAAAAATAGAATAAATCTGAGAAGCTATTTCTTTTATGACATTTTTGGGTTATTGGGCTAGCAGCAACCAAACGCTTCATCAAAGTCCAATTGAAAATTTGTGCAAAAATTATAAAACATGCGCCTCACATTTTTCTCAGAAAATGTTGAAAAATGATTTGAAAAATCGTTAATATAGGATCAGATAAAGAATACTCCACACAATAACACAGGTAAAGATCCTTATAAGAGTCGGATTTTATTGTAGTTATAATGAAGCCTGATCAAGCTTAGTAACATTTAACTTGCATTCAGACATAAAATTCCTTGCTGAATTCAAATATTTATTTAACAATTTTGGCTCCAGTGTTTTCACTTTTGGGTCTTATAGAGTCCCAACAAAGCGTTAGGCCCAAGATCTGATATGCCTATTCAATTTCCTGGAGAAAATGCTAAAACATTTGTCTGCAACATTTTTTCTTAAAATTCCATCCTCTTTTTTCATTTGTTTTCATCTCTTTTCTAACAAAGCGCTCCATTTTTTTTATTTTTTTTTATTACTCGTGCTGCACTAACTTGACATTTTATTAAATCAAAAATTTTTAAACATTTGTATAATATCTGTGATTTTAAATGATAAAACTTTGAATAATAACATTATTACTATTTAAAGTCTCCCACTGGTCCCCTTTTTAACGGCGGACTACCACGTGACCTCTTGAAAACTGAGATCTGATTTTCCTATACGGTTACCCCTGAGTTTCACTACTGTGTTGGGTTTAATGTGATCATTGTCTCACATACAACAAAGGTTTTTATCAGCATCTTTTGACTATAAATATTTTACAATTAATAAACATGAACGAGGCGACCATCTTATAAAAACATCTCTTAAATAACACCTTATACAAAATACTTTTTTTAACTAAGGATTAACTTGTAAATAAAAAGAGAGAAAATCTTTGGTAAGCTCATCGCAATTTATTTATGCGGAATAAATTCGAAATCACACAATGGAATGACTTTCTCTTTCAGCGACACATGTGGTATCCGTAGGCAGAAAATAACAAAAAAATGCAAAATGATTGTTTAAAAAAAGGCCCAATAATCATTAAAGTGTTCAGTTTTATTGGTTCAAATTAATAACTAAGACGTCATAAACAACTTGAATTTTTTCTAGCATTAGGAAAGTTTCAAATAGTTTAAGTAGTAAATATAAAAATTACTGTTTTTATTTATTTATCTATTCATGGAATAAGCAAATGATGATGATGATGATTTAAAATATACCCAGTATATATATATTTTTTGTCTTAAAATATTTGTATAAAATTTTGTTATTTTAGGGGAAATTAATGATCAAATTTAAAAAACAAACATTATATTTTTAAGAATTCTAGTCAGTGATAAGGTCGATCCTGATATGTCACTAGATATTTGAGAGATCAACTTAGTTTAGATTCAAGATTATTCTATTTTGCAAGTGTTCAGAGCATAATTTCATACATTATGGTATTGTTTCTTAACAAGAAACACCAACGGAGTTTTCCTGGGTCAGAAAACAGTAGTTAGGGGCGTTTAATATATGAAGTACCAAGAGCCTTGAGGTAGATTTTTGAACATTATGACAGTACCGTCCTTCTTCCTATAGGTCCGTTGAGTTTTTATATAAACGGACAACAGCTTTCTCTTTAGAAACAGAGATATCTGTGATAACATTAGCACGTGGGTGCATCAACAACCACACACTAATGGTGGTTGTTGATGTAACAGTGACTTGGAGGGAAGTTAACTTTATTTTAAAGAATTTCAAAGGGTGGTCTGGATGTTCTATATAACATAAATATCAAAGTAGCTTTGCAACCTTTATACTTTTTTTTAATCAGATTTCTCCATAAACACCACACTACCATCTATTAAAAACATCGGTAATATTTTAAATATGCAACTTTGTCTAACCTATCTCATTTTCATTCTTATCTATTCTAGACATAGCTGGTTCTAATATCACAGCCACATAAAAAAAAAGTTCATTACCACGAACCAAAATACATAAATCTAGTGTATTTTTCGATGCTGAATTCGAATCCGTAATTAAAAAAAAAATTATCTTGTCATTTTTTTTGTCCAAAAACGTCTCTTGAAATGGGATAAAACTATAGTAATAATGTAATGACTCTTAATGAAGTGTGAATAATGGTAGATATCTTATAGTCTAGAGAAGAGAACGTGCATTCAACCACAGCAAGTAAAAATTACCCCTAAAACTCATATAACGCACATGAGTTTAACTAACATATACAAAGAACAGATTCTTGTAGCTCTTAGGACAAAATATCTTAATCTGGTGTAACAAACAGACATTACTCTTAAAGGGTGGAGACTCACTCATATAGGGTGTAAAAACCACCCCCAGGTATGGAGGCATCTCATAAGTTTCAATTACGACGAAAAAAGTTCAGTCTTTTGTAGTTTTAGGCAAGGTGAACAAATATGGAGTAGATTCGCTTCAATCACCGATACAGGACTATAAACTACCCTTAGAGGATGGTAGAAACTACCCCTATGCTCTATTGGTGCACATGGACGTTATTGAATTTCGAAAAGGATCAAATACTTCTCTCTAATTGTGCCAAACATCCAAGACTTTCATTTTTCTAATAAGGTAGAAAATCATTCATAGGAGGAGTGGAGAAACTATCCCCTGAGATTGATGGATTTTAGAAGTTCTAGCATCTGAGAAAAAAATATAGGCTGTATTTGTCCATTCTGCCTGAGACTCCCTTCCTAAAACTACGAAAGCCTGAACTTTTTTCATGGTTATTCAAAATGAGATACCTCCGTAGGTAACCCTTTCAGAGGAGCCTTAACCCTTTAGGAGTAATGTCTGGATGTCACACAAGATTCAGATATTTTGTCCTAAGAGCTAGAAGAGTTTGTCCTTTGTACATGTTATTTAAACTCATGTGCGTTATTTGAGTTTTAGGGATACTTTTCACCCCTTATAAGGGTGGATTTTGGTTTAATTAATAGAAATAGCTTGCTATGGTTTGAATGCATATTCTCTTCTCTAGACTATAAAATATCAACCATTTTTCACACTTCATTATGAGTGATTACAATATTACTGTAGTTTTAGCCCATTTGAAGGGATGTTTTTAGCCAAAAAAAATGACACGATAAATCTTTTTTAGTGTTCAGTACGGAACATTTATAAGATCACTTCGGTGTCTGTCCGTCTGTCTGTCTGTCTGTCACACCCGATTTTCTCCGAAACTATTCGACATAGAAAGTTGAAATTTGGTACTCATATAGGAATTGATGGCCTCATCAGAGCCGTGTAGTTTTGAAAGTTAAATTTTGACTTAAGGGGTTAGTTTTGAGGGGTGAAATCGGAAGTGAAAAAAAAAAATATACTAGGTTATCGAGTGTGGTGTCAAATGAAAGGTTGTGAAAACACGAGTAAAAAATATATATATATATATATAATGTAATGCTTGCGCGCACTTTTCTTTGTATTATTTTTAAAAAATCCCGAAAAATCGCTGTCCCTCCGCCTTATTTCGAAAAGTACTTATTAAAAATTTTGAAAAAATTCTGGAATATTCTTCACGGGGTGAGATTGAACGAAAATTATCACGAGTGCATTACCTTTAATAATTTATCTGGTATATAAAAAAAAAATCGAAAATTTCAAGGTCATTAAAGATTGGAAATAAACTTTGTTGAAAACTCTTTTGGGGTGTGTTTTGTGAAGTCACTGATCATTTATACCTCCGTAACAAAATTTTTGATTTTAAAAGCAATCAACGTACGGGACACTAATTGCGCAAGTTCAACTTGCACTTGACCGGTTATTTTTATTTTAACTACGGATTCGAATTTAGCGTCGAAAAATATACTAGATCCATTTATTTTATTTCGAGGTAATGAACTTTTTTTGTGTGGCTGTGTAATATTTTAAAAAAAATTGATCTATATTTAACAAAATAAAAACTCGTCACGTATTGTTAAATATTCGATATCAGTAATCAACAACACATCGTACAAGTTAGTCATGTAGCACATTCTCGAATACGGTGGAAAGTTCTGGAAAACGAAGAAACTACTTAATGAAAGATGGCGCAAATAACAAAGAAAGATATTTCATTACTTGGTGATAGATGGCGTCAGCAGCAAACAAATCTAGCTACTTTTTAACACATTATTTGGCCATACAGTTGCTGTTTAATTATAAACGAAGTTAAGAGGCGTGAAGGAGAGAATCGCCAACAAAATTCTTGTTAAAAACGAACGACGCTTTAGAAAAGTTTAAGAACCACTGGTCTATGGTATCTATGGTAACCTAATCCTAATAATTTCAGTTTTATAACGTAAAATTTTATTTATCATCATGAAAGTTATAAATAAATATTCTTTTATGGTTTATTAATGATGGTAATTTCTAGTTAAAACTTTTCTTAATCTCCATTCGGATATAGTACTTAATGGTACTTTCTATTTACGTCCCGCTCTTGACACTACAACGTGTGAACTTTAACACCTTTAAATTGTTATTGATAGATGTTAGGTTTTTTAGGTGTGACGATAACCTAACATGATTTAAAAAATGTTTAATTCCAATAACGGAAATCATTATAAGAATTTTATTATAGGTATATGAAAAAAATTATATGTTGATTGTCAATAATATGTAATTTTTTGTAGGTACCGTTATTTACTACCAAACCGTGTAATTTCTTAAATACTTCACTTTCTATATACGAGGTGTCCCGTAATGAAGGTTTAATTTTAAATTACCCAGACAAACAAAAAAAAAATTCTGACTTTTAGGTGTGACACGTGTTTTCTTAAGTATTTTTTTATGCTGAATCCAAAAAAATCATAAAATATCCGGTCAAGTGCAAGTTGGGCTTGCGCAATTAGTGTTCCGTGCGTTGATTGCTTTCAAAATAAAAAATTTCGTTACGGAAGTATAAAATGATCAGTGACTTCACAAAACACATCCCAAATGAGTTTTCAACAAAGTTTTTTTCCGATCTTTAGTGAAAACTGATAATACATTATTAAAGGTAATGCACTCGTGATAATTTTTCGTCCCATCTATACCCTGTAGAGAATATTCCAGAATTTTTTCAAAATTTTTTGATCAGTACTTTTCGAGATAAGGTGGGGGACTGCGATTTTTCGCATTTTTTAAAAAATAATACAAAGAGAATTGTGCACAAGTATTGCATTATATATATTTCTGAATTCGTCTTTTTACAAGCTTTCATTTGACATCCCACCCGATGACCTGGTAAAAAAAAAATTTTTCACTTTCGATTTCACCTTCTAAAACTAACCCCTTAAGTCAAAATTTAACTTTCAAAAGAACGCGGCTCTGATGAGGCCATCAATTCCTATATTAGTGCCAAATTTCAACTTTCTATGTCAAATAGTTTCGGAGAAAATCAGATGTAACAGACAGACGGACAGACAAACAAACGGACACCCAAGTGATCTTTTAAGCGTGCCGTACGGAACACTAAAAAGACATCTGCCGTTAGATTTTTTTCAGAAAACACACTTAAAGTTGCCAGAAAAACTATCAAACTGAAAAAATACATTTTAGTAAATAATGTAAAACTGCATAGTCATTAAAATTATGAAATTAAACTGTTATTTCGGACATCTTTAAATGTTCTGAATCAATATTTATCATAAAAACTTAAAAATATTAGGTTTTAGTGTTCATGTTTAACAAAAGACACGCATACACCAACTTTAATTAAGCTACGTAGTAAAATGTTGTTCAAAATAAATATGTACAACTGCTAAATTAAATAACCGGTCAAGTGCAAGTTGAACTTGCGCAATTAGTGTTCCGGACGTTGATTGCTTTTACAATAAAAAAATTTGTTACAGATGTATAAAATGATCAGTGACTTCACAAAACATACCCCAAATGAGTTTTCAACAAAGTTTGTTTCCAATCATTACTGAAATCTGATGACCTTGAATTTTTTTTTTTTTTTAATACCAGAAAAATTATTAAAGGTAATGCACTCGTGATAATTTTCGTTCAATCTACACCCTGTGGAGAATATTCCGGAATTTTTTCAAAATTTTTTGATAAGTACTTTTCGAGATAAGGCCCGGGAAACGATTTTTCGCGATTTTTTTAAAAATAATCCAAAGAAAAGTGCGCACAAGTATTACCATATATATACATTTTTTACTCGTGTTTTCACAAGCTTTCATTTGACACCACACTCGATGACCTAGTAAAAAAAATTTTTTTTCACTTCCGATTTCACCCCCCCAAAACTAACCCCTTAAGTCAAAATTTAACTCTCAAATCTACATGGCACTGATGAGGCCATCAATTCCTATATTATTACCAAATTTCAACTTTCTATGTCAAATAGTTTCGGAGAAAATCGGGTGTGACAGACAGACAGACAGACAGACAGACAGACAGACAGACAGACACCGAAGTGATCTTATAAGTGTTCCGTACGGAACACTAAAAATTGTTTTTAATTTTTATTAATATTGAACAAAACTATTATTTCCAGTGTTTTTTGAAGTTCTTAATTTTATCTTGATAACAAAAAATTATGTTTTATGTTCAGTTTCAACAAAAAACTCTCTTTTAACAATTACAAGGGTCCTATGTGGTTGCTAAATGCTTTATTAAGTAAATAAATACAACGAAATAATCATGTTCAATATTAATAAAAATTAAAAACAATTTTTCAATTTATTGGCTGCACATGTTTATTTTAAACAGTATCTTGCTACGCAGCTTAGTTAAAGGTGGTGTATGCTTGTTTTTTTTAAACATAAACACTAAAACCTAATATTTTTAAATTTTTATGATAAATGTAGATTTAAAGATGTTCGAAATAATAATTCCATAATTTTAATAAGTATACAGTTTTACATTATTTATTAAAATGTATTTCTTTCAATTTAATATATATTAGAAGATTGTTTTTAGTCAATTTCCACTGGTTTATTTAAATTACGATGACGCTGTCGATGCAGCTTCTTCAGATCTACATTTTACACTGTCAAGTTAGGTTTAATGTTTACGATTTTATAAGATTTCATAATTATACCTACACCTAATTAAATTACATTGATAGTATTGGAAAACCCACACCGACCTGGAATTAGAAGAATAAATTCAATAATGGTGAATTGTATAAATCTACCTGGTCGTTGAGTAAAGTACCTGTACCGTACCAGGTACGGACAGACAATTAACTCACTTTTTACAGTACATTAATTCTTTACATAGAAATATCAGTTTTACAATGGAGGAAGAAGTCGAAGGGAAAATCAACTTCCTAGACTTAACAATCAGCAAAACCATAAAAAAACATGAGTTTGCAATATATCACAAATCTTGTCATACAGATACCACAATTCACAATAGTTCTCACCACCCTAACATAGACTAACTAATATCCCCTTATCAGAGGACAATTTTACTAAAGAATTAAACTATATAAAACAAGTAGCCGTTAACAACGGTTATTCAGTTACTTTAATCGATAACATCGTTAGGAAAAAACTTAGAAACAAGGCAATCTCAGAAATATACCCACGTTTTAAGGACAGAAAAACCACATTTAAATGCTTAACCTATTCCGGCAAACCAACAGAAAAACTGGGAAAATTTTTAAATCAAAAAAGTATCAACATAGCTTACAAGACTAACAATACTATAGGGAAATATCTCAAAAACTACAAACCACAAATCAATAAAGCTAATAAATCAGAGGTTTAGCCATTAACATGTGGGTCATGTCCTAAAACATACATAGGATAAATTGGACGTACATTTATATAAAGAACTGCAGAACACGAAAAGAGTTTCATGCATAAAAAGTCTAATTCAACATACGCTAATCAACTTTTATCAGAAAATCACACGTTTAATAAGAATTTCAAAATTTTACATACCCAGCAAAAAGATTTAAAACTAAACCTTTTAGAGACAATGCAAATAAATCGGGGACTTTATTCAATGACTAGGTAGATTTAAACAATTCATCACTATTGAATTTATGCTCCTAATTCCATGTCTGTGTGGGTTTTCCAATACTATCAATGTAATTTAATTAGGTGTAATGTTATAATTAAGAAATTATATAAAATTGTAAACATTAAACCTAACTTGACAGTGTAAAATGTAAATCTGAAGAAGCTGCATCGACAGCGAAACGCGTCATCACAATTTAAATAAACCAGTGGAAATTCACTAAAAACAGTCTTTTATTATTATATATTTATAATGAATTTCCATCAAGTAGAAGCTACAACCATCCGAAATTTCAATTTAATAGTTTTCTGGCAACTTTAAGTGTGTTTTCTGAAAAATATCACGATGGATGTATTTTTTGATGATTTATTTTTGGATTCACCATAAAAAAACACTTAAGAAAACACGTGTCTCACTTAAAAGACAGAGATTTTTTTTGTATATCTGGGTAATTTATAACATGTATATTTTGCAAAATATACATTTGGAAAAAAAAATCCCGATACTCATGTCGACTAATTTCACGTATAAAAGCCATAAAAATTTTTCAGGCAAATTGAAAATATGAAGACTTTTTTCCTCAAATCTGTACGGTTTGTAAAAAGAATGACCCATGTCCAGGTATTCTCTGTTCTTCAATACATTTGTTGAGTAATATCCGTATAGCTTCAAGAAGTTCATTTCGTCTCTTTTTCAATATATATATATATATATATATATATATATATATATATATATATATATATATATATATATATACATACATATATAATAAAATAATACCAATTTCCCCGTTATTTTTATTTTTTAAATAAATATAATAAATAATATAAATCCAACTAAATTAAATTATATAAAGTCCGTTTGTTTAGAGTTGATAGCACACAGCATAGGTTATAAACATTACAATATCATAAGCCCTAAGCATCCGAAATTTCTTTACCAATTATTTGCATTTTTAGTTTTAATCACCTTTATTTTCTATCTCTATATAACACTGCGACCTTTTTCTAAAAAATATTTTATTTCATGCCTTCTAAACTTTACAATAAGCAATATAAATAAACCCATTTCAAAGTTTATTTTAATGAGTAAATGATGAAACTAAATATCGTATTTGTATGATAAAGGCCTAAACGAGTACAATTAACAATTCTTAAGAACTAGAAATCTACAGTGTTAACCAAATTAAAATCGGTAGGTAGGTGCCTAAGTAACTAAGTATGCAATAAAAATATTCTGTATAAGTATAAAAATAAAGCAAAAACTTATAATATACTTAGTTCAAATGAGAATTTTCAGTTTTGCCCCAATCAAACTTCGCAGAGTCCGTAAATCTGCTTTTTCCCCTGCGAGAAAAAACAATAATACTTAACGTCCACGATACCCTGGTGCATCAACAGCTAACAAGCCAAGTTCGTGAAATTGTGGTAACCTGTGCCAACATGACGGGAGTTGAATCAGCAATTATTTATAGATTTCTAAAAGAAAGAAAACGCGGTCCTTGCAACGAACTTCAGAATCACAAAGGAAAGGAGCCCTTAGAGGTCGATGAAGATTTTATAAACGCACCATTACCCCCGTACACCATTTTTTTTATTAATAAAGAAATACCTACATTACATAAAGTTTTGCAAAAAATTAGAGAAGACCAAGACTTACCAGATTTTAAAAAATGGAAATTATGGAAAATCCTTAATAATTTTCATTGGGAAAAACACAATAGAAAATCTGTTCTTGTCGATAAAACAGAAATAATTTGTTGAAGAAGAGAATATCTACGAGCAATCAGAAAATTTCGAGCCGAAGAAAGACATATTTCTATTTAGATGAGACTTGGGTTAATGAGGGACACACAGTGAAAAAATTCTGGATTGACAAAAATATTAAGAGTGCCAAACAAGTTTTTACGGAAGGTTGGTCAACTGTATTACAACCCCCTTCAGAAAAAAGGTCGCAGGCTAATTATAGCACATATTGGTAGTGAAAACCGATTTCACGAGTATGCCTTTTTGAATTCGAATCAAAGTCAACTGAAGATTACCATTAGGAGATGATGGCGGATGTTTTGAGGAGTATTTCCAACAAATGATTGAATGTATACCACCAGAATCAGTTATAGTATTAGACAAAGCCCCATACCATTCTCTATTATTAGAACGATTCCCAACAGATTAATGACAGAAAGCATATTCTCCATTGGATAAGAGGCAAAAATCTCAAACATAAATATGGTATGTTAAAAGCGGAACTTCTCAAAATTGCGAAACAAAATAAGGCACAGTTCAAGAAATACGCAGTCGATGAGATGGCAAAGGAACGGAATATCACAGTGCTTAGATTACCTCTATATCATTGCGAATTGAATCCCATAGAGCTAATTTGGTCACAAATGAAAGGCTTCGTTGAAAAGGAAAACACCACGTTCAAACTTCAAGATGCAATTATTACTCGCCGGAATAGAGAGGATCAAAGAGGATAATTGTAAAAATGCCGTTCGACATTTTATAGAAGAAGAAAATAAAATGTGGAAACCTAAACAATACATCGAAGAAACGATGGAAATAGAACCCTTAATTATCAATTTAAGAGAAGTCGAGTCTTCAGATTTTGAAGATGATGATTATTTTTGATTGTAATTAAGGTACTTATATATCGTGAATTATGAATTTGTATATATACATAGATCTACAGATTAGAAAATATTTGGTAATAAATCTTATATTCGTATAACTTTATTTTTAAGATAATTTTATTTATTAAACACTAAAAGCAGGTTACGCTCGGACGGCTCTGCTACCGATGAACGCTCATTTATATTTTATGACTCTATTGTATAACAGAGGTTTTCTGCCTAAAATAGAGTGAACCCTTAAAAATAATTAAAAACAGGTAGCAAAATCCAGTAAAATACATAACAAATTTCTTTTTTTTTTTGGACCCACCCCAATATGAATTTGCATTTACAATGAGAGAATTCTGCTATCAACTCCAAACAAATACACTTTAGAAATTGAGCTAAAGGTTATGGAGCAACCGTAGTTAATTGTATAAAAAAGTGGTGTATTAAATTATATTAACATTAAATGCATGCACAACCCTGTGAGTAACCCTGTATACAATGGAATATATTACGCTAAAAACTGATTGGCTCAAAAATTACAAAGAAAAATAACATTGTGATTTAAAATAGATAATTTCCCAGTCACCACCATTATCATCTTGTCCTGTTTCGATCGAACAATTTCATTACGTCGCCGGAATGTTATGGCTTTTATAAGATAAAATAACAATGGTCTATGGGCTTGGCATTAAAAATTCTATTGAGTTTCAATTTTCAATGGAATAATGGTACATATTTTGACGTTATGTAAGAGATATTAATTGATAGTCTCTATTCATATGGTAATTAATCAAAAATTTTTGAAAATTTCATAAAAAGAACCATTTCAAATGGGAAAAAGGGTAATGTTATAGGTAATTAAATTGTTAACGTGGAAAGAAGATCTTCGCCGCTTTGTTTGGATGCGGAAATCGAAATCATGGTTCTTAGAATTACACCGTGACTGAATGTTCCAATTTTCTTGAAGGATCCTTCATGTTGGGTTTAAGACTTCAGGTTAATTCTCAGTATACTTAGGATGGAACACATGGTAACAGACTACAAGGACTATGGAGATTGAACCTTAATATGTGTAGGAAATTAAACTGAAGATTGAAAAAAATCACTCAAAAGCTAGATAGTTTAGATGTGTATATTGCATTTTTAATCGAAGCAAAGAAAAATAGAGTAGTTTAGAGATTTTAAAAGATATGTATACATACTCAGTGGCATTACAAAACACCAAAAGCAAAGAGGGGCGTTTAATCTTGCTCTACAAAAGCGTCAGTATACAATCTTAAGTTTTCATACAGTAGATGAAAATATATACCACCACATACATAAAAAAAAACTGGCCCAGTGCAAGTCCGACTTGCGCAATTAGTCTTTCGTGCCGTGATTGCTTTTAAAATAAGAATTTTTGTTACGAAGATATAAAATAATTAGTGACGTCACAAAACTAACCCCAAATGAGTTTTCAAAAATCAATATCTAGGATTCGGGTACAAACTTGTTTGTGATAGCTAAAAAAACTTTCGAAGAAGCATTATGGTCCAGGAATTTAATTTTTCGTTCAAAATTATCTACAGGTCTCAATTTCTAACCGATTTGGAATTTTTTTTTAAATACTCGTAACTAAATTTCCAAAAAATCTCTCCAAGACGATTTTTGAATTATGGCCAGTTTTTGGTTATTTTTTTACCATTTTTTTTGATAATTTTTAGTAATTTTTTCGAAGTTTGAAATATTAAATTGAACAAACCAAAGCAATTTATGTTTCTCGATTCACATACCATAACCATTTTTCGGCCATTATTTGGACATATTTTGACCACATTTATCATCATTTCTGGCTAAAATCACTTTTAACATTTTTCCGTAAGTCCACATCTCCAACGCCTTCAGTTTCTTGCACCAACACCATAACGAAGGACACTGAAAACATAACATCTCAATAAGAGGACACGGAGTGATATTTTGATGTCATGTCTGGTTAAGACTTTGTTCATTCTTATAAAAGCATGACTCGCTGGTTCTATTCTGCATCTGGTCTCCTGCATGTTGTTCCAATTCTCAGTAAGGGTGGAACCCAGGTATCTAAAAGTCTTGACCTTATCCACAGTAGCATTGTCTGTTGTAAGATTGATTTGAAGAATATTTCTTCCATTCGTTTTGTTTCGTTAACATTTAGTTTCAGTTCGTACCCTGTGCTTTTGGTTGTAACCATGCGAGGGCTACCTTTTAAATTTTTACAAACGACTACTCGATGGCGCTATCGAGGTGTGATATTACCATTTTTGTAAAATTTGACATTTGTTACTGTTAAAACAATGGCAGCTCAGAAATTGGCAGAGTCGTTTGTTTACAGTGAGCGTTTAAAAAAAAACAGTTTTTGAACCAATGGAAATTTCACATAAAAGTTTTCGGTGGATGATTTTTTACGATTTTAGTAAAGGCCTAACACAACAACAATGCCTCGAGTCGCTTTGTTCAGCTTTTGGCAATGAATCATCATCAGAAAATAATGAATTTCGTGAAGGTCGACCACAGCAGGTTGTTGTTCCAAAAAACATCAATGCTGTGCGCAACATGATTGAAGAGGATTGGCATGTGTGATAAAGATCTGTTCCTGATGGATTTCGTATAATTTGACCGAAACTCAAAAACAGGCCCGTGTCAATTGGTGCAAGGAAATGCTCAAAAAATTCGACCGACATGCAAAATCCGTATTCAACATCGTAACAGGACATGCAACTTGGATATATTCGTACGAGGCGGAAACTAAGCAACAATCAACTGTTTTGGTGTTCCAAGATCAATCGAATCCAACAAAAGTGGTTCGTTCACGAAGCACTTCCAAAAAAATGATCGCTAGTTTCTTTGGTTATACTGGACATATTGCAACTATTGCTTTAGAGGATCGAAGAACAGTTAATGCTGAATGATATACAACAATTTGTTTGCCCGAAGTCACCTATGAAATCAGGACAAACAACCGAAAACGTCGCACCATTCTTCATCATGACAATGCCAGCTCTCACACAGCACGTCAAATAATAGATTATTTGACGCAGAAAAACATCGAATTATCACCTAACGATTTTTTTTTTGTTTCCGATCATCAAAAAAAAAATAAATAAGTGGACAGCAATTTTCATCACCTCAAGAAGTTGTTGAATCCTTTCAAAACCATGTTTTTGAGGTAGCTCAGGTATTAGTAATAACTTGCAAATCTTCTTGACTAGTAGCCAATAAAACTGTTTCATCAGCGTATCTCAAGTTATTAATATTGGCTCCGTTAATTATTACATCAATATTTGTTTCTTCAGGGACTTATCAAATATTTTTATAGAATTTATATAAAAGTTTTAAAACTAGTCGATGTTCATACAATTTACTCATCTGTTCAACGTTATATACGACTCTGAGCAAATTCGGTCGAAGGCGACTTTTGTTACTATTTTTACGAAAACAAGTTGTGAAGGAATTATCCTCACTAAGAAGTTTATCAACAACAGAATCAATATACCAGTCAAAATAAATGACACTCAGATACCTATCAGAAATAAGCTGAAGTATCTGTGTGATTATAGTTGCAGGCCTCAAATTCCGCTTACATATATCGCAAGTGGTTCCATCTTCAATATTAGCTCCAAATTCACATATGGAGCCAAGAAATAAATTAATGATTTATAAACAGATCATTAGACCAGTACTAATGTATGCTGCACCAGTCTGGTGCGGCCTATCGGAGACATAAGACGCGTGACATTGAGCGACAGGTACATAAGAATTAGAGACTTACATCACAAGACGAACATGCAAACAGTAAGACAATACTTAGACGAAACAGCAGATAAATTTTACAGACATAATACACAGGTATCGACTCTCACGCAAGTCCTGACACAAACCAGAATAGAACATAACCCGACACACAAACCATTGTATCATAAATCATTATTTTACTACGAAGCTCCATAACTGTTTCGCGACAAGTGCAAACTGGAAGAATTCGGAGAAGACAATAGAAAAACTTACGTACAGGGATTCGAGGCGGTATCTGTGTGGTTATAGACGCACGCCTCAAATTCCACTTACATATATTTCACGTGATTCCAAAGGTATTCGTCGCGATGCAGAATCTTTATGCAATTTTAGCTCCAAATTCACATATGGAGCCAAGAAATAAATTAATGATTTATAAACAGATCATTAGACCAGTACTAATGTATGCTGCACTAATCTGGTGCGGTCTATCGGACACAAAAGACGCGTGACATCGAGCATATACATGTGTACATAAGAATTAGAGACTTACATCACATGACGAACATGCAAACAGTAAGACAATACTTAGACGAAACAGCAGAGAAATTTTATAGACATAATACACAGCTATCGACTCTCACGCAGGTCCTGACACAAACCAGAATAGAACATAACCCGACACACAAACCATTGTATCATAGATCATTATTTTACTACGAACCTCCATAACTGTTTCGCGACGAGTGCAAACTGGAAGAATTCGGAGAAGACAATAGAAAAACTTACGTACAGGGATTCGAGGCGGTATCTGTGTGGTTATAGACGCACGCCTCAAATTCCACTTACATATATCTCACGTGATTCCAAAGGTATTCGTCGCGACGCAGAATCTTTCTGCAATATTAGCTCCAAATTCACATATGGAGCCAAGAAATAAATTCATGATTTATAAACAGATCATTAGACCAGTACTAATGTATGCTACACCAGTCTGGTGCGGTCTATCGGACACATAAGACGCGTGACATCGAGCGACATGTACATAAGAATTAGAGACTTACATCACATGACGAACATGCAAACAGTAAGACAATACTTAGACGAAACAGCAGGCATAATACACAGCTATCTACTCTCACGCAGGTCCTGACACAAACTAGAATAGAACATAGCCCGACACACAAACCATTGTATCATAGATCATTATTTTACTGCGAAGCTGCATAACTGTTTCGCGACGAGTGCAAACTGGAAGAATTCGGAGAAGATAATAGAAAAACTTATGTACAGGGATTCGAGGCCCAGCTGATCAAGTATCTAAAGCGCGCCTAAAACGTGGTGAAGGTACGCCAGGGTACGCTGACCTAAAACTGGTGAGCGTCGGATACCGAGATAAAAATAGACCATAAAGCAAAAAGAGTATCAATTGGTTGAACATTCGGTCAATATAAACTAACCATTATGTAAATAATGTAATTCTTGTAAAAGTGTAAAAAGTTAATAAAAAGTTTTTTAAAACAAAGTGCAATAGTACAGTTCCGTACGTTGATTGCTTTTAAAATAAAAAATTTTGTTATGGAGGTATAAAATGATCAGTGAATTCACAAAACACACCCTAAATGAGTTTTCAACAAAGTTTGTTTCCAATCTTTACTGAAAACTGATGACTTTGAAATTTTTGTTTTTTTTTTATATACCAGATAAATTATTATTAAAGGTAATGCACTCGTGATAATTTTCGTTCAATCGACACCCCGTGGATAATATTCCAGAATTTTTTCAAAATTTTTTGAAAAGTACTTTTCGAGATAAGGCGGGTGGACAGAGATTTTTTGCGATTTTTCAAAAATAATACAAAGAAAAGTGCGCGTAAGTATTACATTTATATATATATATATATATATATATATATATATATATATATATATATATATATATATATATATTTACTCGTGTTTTCACAAGCTTTCATTTGACACCACACTCGACGACCTAGTAAAAAATTTTGTTTTTTACTTCCGATTTCACCCCCCAAAACTAACTCCTTAAATCAAAATTTAACTTTCAAAACTACATGGCTCTGATGAGGCCATCAATTCCTGTATTATTACCAAATTTCAACTTTCTATGACAAATAGTTTCAGGCAGACGGACAGACAGAGGACAGACACCGAAGTCATCTTATAAGTGTTCCGTATGGACCACTAAAAATTATAAGCGTGTAATATATATATATATATATATATATATATATATATATATATATATATATATATATATATATATATATATAACACATGGGCTGAAAAGTCCCGGGCCTAACAAAGAAAAACACGGTTTTTTTGGTTCAAAATTAGCTTTATTCATCAACGTAATCTCCATCAAGAGCAACGCAATCATTCCAGCGCCGCTCTAACAATGGCCAAACACTGCTCAGAATCATCAACACGTTCTTGTTTTTGATAAACAGTGAGCAAACGCGGCACCCACTTTGAACAGAGCTTTCTCATAGTCAAATGCTCATGCAATATAAAGCCAACACGTTCTTTTGATATCTTTACGATGTCAGCTAACTCACGCAACTTCACTTTTCGATCATTCAAAACGATTTTATGGATTTTTTTGATGTTTTCTGGTGTTACCGCCTCATTTGGACGTCCACTGCGTTCTGCATCATCGGTGTCTCTACGACCACGTTTGAAGTCAGCAAACTAACGTTTTATTGTTGTTTCTGATGGAGCGGAGTCCCCATAACACTTTTCAAGCCATTGCTTCGCTTGAACGGTATTTTTTCCCATCAAGAAGCAGTGTAAAATTAAAACACGAAATTGTTTTTGATCCATTGTTTTGAAAATAACAAAAGTAGCGTCACTCTTAGCACAATAACTCACAAACTAATGAACAGAATATCATGAAATTTTAACAGCTGTCTTTTGAAGGTTAGTATTAACTGAAAAAAAGGTGACTGCAATAAAACTAGCGCCATCTATGTGTTAGGCCCGGGACTTTTCAGCCCATGTGTTATATATATATATATATATATATATATATATATATATATATATATATATATATATATATATATATATATATAAATTAGGTTAAGATCTAATAAATATGTATATACCAAGTTATAAATATACAAATGTTAAATAGTGTAAAAAAATTAAAAAAGTGTGAAAAAGAGTATGAAAGAGCAAGACATGAAAGAAAAAAGAGAAATAGAAAGGTATAATATAAACTATGAACCACATGTACCTGACTATATCGAGCTGGGTTTTTTAACAAATTATTTTCCCAGCAGACCATAAACTAAATCCCCATATAAAAAACAAAGCATAACAAAAAAATGTCTCACAAAACAAGCAAAAATAAATTGCCATTTAAGGATCTACCGGAAATGACACTATTATATAATCATATAGATAAGGTTTAAATACCAGGCAGAACATCAGCCGATGCAAGGCTCCTTTGTAGATGAATTTGAATTTTGAGGACTGTACGCCTATAAACCTGTCTTCAAACAATTGATTTAAGAATATGCAAACACTACGACAATATTTGTCGCAAAATATAATTCGACTTCAACGTCTCATTATTAAAACAAAACCTTAGCAAAAAATAATTTTACTTCGTAATATTTTTATCTCAGATATAAAACGTCAAGAAAGGAAAATTGATGACAAAATAACAATTTGCAGTATTGCAAAAAAAACATGATTTATATCTAAAAATGTTAATATCTGTTGCCTACATCTAGAAAACGTATATTAGTCGTTGATATTTTGCATTATTTGCAATGTTTCTCTTAATAACAACCACTTCAAGGTTCCGCTTTACCTTGAAAACCTGAAAGCTGCAGCTAAATAAATGTTACGGAGCTTTTAATTTCTTTTTAATATCATAGAAAATTGTTGCAGTATCCTGAATTTTTATTAAGATACTCTAATTGAGGCGTTTAATTTCAAAATCCTCCCAGTTCATCATTTTTCGAAAATCACTTTTTTCATACAAGTCTTAGGAGACACTGTGAGAAGTCGTTCAAATTAAAACCCTCCCGAAGCCATTTAAAAAGAGGGGTGAAATTTCACTTATGTTTCAAAATCCTCTGAATCCAAGCTTCGGGGCGTGTCTACATGGACTTATGTCGCACTGATTGAGAAGGTTATGAAATTCAGGTTTCTTCATTCCTTTTCTTTGTGTTTTTATTTGTTTTAATTTATATTTTTTAATAAAAAAATATTTGACATCATTATTTTTTTTAATGAATCTCTGTGGATGGATCCTGTAGAGGATGATCTACATTCTCGAAAAAGAAATGTTAAAAATTGGAAAGTTTCCCAACAAAAAGCCATGAGCTAATTTGTAATGCTTTTCTATTTTAAAATTACGGCTATTAGGTATTAAAATTTCTCATATAATTTTCAAAAAAAAGAGAAAATGTTCAATTTTGTATTTGTATCTATAGATACTCGAGTCCTGGTGTAGCACCAGTGAAGGTGCCTTGCAATCATAAAACAAAGCGGTTTGCTTTCTCTTGTAACAAGTTACTCCCTGGTAATTTAAAGGGTTTCCATGAAATTTTCTATTCAAAGAAAATAAAGTTGGACCAAGACCAATTTATTTTGAAGTTTACTGACACTGAACCAGAAGCTGGAAAAAGACCATTAAGTAATAATCGTATCTCCAACGAATACTACTTAAGGGTAAAAAAGTACAGGTTTGCCAAGAAGCATTCTTAAGTACTTTAATATTAGGCAAATATCGTGTGCAAGGTGGAAATAGGAAAGTACTTCTGTTTGCTGAGAAAAGAACGCCAGTTATTCAAATTTATTAAACGAATAAAATATATTAAAAATCATTACTGTCGAGAAAAATCTACCAACAGAGTTTATTTTCAATCACATTTGAACGTAAAATAACTCTGGAGAATGTATTACTCAGAGCATTAAGATTCGACTGTTACAAGTTCCTTTTTCCGGACTATTTTCCGTACCAAATTCAAAATCGGCTTTGGTAGTCCGAGTATGGATGAATGTTCTACATGATTCGAGCATACAAACAACGGTCTAATAAAGAGAAAACCGGCGACTATACTGAGTGTTCACTGTTTAAAGGCAAAAGCCTTTTATAAATTACTGAAACAAAAGAAACCTGATATCTTTATATTGTCTTTTGATTGTCAAAAGAATCAAACACTTCCGTGGGTTCAGAATTAGTCTGCTTATTACTCGAAACAGTTGTATAATGACAATTTGACAATAGTTGTTAGAGATTCGAAGGCTAAACAAACTAAAGACAACCTATTTTTCTATCACTGGAGTGAAAATGAACAGAAAAAGGTTCGAATTACATTAAAAAGAAAAACACTATCGTTGACCCCAAAGAGTATATAAAAATATTTTCTCTCCGAGGTAAAACAGTAAGTCTTCCGTAAAAGTTTTTGATTTCAAAGCTGCATTAGCAAATGCAGTAAAATCTACTGCACAGTGGCTTTTCAAATTTTTACCCACAAAGAGATTTCAAATAAAAAGAAATGAAACGTCTGACAATGTGTTGGTGAAGGAAGAAAAAAACTTCTTTAGTGACGTGGGAAATTTTAAAGTAATTTTCAAGAAAAACAAAAAACTAACAGGCGTTCGACGTGAAAAAAATACATGTGGAAGTAAAAGTTACACTTCCTAAAATAAATGATATCAACAACCTGCTAGAAAAGCATATGGAAAAGAGTGAAAGTCGTTAGAAATGCTAGATTTTTACAAAAAAGTTATTGAATTGAATAATTGTCTTGAAAACGAAGGATATTGCCCAAGAGAAATCGATAAGAAGAAAACATGTTCATTTATATTTTTTTTTAAATAACACTAATTTGTTTTATATTATTAATACTCATTTTCTAAATTAAAAAAATAAAAATATTTTTTTTTTTATAAATGATTCCGGAGCTGTACCTTTTTAGCAGATACAACATTCAGAACTTCCTACGTTAAAAATAGTACCAATTTTCACTTAGGTACAGTAATCGGTCATGGTAATACTGTGGCAAATTTAATAAAAACTGGTATTTATGCCGGTTTGCTTCAAAACCATCTCGATCTAAGCATTTTTAGCCCTCTTGCAAAGACAAATTTGGTTGTTTATAGTTTACAATTTAATAAGCGCCCTATAGCGCTTCAAAAAATAGGAAAAAATTGCATCAAAAGTCGATATTTTGATATTAGGGCTTTTTTTGTGTATCCTGTAAAATTTATAAAAATGGATCGAGAAGGTTTTGAAGCTAAACACCTCAACTGATATCAAAATATGTACATAAAACACCCCTTTTATGGACTCGTTCACCTCCTCTCCCTCCCGAATATATATTTTTTCTGACTTTACTAAAGGGAAGCATTGTACTCGTTAAAAGTAAATCGTCGGGATTTTTGCCTTTCAGTGTTCTCAGTGTTTTTATTGGCCTGTGTGTTGGACTGTTAGCACATTAACTTTCGAATGAAATGACATATCGATTACAAATTTTCAAATAATCCTTAAAGTAGGAAAGGGACTTAAAGCTTTGGAACTATTTCGCTTCAGAAAAAGGGAGTGAAATCATTGAATGTAATGTAGTTTCAATAGATTTATGAGGATTTTTTTTGATTTTTGATTAAAATAATGCACAACTTAGAAGCGTAATTATTTATAATCAAATATAATTAGTTAATCATTTTATCTATCGTTTGCAGGATTAGTATAGTGAAGGAATCTGAAACTGGGGGAATTTTTCCATTATTCTCAATTTTAGTAGAAGCTTCTCTGCCTAATTTTGTATTGTATGGTGAAGAAATCACCCTCCGATTTTTACATTACTTCAGGGTCCCTAGATCACGAACGACAATTTCCGTCAGTTTTCTGTCTTTTGGCATGATAACTCTCGAACGGAATGAGATTTCACACTATATATTATTTGAAGTATGAATAAAAACCATAATTTTTGAACGATTTAATTTTATGTGAAACAGGTGAAAGCCGTGGAGTTCATAAATTTTGTATAATTGCAACAGTATTTGAAAATTTTTCTCATTTTTCGTTGTAATAATGATCAAATATTAGGCATAAGTCTTTATATTCAAATATATAAGGAGTGGAGGAGGAGTAACAGGGGATAAAGAACGATAAATAGTTTCACTAGTATTATAAGAAATTCGCGTTTTTGGAATAAATTTCGTGTTGTTTAAGTAATATATGAATATTTTTTCTGTTCTTTATTTAAGTTAATAAACTGTAAATAGTATTATTTGTATTAAAAATGATAAAGGAATAAAGGAGTGAGGGTAAAGCGGGTTTGAGGAGTTTGTTTTAAATGCTACAAATTATTATAACAAAAGGCCATGCCGACGGGAATCTATAAGACTTTATGGAAAGCAAAGAAGAATCCGCAACTTAAATACATTTCCAACAATATATAACTATATTTTAACTGAAATCACATTTAAATGAAAGAAGATGATTTCACAAAGCGAAGGAAACAACCAAAATAATGAACTGGTATTTTTATGTGATTGTAACCTTACTAAAGAAATAAAAGAGGTGACCGCTTAATACAGTTCTGTAGCGAAAATGATCTGATTATTTCAAATAGGTTCTTTAGGCACCCACCAAGACGATTATATACGTGGACAGCTCCTGGAGACTTCTTGTTAGTAAATGAACGTTACAAAAATTCCATAAAAAACATCAAAACTTATCCTGGCGTCGATGTCAACTCCGACTTCAATTCTCTAGTTGCTACAATTGAAGTAAAACTAAAAAAGGTAAAAAGAACACATAAAACAGTAAGATTAGATTTTAACATGTTAAAGGAAAATGAGATGTTGACTGCAATCTCAGAGGATATAAAAATAAAAATCTATTTAATATCCGTAACAAAACAGCATAGATGAAAACTGGCAGGCCATTAGTGAAACTTTGAAAAATCGTTGTTCTAAACATCTTAAATCTGGATGACAAATGAAATTTTGAAATTGATGGAAGAGTGGAGAAAACATAAGAAAAAGAATTCTACAGCATACAAGGACATTAATAGGGTCATCAGACAAAAAATCAAAGTTGCTAAAGAAAAGTTGGGCATTGACAAATGCTTAGAGATTGAAGAGTTAGATAAGAAATATGATACCCTTAATATACACAAGAAAATTAAAGAGATATGTGGAATTCGGAAAAATAATTCTAACTATAAATTACAAGATACTAACGGTAGAGTCTTAGTTACAACGGAGGAAGGTATAACACAGTTTAGAGATCAAAGAAGTGAAAATATTACTGCCCAATCAGAACACAATGCACCATTAATAACGAAGGAGGAAGTGGTCTATGCTATAAAACTTGCGAAGAACAATAAGGTTGTTGGTCCTGTTAACATTCCATCTGAAATAATAAAACTTATTGATCAGACAACATTTGTATACTGACAAACCTATTCAATACCATATATAAAACAGGCCATATTCCAGCAGAATGGCTAAAATCAACTTTTGTCACTTTACTGAAGACAGCAAATTCTAGACAATATGAGGACTACCGCACAATAAATTTAATGTGCCATACTCTTAAGATATTTTTAAAAATAGTTCACATCACATATATAGAAAATGTGAAGATGTTCTAACAAATACATAGTTTGGCTTTAGAAATGGCTTGGGAACACGGGAAGCCTTGTTCGCCGTTAATGTGCTTATACAACGATGCAGAGATAACAACAAAGATGTATTTGTCGGATTTATAGACTATAAAAAGGCTTTCGATAAAGTTATACATGAAACAATGACTGATTTTTTAAATGAGTTAAGGTTATACCTTCAGGACATAAAAATAATAAAGAATTTTATTGGAGACAGCGCGCAAACATAAAGGTAGATTCAGAGCTGCCAGACAACGTAGAAATTCAACGGGGAGTGAGGCAGGGTTGTATACTGTCTCCCTTGTTATTCAATCTATATTCGGACATTCTTATTAAAAAATTCTAAACAGGGTCAGTATGGTCAGTAATCAATATGGTTTAGAAATGAATACCAAAAAAAAACTAAATTTATGATAATTACTAAGAAGAGACATATACGTGCAAAAATTGAAATTGGAACAGAGCAAATAGAACAGGTCGGCAGTTATAAATATTTGGGGACATTACTTCATGACAAATGGAGACAGGACATGGAAATTAAAAGTAGAATCGCCCAAGCCAGGCAAACGTTCATGAAGTTGAGAAACGTTTTATGTGATCGCACTCTTAAGAAACGACTGCTGAAGTGTTATGTTTTTCCTGTGATTTTATACGGAATAGAGGCATAGACACTTACTGATGATATGTGTAAGCGAACAACTGCATTTGAGATGTGGGCCTATCGGCGTATATTGCGAATACCTTGGGTCGACAAGATACGTAATGAAGTAATGCTCCGCAGAATGAACACCGAAACGGAGCTGCTGGTAACAATAAAAGAGAGAAAACTGGAATATCTGGGACACATTATGCGAAGTGAGAAATACGAACTGTTGCAGTTGATAATTCAGGGTAAACTGTATGGTAAGAGAGGTCCAGGTCGTGAATCCTGGTTCAAGAATCCTCGCAAGTGGTATGTAAAATCGACTACATCTCTGTTTCGTATTGCAGTCTCAAAGATTAAGATTGTCCTGTTGATCGTCAACCTCCGGAGTTCGGAGATGGCACAGAGAGAAGAAGAACCTTACTATTATGAAAACTAACCGAAAATTTATTTACTAAATGTTAGAAAATACAAAAAATACAGTTAAAAGAGAAGGTAAATAAACATATTACAGAATTTCCAATAATTTAAAGAAACATGGTTATCACAAATTTGCCCAACTCTAATTAAGTTGTTTGAACGGTTTTCTCAACAGCCAAAGTTTGTAATAAGTTTTACTTTTGAGCCAACGAAAGCAATACGAGAAATAAAATACTCTAGCTATTGGCCAATATGTTCGAGTTTATTGTATCTCGAATAAAAGAGTAATAAGGACAATATTTGTTATTAGAAAGCTAAATGGGATAAAATACTTGGAAATAATAAAGGAAATTTTTATAAATTTAGTACCGGATAATAATAACCACATAATCTGTTACCATGACGGCGTTGTGCCATACACCATTTTTGAGACAACCGATTTTTTAGGTGAAACTTTCCCTTTATGGATTGGAAGATTAAGATGGTCATATAATAATAAGAAAACAAACTTGACAGTGAATCGTCTAATAAAGGAAATTATACAATAGGTCACAATTTTAAATGATCAAGGCTAAGGAATCACTTTGGCGGCTATAGAAAGCCAAAAACGAATTAATAGGCAGTGCCTTGAAAAGAATGGTGGATAGGTTGAGCAATCAATTTTAGTTTATTTACAATAGTAAGTAATAAAATCAAATTTAACATTAAATAAACAAAAAAAATTTTATACATTTTTTGTTTATTTCTGGTAGTTTTCACCTCTTTGTATTATTCTCTTGTTTTTACAGTTAAAATGTGGTTATACAGGCTTGGAAATGTATTTAAGCTCGGGATTCTTCTTTACCTTCCCTAAAGTCTTGTATATTCTCACTGTGCTCGCCCTTTGTTAAAACTATTTTTAATAAATATTTGGTGTATGTCCCGTTTTTTATTAGCCCAAAAAAATATGTCTATAATAAGATTTAATTTTAACTGACTCCTATCAAAATTTTCGTTATTATAAGATGTACATAGGCCACTTTAGAAAGTTAAAAAAGTGTTTTTTTTTTCTAAATGAACTTTACTCAAAGGTTTTTTGGTTTCACGGCTGTCGACCATTTTAAAAGATTTCTCATAATCCTTGAGAGCTTATTCATGTTCCTTAATATCTTAGTAGCATTTAGCTTTCCGCATTAGCGCCTTAAGATACGTCTTGTATAATTTCAGGGATTCTGTACAGTATTTGATTGCTTCCTTATGCTTAGACAGTCTCGAAAGAGCAGTTGCCCTATTGAAATATAATTTTGTATTAGTCTTTTTGTTGAAGACATCAATCTAAAGCGCTTCTGTATGTGTATACAACTTAACAGCCTCCCGAAATTAACACGATTTCAATGCTTCTTTTTCTTTTTAAATTGGTAATTTCTTTTATATTGGTCCATAGCTTTGACGTGATCAGGAGCAAGCCTTAATATCTCCTGGAAATGATAAAAGATTCTATCAACGTTGTCCTCATAATAAAGGCACAAATCTCTAACATATAATTGTATAACTGAGGTATCCGTTACTTTGCGACAGTATATTTTAAATTTCTAAATGAAATGAAACAAAAAATTTTGTTATTTGTCACTTATTTTTTATTTATCTGCTACTGCAGTTTCGTAGGTTTTCTACATTGTCAAGTGTAATACTACAAACTAAGGTGGTTTATTTACGATTTATTACAAATTTCCTGGTACAATTTGGAATTACCCATCATTAAATTTCGGTGAACTTAAATTAAAATTATTTTATTATAAAGGGTTAATGACATTATTGTTTGCAAATTTTGTTAACATTAATTTTTTTTTCGAATGTTTTTTTATGATTATGGACGTATTTATAGGTCTTTAAAGAAGTTTTCTTCCAAATTTCAAGAAATATTTTCAACATAATCTTAAATTTTTTTATAAAATTCCTTCTTCATAAAATGCATCTAAAAAAATGTATCTAAAAAACATTTCTAAAATATGCCAAACAGGGTGGAATTCTGAACATCTGTTTGATTATTTAAGAGGGTCGTATCCTCATTTTTTATTGTGTAGATCTCTAAAGCTTATAAAATATTTATCTTTCTTCTTTTTTGTGCTTTATGTAATATTTGTAGATTATTTATGTCTGGAAAAATACGATTTGTTTGATGGAAGTGGTTAGCAAAGTTTTCTTTGTTTAAATTAAAAGATGTTTGGTGTTCTTTAAATCTAGTATCGAAATTTCTCCCTGTTTGGCCTATATAACAGCTATTATATTCATTATATGACAGTTTATAAACTCCAGAGTCTTTGTATTTATGAGTTTTGTTTTTTATGCAATTTTATTAAAAATTGATCCGAAATATGTCAATGAGGCAAAAGTTTAGCTACGAAACTGCAGTAGCAGATAAATAAAAAATAAGTGACGAATAACAAAATAATTCGTTTTATTTCATTTAGAAACTCTAACATCAGCATTGCCTTTGTGTAAATGCGAAATATCATTGCCAATTTCTTGTGCTTCCTGATACTTTTCCAAAAACGCCAAATATTCTGTCCTTATCAACTGATACCTTTCGCAATTCATCTATGTTAAGTACCTATCGATACAATATACAACGTTACAGAAATTATTCAATTCGTAAAGTTTGTCTGCATCACCTTCAATTTGTTTTATCTTCTGCCTGAATCTCATTTTAGTTACTACAGAACCTGGTTAAAGCTGTTCAATTTTTGGCAGCATTTTCAGCAGTGAATAAAACACCAGGCGCTATCCTATACAATATTTTACCATACCAATGTACCCCAGAGAAAAACAAATTTATAGAAAGTGCATTGAACAAAATAGTGGACGTGTTGAGCAATTATTTAATCAATTTTTAGTTTACTTGCAATAGTAATATTAATAAATTTAACATTAAATAAACAAACTTGTTTTTTCTATAAATACTCTTTTTAGTTTCTGGTAGTTTTCAGCTCTTTGTATTATTACCTTTTTTGTTACAGTTAGAATTTGTTTATTTATTTTTGAAAACGGATTTAGGTTAAGGATTCTTCTTTACTTTCCATAAAGTCTATATATTCTCACTATACTGGTCCTTCGTTATAACTAGGTTTAATAAATATTTGGTGCATGTCCCGTTTTTTACTATCAGAAAAAAAAACATTTTTTATAATTTTAACTTACTGCTTAGGGATATTCAATATATATCGATATTTCGAAACCATTCGATGTTTGCCATTCGATACATCGAAACGATCCGATGTTTTTCAAAGCACATGAAATATTCGATGCATCGATTTATGTTCATTCGAATGAATAACCTAGTCAGTAACTTAACACGCCAGCCAGCTTTGCGTCGGTTCATAATAAGCATTAGTATGGCCAAAGCTCCTTTACCTTAGCCTTCGATACTGGATCCGAGATTCAAAAAAATGCATTTCACGGACCTACTTGCATGCTCAGCAGCTATCACAAGAATTAAAGACTTGATGAAAAATAGCACCACACTAATGAAGCAGTAGAATCCGATTCAGGTTATTTCGAAAAACAAGAAGACTCCTTTTCCCTATGGGAAGATCATCACAAATTAGTACATAAGAGCTGGAAAACCAGCAAGTGGGATGAAACTATTTGGGATGAACTTTCTATTTACTTACGCAGTCCAGTAGGAAGACTGAATGAGAACCCACTGGAAATTTAAAACGACTTGAAAATTCAGCTTCCAAAGTTTCACAAAATTGCGTTCAAATATATGACCATAGTACGAACTTCTGTTCCATTTGAATGGTTGTTTTCTAAAGCTGCTTAAGTAATTAATCAGCAAAGAAATCGACTGAAAGGGGAACGGTTGAACAAACTATTGTTTTTGCAGAGCTTGCCGAAAGGACATTGGTAATTGGTATTTTTGTCAAACTCCGTTTTTGGTAAATTTCGGTAAATTTTCGATATCGATAATTTGGTATACTTACTGCTAAAATAAGAATAAAATTTCATTTCTTTAGTTTTACGGCCGTATTTTTTTTTAATCACTATTCCATTACACATCTACGTATAATATATATAAAATGCAACATCTCTCTGTCAGTCTGTCTGTCCGTTAATGCGCTTATCACTCGAGAACCACTTATCTGATTTACGTGCGTTTTTTTTTAAATATACATATGTTCTCTAGCCAGGTTATACGATATATTCTATTATGTTAGGTAACATAAGGAATAAGCAATGAAGATAAAGGTGAATCAAGCCGGAAAAAAATTTGCCGCTAGCGCGTTCTCTTGCAATACACTGCCTAAACCAATAAATATGGAACAATATCATGTAGCAAAGAATATAATATATGTAAAATGCAACGTCTCTCTGCCTGTCTGTCTGTCCGTTAGTGCGCTTATAACTTGAGAACCATTTACGTGTTTTTATTTTTTTTAAATTCATAAATTTGCTCTCTGGGCAGGTTATCTATGATCTTCTATAATATATAAAATGCAACGTCTCTCTATCTGTCTGTTTGTCTGTCCGTTAGTGCGTTTATCACTCGAGAACCACTTATCCGCTTTATATGTTTTTTTTTTTTTTAAATTCAAACATTTGTTCTCTCGCCAGGTTATCTATAATCTTCTATAACATATATAAAATGTAACCTCTGTCTCTCTGTTTGTCTGTCTGTTAGTGCGCTTATCACTTTAGAACTACTTATCCGATTTTTTTTTTTAATTCATACATATTTTTTTCTGGCCAGGTTATATAATAATAATAATAATCTATAAGACCAGGCAACCGAAAATGGACCTGCCAAAAGTGTTGTGTCGGCGACTAAGCCGACACCCACCAAGGCGGGAAAATAACAGCAGCGCATGAGTTGCACCACAGGAATCAACGAACACGCCATGCGTTGCTGTAATGAAAACACAAAACCTGACAAAGCATTGTCCCCCTCATTATATCAGCCACAGGCCTTACACCAATAACATTCACACCACATTTAGTACAATTAGGACTCAACACAAACATACACAAAAACATTCAGAAGTCAGTGATTTTGAAAACATGTAACATTGTCAGGTCATTCCTTAGTACATAATGGTAATAGCGTTTGTGCTGACTTGGTTTTGGCCCGTCAGCCAAACATGGAACCACATTGATCAAATGTGAGAAAGAAGAACTTTTTGTAATAATAATCTATATAATATACGTCTCTCTGTCTGTTAGTGTCTGTTAGTGTGCTTATCATTCGGGAACCACTTATCCAATTTACGTGTTTTTTAAATTCTTAACTTAATAATTATCACAAAAAATCTATAATATATATAAAACGCAACGTCTCTCTGTCTGTCTGTCCGTTAGTGCGCTTAGCACGCAAGAACCACTTATTCGATTTAAGTGTTTTTTTTTTATAAAATACATATGTTCTCGGGTCAGGTTATAGGATATATTTTATTATATTAGGTAACATAAGGAATAAGCAATGGCGATAATAGTGAATCAAGTCCACGCGAGCGGACCCGCGGGCACGGCTAGTAATTCATAAGATTACATGACACATTTATCAATCCATGAAGTAGTACTAGTTAAAAGTATTCGATATATCGAAAAACATCGATGTATGATTTCGATATATTACATCGGAAAAAAAACATCGATATTTTTTCAAAACGGACATTTCTATCACTGCTATCAAAATTTTTACCATAAAATAATTCTTTTAATAATCTATCTTATTGTCAAATGTGCTGAGTCATTTTGGGCTATAATTTGTTTTACTTTTTCTATTTTTTCAGGTATCTATCGTCCTAAATAAACGTTAAAATCATATACTTATAAAAAAAAAAAAACAAATAATTACCCAATTCATCTTTCCAACGTAAAACACAAAAGACCGTAGACTTCACCGAAACCGCACCAGAATAAAAAAAAAAAACACCGGTAGCACTCACTGTCAATTAAACCTTCGGTTAATCTATCTCCAGGTATAGATATAATATAATGCGTGGCGTATGACTCGTATGTGGAAGTGAAGACCCGCAGCAAAAGACTAAAATAAAATTTTCAAGACATTGTTTTCTGAAGCTCGCGATTTCACTCTCGATTTCTGCCGATGGTAACCTCTTCGTTTGGTTCTCAGCTTTATTGAAGAAATTTCATCGTTTTCTTCTTTTCGGTTTCTTCTTTCTTCGGGCAACGCGTGATATTCGGTATCGATGCTAAAGGATAAAGGTGAGGCACTGGTGACCTAAAATCCACCTAATTATGATAATGATTTCCATAAATAAAATCATTCTAATTTTTTTGCATTCCATACTACAATGAAACTTTTTTAACTTGGTCGTACACGATGTGCGGGTTTCGTGAATAAGTTCGATTTTTAACTTAAAACGTAGCATCTGTTTATTTAATATTATGTTGTCGAAGAAATATCTGGCTTTTTAAGGCAAAATTCAAATAATTTTTTTACATATTTAAAATTAAATTAAATATGTGCCACTTTGGTCAATGACCTTTTGCATTTTTCTGGTTAAACCATTATCCCGTCTTTGTAGAACTTCTTGGAATGCTCGATGAGGAACTGAGCCATCTGATTTGCACAAGTCGAGGAACACCTTGGAGAATCTCTAGCGGTTGCAGTTGATATATCCAAGGCATTCGACCGTGTTTGGCATGATGGGTGGTTGGCTAAGCTGCGCTCTTATGGTATGTCTAAAAAGTTCTGTTTATGGCTCTCGTGTTTCCTCAGAGAGCGTTCTTTATGAGTGGCGGTGGACGGATTGTTATCTAATACCTTCACTATCAACGCCGGTATCCCTCAGGTTCCATACTGTATTCTACTCTTTTTCTCATTTACATTAAGGATCTGCTGGAAAGGAACAGGAATCGTATCTACATTTTTGCAGATGACAGTACGCTTATTTCTTCATTCACTTTGAATGCTTGAACATCAGCTGCTCATGCAAGTATCCTCAGACAGCAGAAAGTCGTTCAACTTAATACAAGCCTACAAGAAATTCTGTCTTGGGATGACAGTAACCAAGTAGAATTTAACGGTTCAAAAACCCAGGCGGCAATTTTTTCTAAAAAACTTAATGTTGCTGAACCCGACATAGTTATGTCGGGGCACTCCATTCCTCTAGCATCTTCACTCAATTTGCTGGGCGTTAACTTGAGAGCAAATATGACATGGCATGAACATGTGGCATACATAGCAAAGGCAAATACCGCTACTGGTAATTTTTTACAAAACTGACAACTAGTATTTAAAAAAAAAAAAAAATGAAATATTAGAAAAACCACTAGGTTTAGGTCAGTGATTCCCAAAGTGGTTCAGGTGGACCCCCAGGGGTCCACGGGAGACTCGACGGGAGTCTACGTTGTCGTGAAAAAAAAATGGGGGTTCACAAGTTGTAAGTGGGGGTCCACGAAAATTTATCTGGTTTCGATAGTAAAGAACAAAAATGTTGGCTTGGCTTTACCTATCAATGTAGGCAGATAATACACTACTCAAAAAAATTAAGGGAGCAAAAAAAATTCCAAATTTTTCGGTGATTTTTGACGGGCTGTATTTCGGTGAAAAATGGTCGAGACTTGCAAAGCGCCGCCCGCCCGCAACGCAACCCGTTCAGACGTGCAAAGGGACGAAATACGACTTGTGCTGTGCTTGCAATCTTGCATGAACTTGTTTGATTCTTCACCAATATAAATACGAATGCCAAGGACAAACGTTACTCATTTGTTTCCGGAATTTTGAAAAGAAAAGTGTGAGTGAATCGATGTCAGTGTTTGCCAGTGCCGGAAAAAGTAAGTACCTGCCTATTTGTTATTCATAGTTTTATTTTATATTGTAATAATATTATATTTGTTATGTTTGCGTGTAGTAGGTACGTAATAAAAATTAAATACTGAACAGGGCCATTATTCGATACTTCTAAAAAAGAACAAAAAGCCGAGAAAGATTGAACCTTTAGTACTTTTTATTATAAAATTATTTATTTACCCGACTGTGGTGATTCACCAAAGGAGAGATATATGATTGTCCTGCATGTTTGTACATATTTCAGTGCCCTCGTAGTTGCTAATGGTAAATGACTAAAAATATTTTTATAAATTGTACGTGTCTTTATGTACCACTCGTAACGTACAAAGTAATAAATAAATCATTAAAATCGCGGAGTTTTGATGTCAAAATATTCTTTAAAAGTATTTTCTCTCGAATTTACAGAAATGTATCAAAATATAATTAATCAAAAAATATTTTATATTACATTAAAATAGGTTCAGCCGTTTTGTGAAAACCTCTATATGGGTCTTAGCAGTTTATTGCTTTTAATAATTAAAATCAGTTTTGCCGCCGGCATTTTAGTTTTTTCATTGCAGTAATTAATTAATCCTATATTATTCTGTTAAAATAACCATATTCTGTTAAAGTCGCCTTGTGATTACTAAAACAAACATTTTTTTTTTTACAGGTAGGTAACTGATACGAAACACGGCTGAATCTAAGAAGAAATGTCGACAGTACAGTGTTGATTATTTGAAATTTGGTTTTCTTCCATCAAAGGCAGACAAACGATTGCCCATATGCCTTTTATGCAACAAAGTTTTGAGCAATGACTCTATGAAACCATCGAAGCTCGAAGATCATCTAAGAAGGTGTCATTCTGATAAAATAGGTAAAGATTTAAAATATTTTCAAACATTGAAGGAAAAATATGAAAAGAGACCCACCGTGCACAGTATGTTCGCTTCGTCTCAAGGTAACGATGATGGCTTGCGGGCATCTTACAATATCTCATTGCTTATAGCGAAATCTGGAAAACCGCACACCATCGGAGAACAGTTAATTTTACCCGCTGTTGAAGAGGTTTTAAAAACTGTTCTGCACAAACCTCCATTTGACGTACTCAAAAGAATTCCTTTGAGTAACAACACTGTACAAAGACGTATTGATGAAATGAGCTCTGATATTGAAAGCTTCTTGTGTAATTATCTGCAAACAACTCATTTTTCTATTCAACTGGACGAGTCAACTTTACCTGGTAATGAAGCATTATTATTGGCATATGTTCGATTTGTTATGGACGAAGAAATCCATGAAGAGCTGCTATTCTTCACTAAAGGCGAATCAATATTTAATGTCCTGAGTGATTTTTTTAAGAAAAAACCGTTTCCATTTACAAACATTATTTCGGTGGCAGCAGATGGAGCTCCTGCCATCTTCGGGCGATATCGCGGGTTTATAAGCCATCTTAAAAGAATTATACCAGGAGTAACTGCAATTCACTGTGTCATCCACCGACAACATCTGGTAGCGAAAAATTTGAGTGATAGATTGCACCAATCGCTTCAATTTGTGATTAAAGCAGTTAACAAAATAAGAAGCAATGCGTTGAATACCCGTTTATTTGCACAATTGTGCGACGAAAATGATGAAGACTTCCAACGATTGCTCTTACCTACTGAAGTACGCTGGTTGTCGAAAGGTGCATGTTTAATAAGATTTTACTCACTTTTTGAATAAGTTTTAGAGTTTCTGGAAAGTAAAGATCCAGATTTAAAAGAAAACCTGATCAAATTGAAAGCAGACATCGCGTATTTGACAGATTTGTGCAAAAAATTTAATGACATTAACTTGCAGTTACAAGGGGTCAGCCTAAATTTAATAAAATCAAAGGGTGTAATTTCGGCTTTTCTTGGAAAATTGAAATTTATGAAGCAAAATATTAGTCGGCGCGAATTCTCCAAGTTTCCAAACTTGTCACAGGCAGAATGTCTTGATAAGGATATTCAGACATACGTTCAACATTTAAATGCCCTGCATGATGACTTCAAAAATAGATTTGAAGATATGCTGACGATAGAAATACCACCATGGATCATAAATCCATTTGATGAAACAGAAGTGGCGAATGTGGTATTACAAGAGGAGCTACTCGAGCTTAGCACCAAAGAAGAGCTGAAGGTGAAATTTAAAAAAGGCTATAAAATATTTTAGCTGCAGGCAGAAATACCCGAAAAATATCCTGGGCTGTGGGAAATTGTGAGAAAACTTTTGATAGCGTTTCCTTCGTCATACCTTGTCGAAAAAAGTTTTAGTGCCGTTACAAACCTATTAACAAAAAAAAGGAGCAGATTGAACATCACAGAACGGGGAGATTTACTGTTATTCCTTACAAAACTGAAGCCAAATATTGACAATCCATCAAGTACATCCCTCCCATTAAAATTATGACTATTTTTTTTAATTGTTAATTTGCATTGTTGAAGTTACGGTACGTTATTAATGTTTAATTTTAATTCTATTAAGTCTGTAATCATATTATTTTAATAAATAGAACACAAGAAAATATATTATTTTTCTTTTTATTTTTACCACTACGAATTTAGGGTTGGAACTCAGCCACGACGCAAATTTTCATCGTTAGATGTAATCTTCACATTTTTTGACGAGTTTTGGGAATATGGTAGAAATGTAGCAGCAGGGGGTCTACCGAAACCAGTAAAATTTTGAAGTAAAAGTTTGGGAACCTCTGGTTTAGGTATATAACATTATTAATAAAAAAAGTTATAAAATTTTCGCTGAATTTAAAAATAAATTAGAAAATAGGATGTTCCATTTAAAAAAAAACATAGCCACATTTTTTTGAAGTACCCTGGATACTCGAAAATAATTTTAAACTGTGCACCTTAACATTCCCTAAAACTATTGTATTTAACATTTTTTCGTCATTCTCGAAACAAAGGAGATAATGAACTTTACCCTATCGTTGACTCACTCTGTACTATTTCACCATAAATAAGATTAAAAATAAATCTCTTTTCAAAAAGCATTGTTTGCAGGGGTGCCAATAATAACTTAAATAAGCGATACGTTCTTACTTGACCGACTCTACTAGGATGCTTTCTATAGAATTCGACCAAAAATGCAATATGATGGATATCAAGTGAAATTCATGCGATACAAAATTTTGTAAACCTCTCAAGTTGGGCATTGAATTAAAAGGATTATTTACGAGGGTTTAAATAAAGTTACTTCTATAAGCAAAAGTTAAATCATCGATTTAAATACATCTTGATTTATCACTGTTTAAAAATTATGCCTACTCTTTCATTCGACGCCATCTCTTATGGAAAATATAAACCCTTTTAAGAGCTCTAATCTATAATTTTTGTATAAGAAAAAATATTTAGAAAAACCACTAGGTTTAGGTCAGTGATTCCCAAAGTGGTTCAGGTGGACCCCCAGGGGGTCCACGGGAGACTCGACGGGAGTCTACGTTGCCGTGAAAAAAAAAATGGGGGTTCACAAGTTGTAAGTGGGGGTCCACGAAAATTTATCTGGTTTCGATAGTAAAGAACAAAAATGTTGGCTTGGCTTTACCTATCAATGTAGGCAGATAATACACTACTCAAAAAAATTAAGGGAGCAAAAAAAATTCCAAATTTTTCGGTGATTTTTGACGGGCTGTATTTCGGTGAAAAATGGTCGAGACTTGCAAAGCGCCGCCCGCCCGCAACGCAACCCGTTCAGACGTGCAAAGGGACGAAATACGACTTGTGCTGTGCTTGCAATCTTGCATGAACTTGTTTGATTCTTCACCAATATAAATACGAATGCCAAGGACAAACGTTACTCATTTGTTTCCGGAATTTTGAAAAGAAAAGTGTGAGTGAATCGATGTCAGTGTTTGCCAGTGCTGGAAAAAGTAAGTACCTGCCTATTTGTTATTCATAGTTTTATTTTATATTGTAATAATATTATATTTGTTATGTTTGCGTGTAGTAGGTACGTAATAAAAATTAAATACTGAACAGGGCCATTATTCGATACTTCTAAAAAAGAACAAAAAGCCGAGAAAGATTGAACCTTTAGTACTTTTTATTATAAAATTATTTATTTACCCGACTGTGGTGATTCACCAAAGGAGAGATATATGATTGTCCTGCATGTTTGTACATATTTCAGTGCCCTCGTAGTTGCTAATGGTAAATGACTAAAAATATTTTTATAAATTGTACGTGTCTTTATGTACCACTCGTAACGTACAAAGTAATAAATAAATCATTAAAATCGCGGAGTTTTGATGTCAAAATATTCTTTAAAAGTATTTTCTCTCGAATTTACAGAAATGTATCAAAATATAATTAATCAAAAAATATTTTATATTACATTAAAATAGGTTCAGCCGTTTTGTGAAAACCTCTATATGGGTCTTAGCAGTTTATTGCTTTTAATAATTAAAATCAGTTTTGCCGCCGGCATTTTAGTTTTTTCATTGCAGTAATTAATTAATCCTATATTATTCTGTTAAAATAACCATATTCTGTTAAAGTCGCCTTGTGATTACTAAAACAAACATTTTTTTCTTTACAGGTAGGTAACTGATACGAAACATGGCTGAATCTAAGAAGAAATGTCGACAGTACAGTGTTGATTATTTGAAATTTGGTTTTCTTCCATCAAAGGCAGACAAACGATTGCCCATATGCCTTTTATGCAACAAAGTTTTGAGCAATGACTCTATGAAACCATCGAAGCTCGAAGATCATCTAAGAAGGTGTCATTCTGATAAAATAGGTAAAGATTTAAAATATTTTCAAACATTGAAGGAAAAATATGAAAAGAGACCCACCGTGCACAGTATGTTCGCTTCGTCTCAAGGTAACGATGATGGCTTGCGGGCATCTTACAATATCTCATTGCTTATAGCGAAATCTGGAAAACCGCACACCATCGGAGAACAGTTAATTTTACCCGCTGTTGAAGAGGTTTTAAAAACTGTTCTGCACAAACCTCCATTTGACGTACTCAAAAGAATTCCTTTGAGTAACAACACTGTACAAAGACGTATTGATGAAATGAGCTCTGATATTGAAAGCTTCTTGTGTAATTATCTGCAAACAACTCATTTTTCTATTCAACTGGACGAGTCAACTTTACCTGGTAATGAAGCATTATTATTGGCATATGTTCGATTTGTTATGGACGAAGAAATCCATGAAGAGCTGCTATTCTTCACTAAAGGCGAATCAATATTTAATGTCCTGAGTGATTTTTTTAAGAAAAAACCGTTTCCATTTACAAACATTATTTCGGTGGCAGCAGATGGAGCTCCTGCCATCTTCGGGCGATATCGCGGGTTTATAAGCCATCTTAAAAGAATTATACCAGGAGTAACTGCAATTCACTGTGTCATCCACCGACAACATCTGGTAGCGAAAAATTTGAGTGATAGATTGCACCAATCGCTTCAATTTGTGATTAAAGCAGTTAACAAAATAAGAAGCAATGCGTTGAATACCCGTTTATTTGCACAATTGTGCGACGAAAATGATGAAGACTTCCAACGATTGCTCTTACCTACTGAAGTACGCTGGTTGTCGAAAGGTGCATGTTTAATAAGATTTTACTCACTTTTTGAATAAGTTTTAGAGTTTCTGGAAAGTAAAGATCCAGATTTAAAAGAAAACCTGATCAAATTGAAAGCAGACATCGCGTATTTGACAGATTTGTGCAAAAAATTTAATGACATTAACTTGCAGTTACAAGGGGTCAGCCTAAATTTAATAAAATCAAAGGGTGTAATTTCGGCTTTTCTTGGAAAATTGAAATTTATGAAGCAAAATATTAGTCGGCGCGAATTCTCCAAGTTTCCAAACTTGTCACAGGCAGAATGTCTTGATAAGGATATTCAGACATACGTTCAACATTTAAATGCCCTGCATGATGACTTCAAAAATAGATTTGAAGATATGCTGACGATAGAAATACCACCATGGATCATAAATCCATTTGATGAAACAGAAGTGGCGAATGTGGTATTACAAGAGGAGCTACTCGAGCTTAGCACCAAAGAAGAGCTGAAGGTGAAATTTAAAAAAGGCTATAAAATATTTTAGCTGCAGGCAGAAATACCCGAAAAATATCCTGGGCTGTGGGAAATTGTGAGAAAACTTTTGATAGCGTTTCCTTCGTCATACCTTGTCGAAAAAAGTTTTAGTGCCGTTACAAACCTATTAACAAAAAAAAGGAGCAGATTGAACATCACAGAACGGGGAGATTTACTGTTATTCCTTACAAAACTGAAGCCAAATATTGACAATCCATCAAGTACATCCCTCCCATTAAAATTATGACTATTTTTTTTAATTGTTAATTTGCATTGTTGAAGTTACGGTACGTTATTAATGTTTAATTTTAATTCTATTAAGTCTGTAATCATATTATTTTAATAAATAGAACACAAGAAAATATATTATTTTTCTTTTTATTTTTACCACTACGAATTTAGGGTTGGAACTCAGCCACGACGCAAATTTTCATCGTTAGATGTAATCTTCACATTTTTTGACGAGTTTTGGGAATATGGTAGAAATGTAGCAGCAGGGGGTCTACCGAAACCAGTAAAATTTTGAAGTAAAAGTTTGGGAACCTCTGGTTTAGGTATATAACATTATTAATAAAAAAAGTTATAAAATTTTCGCTGAATTTAAAAATAAATTAGAAAATAGGATGTTCCATTTAAAAAAAAACATAGCCACATTTTTTTGAAGTACCCTGGATACTCGAAAATAATTTTAAACTGTGCACCTTAACATTCCCTAAAACTATTGTATTTAACATTTTTTCGTCATTCTCGAAACAAAGGAGATAATGAACTTTACCCTATCGTTGACTCACTCTGTACTATTTCACCATAAATAAGATTAAAAATAAATCTCTTTTCAAAAAGCATTGTTTGCAGGGGTGCCAATAATAACTTAAATAAGCGATACGTTCTTACTTGACCGACTCTACTAGGATGCTTTCTATAGAATTCGACCAAAAATGCAATATGATGGATATCAAGTGAAATTCATGCGATACAAAATTTTGTAAACCTCTCAAGTTGGGCATTGAATTAAAAGGATTATTTACGAGGGTTTAAATAAAGTTACTTCTATAAGCAAAAGTTAAATCATCGATTTAAATACATCTTGATTTATCACTGTTTAAAAATTATGCCTACTCTTTCATTCGACGCCATCTCTTATGGAAAATATAAACCCTTTTAAGAGCTCTAATCTATAATTTTGGTATAAGAAAAAATATTTCCTATATAGTCTACTCAGAATACGACCAAAACAGGTCAAAAACCGAAATCGTCGGATACTGCTACTTTTTTTTAAAATACTTGTCCCAAAAAGTTCATTACGGAAAAAACATTACGACCGTTGAAAAATTGAGGTAACACCCTCAAAAATGGGAGAATTGGCCCGTTTTGGTTTTTTTAGCATATTTTTTTAATTTCGTCATAAATTTATGGAAGGTAAACTAAAAATTGTGACAGATTTTGATTCTAGCTAAAAAACGAAAAATTTAAGGGGCTATGGATCTCATTTGAACCTTCTAGTAGAGAGAAATTGGCCATTTTTGTCCTTTTTTTTTCTTTTGGCATTTTTTATGATTAAATACGTATACTTGCAAACTGTAAGCTAATCTTTTAGTTAACTCTGGAAATATGTTCCATGGATATTACTTTGTGTAATGTGTAATGTGTAGAGGGGAGTGTGGCCCAGAATAGCCCTTTGCACTGCGACCATCATTGATCTATTGTGCTTCCCCTTATCCCTCACGGGTTTAATACACCCAGGAACAGGACCAGCTCCTTCAATGGGAGCGTTAGCAGATGCTGTTCACCCAGCGTATAGGCATGTAGTATCCTATATCTCCTGTGACCCAATGCCACACAGTTGGTAATCAAGTGTTCCATAGACTCCTCTTCTTCACCGCAGAATCTGCAAGTGTACGTGGTTGATAGGCCTATTCTGTATAGGTGCTTATTGCAGGTATGGTGGCCTGTGAGTGCCCCCGCCAGTAATCTTAGGCTTTTCCTATTCATTTTTAGGGCGAGATCCGCCCTACTTGCATCAAAGCTCAGAAACTTTTTAGAATGTTCCAGACCGTTAGTGTCGTTCCAATGTTTCTCTACTATGGATTTTGTCCATTTCGTCATCTCCTCTTTAAACAGACCCCTGCTGAATCCAAAGGATGGAGAGGGTCCAATGAAGGTCCCGTCAGCCCCTTTTTTTGCATAGATGTCTGCCATCTCATTTCCTGTGTGCCCCTCATGTCCTGGAACCCAGATCAGAGTGATCTGATTTTGAATTGCCAAGTCATTAAGTATGTTATGACATTCCAGTACTAGCCTGAATGTGAATGTACAGCTATTCAGGGCCTTTAAGACTGATTGGCTGTCCGAGAGTATTTTAATACTTACTCCCATGTATCCCCTTTCAGATAGGATCCCTACAGCTTCCAATATTGCGTATAGTTCCGCCTGGAATACTGTGGTGTCCTTGCTCAATTTTATTGCTCTGTGTGCTCTAGGCCCCACTATTCCTGCTCCTACCCCTTGGAGCGTTTTGGATCCGTCCGTGTACCACTTTTGTGAGCCATCCTGTAACCATCTTGGGTTTGCACACCACTCTTCCCTTGTCGGGAAGTAGATCCTATACTTCCTAACGAAGCACTGTATAGGATCAATGGTGTCGTTGGCCGTTGACATATAAAGTATGTCTCCGATCCCCTTCAGGATTGTGAGATGACCAATAAGGTTGCCCACCTTAAATTTTTCCCTTCTGTGAATGGAGATAGCCTAAAAAGTTGCCTCCTCTTGAACAGCCACGTTAAGCGGTGTAAGGTTCAAAAGAGCTTCCATGCCCGCCGTTGGAGTGGATCTCATAGCTCCTGTAACGCATAGGCATGCAAGTCTTTGCACCCTACATAGCCGCCGTATTGCTGTTTTTTGTTTGGTTTTGCCCCACCATACCAGAGATCCATATAGTATTTTTGGTTTGACCAGTTGAGTGTATATCCAGTAGGTCATTTTAAGGCTAAGGCCGAGTAGTTGTTTAGCAGTCCAAAAGTGTTTAGTAACCTTTTTCAGCACCGATTCGAGGTGTGGCTCCCAAGTAAGTTTCCTATCCAGTACGATACCCAGATATTTTACCTCTTCCTTGGGAACGACCTCAATACCGTTTATTTTTAGGATGGGGATCTCTAACACCCTCTTTTTAGTAAAAGGTATGATGGTTGTCTTCGTTGAGTTAATCGACAGCCCCTCCATCCTGCACCATTCCCATAGACATTACTTTAATTGATCTAAATATAATTTTAGCCATTTTATACATATTAGATATATTTTTCACTCCGCATAATATTGATAAATTTACCGATTCACGTTAAGGTACTTAAGAACTCATTTAAACAATTTAGGCCCGAGAAATTGGCCGTTTTTTCTCCAATTTAATTTTTTTATTGCAAATTTACGATTTCTTTTTAAAAAATTATTAGTTTTTAAGTTTTATAATATTTTCAGTAACCAAAGTGATTTTTAATTATTATACACAGATTATTGTATAGGGTGGCGCATAAGTAACGCTATGATTTATTTAATGAATAACTTTTTTCTTTCTGATTTTATTTAACGTTGGCGTTTATTAAAATTTAAAATATGGTTTGGAAATATGTTCACATTATGTTTTGAAGATAATATCTTTCAAATGGTGCCCATTGTTTGCTTCGACCTGACGTGCTCTTTCCAGAGCATTTCCCATAACTTTTCTTAGAATTTCAGGTCCCAGCGCCCTCACTTCTTCTCGGATATTCGCCTTAAGCTGTTGGATGGTTCTTGGCTTATTGGCATATACCTTACTCTTAAGGTAACCCCAAAGAAAAAATTCGGGAGCCGTTAAATCGGGCGAACGCGGTGGCCAGTTAAAATCAGAAAAAAACGCGATATTATTCGATCGGCAAAAATTTCGCGCAGGAGAGCCATAGTTGGACGAGCTGTGTGAGCTGTGGCTCCATCTTGTTGGAACCACAATTCTGGATTGTTCTCTACCTCGGGCCTTAAAAAATTTTCAATCATTGCCCGGTATTGAATGTCATTCACATTAACCGCAACGTCGTTTTCGAAAAAAATATGGTCCAATGATCTTTTCTGAAGTTATTCCACACCATACTGTGCATTTAAGTGGGTGCATTTGATATTCAACAATTATTCTTGGATTTTGGGTGCCCCATATTCTGCAATTTTGTTTATTCACGTCACTATTGAGGTGGAAATGGGCCTCATCGCTCATTATGAGTTTGTGAATAAACTCGTTGTTTTCTAGGCACAATTCTTGCAAACGGCGACTATATTGAATGCGTCTTTGTGCATCATTTAATTTTAACTCATGAACCAATTGAATCTTATATGGGAAAAGGTGTAAATTATGTAAAATTCTTTGCAAAGACCGCCCAGACATCACCAACTGCTGAGAACGTCGCCTGGTGGAAGTTTCGGGGTTTTCCTCAATACTTGCTTGCACCCGAGCAATGTTCACATCATTTCGAACTGCACGAGGTCTTCCAGCACGCGGAAGATCACAGGCAGCCCCTTGTTGCCGAAAACGCTGAACCAATCGGTAAATTGTTGGAGCGCTAGGTGCATTTCGAAACATGAAACAAATTTCGATATGATCTTTGTGTTTGAATAATCGAATGCTGACTTTCATAATAAAATTGAACAACTTTGGTTCTTTGTTCTGTGCTGAGTCTTTCCATCATAAATTTCCCAAGATTTTCAAAGATAATTCTGAAAAAAAAAAATAAAAAAAAGACGTTAACAAAAAATTTATTCACTTATTAAATCATAACGTTACTTATGCGCCACCCTATACATGTTGAATGGCTGAGGAAGTCATTTAGTCAATTTAGGCTGAAAAAACTGATCTTGTTTTATATCCTTTATATCTGACATTAGCTCTCTGATCATTTCTATCAAATTGTCTATCTTATCTACTCTTTCGTTTTTCTCTTTCTGTGGTATTCTTATCAGCTTTTTAGTTTTCTTGAATAATCCCATTGGTTCTTCTTTTTCTTCGACTCTTCATCTTTTCAAGTCTCCTGATGTATAATCATCGCTATCCATTGTTCTTTCTGTTATAAAAACTTTACTTGTGTTTCTCGTATATTCCATTTTCAAATACGAGAGAAAAAAAAACTGTTGTTTGGCTGAGGAAGTCATTTAGTCAATTTAGGCTGAAAAAACTGGCCAGTATGAATCTTACATTTGTACGTTATATTTTTTATATAATATTATTTAATATGATATTTATATAAGTAAAAAATAAATTAACTAATAATGATGTTAAAAAGATTACTTTTTTATTGATAATTTTATATGAAGATATAATAATTAAAATAATAAAAATTATAAAGTTAGTACATAAAATAATAATTTTAATGATGCAACTTTAACAAGTTAAATAAAATAATAAATTATATTTAAATTAGTGTAGCAATGTATTTTTTATTTAATAGAGACAATAATACTTTGTCAAAACATTATGAAGCCAAATGAAATTAATTTTCTTTAAAAAAATCCTATGACATAAAACATAAAACGGGGTTCTTAATATATAGGTGAAATCTGACTCTCCACCAAGTTTCACCCAAATCGGTGACCCAAATGCTCTGGCCTCTCCTTGTAAAACATATGGTAATCATTTTATAACTAATAAAAATGATCTTCGTTACGACAAATATGATAAAATTCAAGAAAAATTAATGTAACTGTAAATTTAAAACAAAAAAAGTATAAAATTGAAAGTAAAATGGCCAGTTTTTCAACCTAAATGGACCAAATGACTTCCTTAGCCACTCAACATGTACAGTAACGTGTGTATAATAATTAAAAATAACTTTGGATACCGATAATATTATAAAACTCAAGAAAAAATAATTAAAAAAAAAAAAAATCGTAAATTGGCATTAAAGAAATTAAAGAGACTAAAACGACCAATTTCTCGGGCCTACATTGTTTAAATAAGTTCTTAAGTACCCCAAATGAAAGCTTAGGGCCTAAAGAACATTGTCTAATATTTAGGTAAGGCAGCAGTATACTGAAAAAAAGTTGTTTAAAAATTCTTCAGAAGAAAAAAACGTGAATAAGTAAAATTTATCAATATTATGAGGAGTGAAAAATATATTACTTACTTACTTAATCCTTATGCCTTTCTACCCCTTTTGTTAGGGATGTAAGGGGGTTGAGTTATTCCATACTTGTCTTTTCCATATTTCCTTCTATATCCTTCCAACCTGTTTAAATTGCCGATTGTCTTTTTTGTTTCTTCTGTATTAGTTTCTTCTGTTTGTATGGGTTCTGTATCTTATTTCGGTATTATCTCTCTATGTTGATTTCTATATGCTATATCATTCCCAACTGATAGATCTTTATAGTACTTTCTCCATGTTTCCATAATGTTGTCTTCTTCATTTATGACCTTTCCTTCTAATTTTTTGCATCCATTTCCTTTCCTTTTTGTTTCTGTGATTCCTACATAGTGTATTTGTTCTTCTTCTGTCAGGGCATCCTCTTTTCCGTTTATACCCCTATTATTCCGTGTTTTCAAACTAATAACTCTATAATTATTTCCAATTTTTTTCTTCCCATCTATTTCTTTGATTATGTTCTTATTTGTATTCCTTTTACTAGTCCTCTCTTCCGTATTCTTTATCTTTGCCAGGGTCGTCGTCAATCTACCTATCTCTCTCCTTTTTCTCAGTTTTTTGACTTGATGGTCGTAGTATTCTTTGATTGTTCTTTCAGTTTTTCTTCCCCAATGTCCCATTTATATTCTCTTCCTTCGATTACGATTTTTTTATATCATATTTTCACCCTTTTTCCATTCTTTTTCTCGTTCTCTGCGATATACTTCAATTTCTTTTGAATTTCCCGTTCATCTTTTGTTAAATCGTTGTTTATGTAAATTCTCTCTCTTAGGTTTCTCAGTTTGTTTTTATTTTTCATTACAGCTTCTTTATCTCCCTTGTTTCCAACTTCTGCTTTGTATATAATCGCTCCTATTTTTATCACATCTTTAATCTGTACTTTTGTATCCATACCCCTCTCCATAAAATGTTCTACACCCATTTTCAGATCTGGTTGGCTATTCGCTTCAAATCTTACTCCCGAGATTACAATATTATTCCTTACGTTGTATTTTTCCAGGCTACTTATCTTCAAATCCATACTTCACATGTTTTCTCTAATTATCTTATTTTCCTCTTTCAGTACTTCATTCTCCTTTCTTAGTTCCTTCAACTCTTGTTGGTATCTCTTTTGATCTTGTTTTATATCTTTTATATCTGACATTAGCTCTCTGATCATTTCAATCAAATTGTCTGTCTTATCTTCTCTTTCATTTTTCTCTTTCTATGGTGTTCTTATCAGCTTTTTACTTTTCTTGAATAATCCCATCGACTCTTCTTTTTCTTCGACTCTTCATCTTTTCAAGTCTCCTGATGTATAATCATCGCTATCCATTGTTCTTTCTGTTATAAAAAACTTTACTTGTGTTTCTCGTATATTCCATTTTCAAACACGAGAGAAAAAAAAACTGTTGTTTGGCTAAGGAAGTCATTTAGTCAATTTAGGCTGAAAAAACTGACCAGTATGAATCTTACATTTGTACGTTATATTTTTTATGTAATATTATTTAATATGATATTTATATAAGTAAAAAATAAATTAACTAATAATGATGTTAAAAAGATTACTTTTTTATTGATAATTTTATATGAAGATATAATAATTAAAATAATAAAAATTATAAAGTTACTACATAAAATAATAATTTTAATGATGCAACGTTAACAAGTTAAATAAAATAATAAATTATATTTAAATTAGTGTAGCAATGTATTTTTTTTTTTAACAGAGACAATAATACTTTGTCAAAACTTTATGAAGCCAAATGAAATTAATTTTCTTTAAAAATATCCTGTGACATAAAACATAAAACGGGGTTCTTAATATATCGGTGAAATCTGACTCTCCACCAAGTTTCATCCAAATCGGTGACCCAAATGCTCTGGCCTCTCCTTGTAAGACATATGGTAATCATTTTATAACTAATAAAAACGATCTTCGTTACGACAAATATGATAAAATTCAAGAAAAATTTATGTTTTAAAAATAACTGTAAATTTAAAACAAAAAAAGTATAAAATTGAAAGTAAAGTGGCCAGTTTTTCAACCTAAATGGACCAAATGACTTCCTTAGCCACTCAACATGTACAATAACGTGTGTATAATAATTAAAAATAACTTTGGATACCGAAAATATTATAAAACTCAAGAAAAGATACTTTAAAAAAAAATCGTAAATTGGCATTAAAGAAATTAAAGAGACTAAAACGACCAATTTCTCGGGCCTACATTGTTTAAATGAGTTCTTAAGTACCCCAAATGAAAGCTTAGGGCCTAAAGAACATTGTTTAATATTTAGGTAAGGCAGTAGTATACTGAAAAAAGTTGTTTAAAAATTCTTCAAAAGAAAAAAACGTGAATAAGTAAAATTTATCAATATTATGAGGAGTGAAAAATATATTACTTACTTACTTAATCCTAATGCCTTTCTACCCCTTTTGTTAGGGATGTAAGGGGGTTGAGTTATTCCATATTTGTCTTTTCCATATTTCCTTCTATATCCTTCCAACCTGTTTAAATTGCCGATTGTCTCTTTTGTTTCTTCTGTATTAGTTTCTTCTGTTTGTATGGGTTCTGTATCTTATTCCGGTATTATGTCTCTATGTTGATTTCTGTATGCTATATTATTCCCAACTGATAGATCTTTATAGTACTTCCTCCATGATTCCATAATGTTGTCTTCTTCATTTATGACCTTTCCTTCTAATTTTTTGCATCCATTTCCTTTCCTTTCTGTTTCTGTGATTCCTACATAGTGTATTTGTTCTTCTTCTGTCAGTTCATCCTCTTTTCCGTTTATACCCCTATTATTCCGTGTTCTCAAACTAATAACTCTATAATTATTTCCCATTTTTTTCTTCCCATCTATTTCTTTGATTATGTTCTTATTTGTATTCCTTTTACTAGTCCTCTCTTCCGTATCCTTTATCTTTGCCTGGGTCGTCGTCAATCTACCTCTCTCCTTTTTTTCAGTTTTTTGACTTGATGGTCGTAGTATTCTTTAATTGTTCTTTCAGTTTTCCTTCCCCAATGTCCCATTTATATTCTCTTCCTTCGATTACGATTTTTTGATATCCTATTTTCACCCTTTTTCCATTCTTTTTCTCGTTCTCTGCGATATACTTCAATTTCTTTTGAATTTCCCGTTCATCTTTTGTTAAATCGTTGTTTATGTAAATTCTCTCTCTTAGGTTTCTCAGTTCATTTTTATTTTTCATTACAGCTTCTTTATCTCCCGTGTTTCCAAGTTCTATCTTGTATATAGTCACTCCTATTTTTATCACACCTTTAATCTGTACTTTTGGTGTCCATACTCCTCTCCTTAAAGTGTTCTACACCCATTTTCAGATCTGATTCGCTTCAAATCTCACTCCCGATATTACAATATTATTCCTTACGTTATCTTTTTCCAGTGTACTTATCTTCAAATCCATACTTCTCATGTTTTCTCTATATTATTTTCCTCTTTCAGTACTTCATTCTCCTTTCTTAGTTCCTTCAACTCTTGTTGGTATCTCTTCTGATCTTGTTTTATATCCTTTATATCTGACATTAGCTCTCTGATCATTTCTATCAAATTGTCTATCTTATCTACTCTTTCGTTTTTCTCTTTCTGTGGTATTCTTATCAGCTTTTTAGTTTTCTTGAATAATCTCATTGGTTCTTCTTTTTCTTCGACTCTTCCTTTTTTCAAGTCTCCTGATGTATAATCATCGCTATCCATTGTTGTTTCTGTTATGAAAACTTTACGGGTGTTCTTCGTATATTCCATTTTCAAACACGAGAGAAAAAAAAACTGTTGTTTGGCTGAGGAAGTCATTTAGTCAATTGAGGCTGAAAAAACTGGCTAGTATGAATCTTATATTTGTACGTTATATTTTTTATGTAATATTATTTAATACGATATTTATACAAGTAAAAAATAAATTAACTAATAATGATGTTAAAAAGATTACTTTTTTATTGATAATTTTATATGAAGATATAATAATTAAAATAATAAAAATTTTAAAGTTACTACATAAAATAATAATTTTAATGATGCAACTTTAACAAGTTAAATAAAATAATAAATTATACTTAAATTATTGTAGCAATGTATTTTTTATTTAATAGAAACAGTAATACTTTATCAAAACATTATGAAGCCAAATAAAATTAATTTTCTTTAAAAAAAATCCTGTGACATAAAACATAAAACGGGGTTCTTAATATATCGGTGAAATCTGACTCTCCACCAAGTTTCATCCAAATCAGTGACCCAAATGCTCTGGCCTCTCCTTGTAAAACATATGGTAATCATTTTATAACTAATAAAAATGATCTTCGTTACGATAAATTTGAAACAAAAAAAGCATTGAATGTAAAATGGCCATTTTTTTCAGCCTAAATGGACCAAGTGACTTCCTCAGCCACTCAACATATACAGTAACCTATACATAATAATTAAAAATAACTTTGGCTACCGAAAATATTATAACACTGAAGAAAAAATAATTTTAAAAAAAAAATCGTTAATTGGTATTAAAGAAATTTAAGAGACTAAAATGGCCAATTTCTCGGGCCTAAGTTGTTTAAATGAGTTCTGAAGTACCTCAAATGAAGGCTTAGGGACTAGGGAACATTGTCTAGTATTTAGGTAAGGTAGCAGTATACTGAAAAAAAGTTGCTTAAAAAATTCTTCAGAAGAAAAAAAACGTGAATAAATAAAATTTATCAATATTATGAGGAGTGAAAAATATATATACTTACTTACTTAATCCTTATGCCTTTCTACCCCTTTTGTTAGGGGTGTAAAGCCCGTGGAGTTGAGTTATTCTATATTTGTCTTTTCCATATTTCCTTCTATATCCTTTTATCCTGTTTAAATTGTTGATTGCCTCTTTTGTTTCTTCTGTATTAGTTTCTTCTGTTTGTGTGGGTTCTGTATCTTATTCCGGTATTATGTCTCTATGTTGATTTCTGTATGCTATATCATTCCCATCTGATAGATCTTTATAGTACTCCCTCCATGTTTCCATAATTTTGTCTTCTTCTGTTATGACCTTTCTTTTAATTTTTTGCATCCATTTACTTTCCTTCCCGTTTCTCTGATTCCTACATAGTGTATTTGTTCTTCTTCTGTCAGTTCATCCTCTTTTTTCGTTTATACCCCTATTATTCCGTGTACTGAATCTAATAACTCTATAATTATTTCCCATTTTTTTCTTTCCGTCTATTTCTTTGATTATGTTCTTATTTGTATTCCTTTTACTAGTCCTCTCTTCCGTATCCTTTATCTTTGCCAGGGTCGTCGTCAATCTACCTATCTCTCTCCTTTTTCTCAGTTTTTTGACTTGATGGTCGTAGTATTCTTTGATTGTTCTTTCAGTTTTTCTTCCCAAATGTCCCATTTATATTCTCTTCCTTCGATTACGATTTTTTGATATCCTATTTTCACTCTTTTTCCATTCTTTTTCTCGTTCTCTGCTATATACTTTTTCTTTTAAATTTCCTGTTCATCTTTTCTTAAATCGTTGTTTATGTAAATTCTCTCTCTTAGGTTTCTCAGTTTGTTTTTATTTCTCATTACAGCTTCTTTATCTCCTGTGTTTCCAAGTTCTATCTTGTATATAGTCGCTCCTATTTTTATCACACCTTTAATCTGTACTTTTGGTGTCCATACTCCTCTCCTTAAAGTGTTCTACACCCATTTTCAGATCTGATTCGCTATTCGCTTCAAATCTCACTCCCGATATTACAATATTATTCCTTACGTTATCTTTTTCCAGTGTAAGTATCTTCAAATCCATACTTCTCATGTTTTCTCTATATTATTTTCCTCTTTCAGTACTGCATTCTCCTTTCTTAGTTCCTTCAACTCTTGTTGGTATCTCTTCTGATCTTGTTTTATATCCTTTATATCTGACATTAGCTCTCTGATCATTTCTATCAAATTGTCTATCTTATCTACTCTTTCGTTTTTCTCTTTCTGTGGTATTCTTATCAGCTTTTTAGTTTTCTTGAATAATCCCATTGGTTTTTCTTTTTCTTCGACTCTTCCTCTTTTCGAGTTTCCTGATGTATAATCATCGCTATCCATTGTTCTTTCTGTTATAAAAACTTTATGTGTGTTCCTCGTATATTCCATTTTCAAAACACGGGAGAAAAGAGAAAAAAAAACTGTTGTTTATTTTTCTTATCACCGTAAACAGTAAAACTATCAAGGTCGTCTCTTATCGTTTTGTTAGCTTCATACAATTTCACAGAATTATTCTCATTAAGCTCCAATTTTTTTTACTTATTGTCTTAATTCTAACACTACACTCTGCTTTATTTCTACTCCCTCTCGTTTGCAATCGACAAAATAATTAAATAGATCGAAACACTACCGTAATAATGCTCGTTGAACGAGTTGGCTATTGCCGGGCGTTTGATTCACATGCACACACTATGAGATCCGAAACTCAACTCCAAAAAAATATATTTAATATGTAAAAAATGGCTAAAATTATGTTTGTATCAATTAAAGTAATCTCCATGGAATATATTTCCAGTGTTAACTAAAAAAACTAGCTTACAGTTTGTAAGTACACCTATTTCATTATAAAAAATAATAAAAAAAAAAAACGACAAAAAACGGCCAATTTCTCCCGACCAGAAGGTTCAAATGACATCCATGGCCTCCTAAGTTTTTCGTTTTTTTATCTAGAATCAGAATCTTTAATTTATCTTCCATAAATTTATGATAAACTTGCAAAAATACGCTAAAAACCCAAAAACGGGTCAATTCTCCCATTTTAATTTTAATGTCAATCGTCAAGACGAGTATTTAAAAAAAGTAGCTGTATCCGACGATTTCACGTTAAAATCGTATTCTGACTGGACTAAAAAGTATTTCAAACTAGAAAGCTTTACATTCAGCAACAACTTTTAATTCCATACAAAGCTTAAATTCGAACAACGACGGAATACTGCACCCAGACATACACTGTATTTGTTGTTTTTCGCTTGATTGGAGACTCAGAACTTGACAGCAACCTTGATTCTTTAAAACATCGAAGAATGGTTGGCAATTTGAGTCTATTCTATAAGTACTTTCATGGAAAGTATTCGATCGATGTAGCCCACTTAATCACCCCCAAAACGGTACATACACGTCGCGCTAATTCTTCACATCCGTATGAAGTTCAGCTTTTGTATGGAGAGCCTCATCCCTTTGGAATAATTTGCCCAGGACTGTGTTTCCTACCGGATATAATTTATAGCCATGCAAGGCTAACTTGAACCGCTTTTTTCGCACAGGCTTCTCTCTCACATTAGGGATAGCCCTGCTGCACGTGGGTTATGCCCAAAAAAAAAGGTTAGTGCTATAACATTTTGTTTAATATTATCTCTGTGTTTGAATTCGGTTACTATGCAGGTCAATAATTCTGGATGTTGTCCATGCGATATGTAAAAAGCAGTTAGTGTATAATGGGCTGTCACGAGATGCTTGACAAATCTACACTACTACTACTTAGCTCTACAACCCAGGGTGGGTCTTGGTTGACTGAATTATGTTACTCCTTGTGCTTTTATCTTAAGCGTGGTCTTCCAGGTGAATTTTCCCGACAGTATCTACTCTCATATCAGCCTCGCCAATCTATCATCATGCTGTCAGTGAAAATGTCCATACCATCTTAAGGGGTTACACCACCTTGAGATTTTCAAAAAATCGCATTTTTTTTTTGAATTAGACAAATTGTTTATACTTTTAAGAATATTTTAAACGTTTAACCATTTCACAATTCAAATTATTTCCGAAGTTATAGCAATTAGAAGTGAGCGTGGCAGAGACTCTGCCCGAAACTCGGTCAAAGTCTTGACAAAGTGTATTGCTCTTTTAGTCAGTCCTTTATAAGAACGCTGTTTAGAAGGGTACACTCAGAATAACAACGGAAGTCTAAACGCTCATTTGGTCTATGGCTCCACAAGTGCATTACAGTGGCACAAAAATTGTTGAGACTGCATCTTATATTGCAGCTAGTATATATATAGCAATTAGAAGTGAGCGTGGCAGAGACTAGGCCCGAAACTCGGTCAAAGTCTTGACAAAGGGTATTGCTCTTTTAGTCAGTCCTTTATAAGAACGCTGTTTAGAAGGGTACACTCAGAATAACAACGGAATTCTAAACGCTCATTTGGTCTATGGCTCCACAAGTGCATTACAGTGGCACAAAAATTGTTGAGATTGTATCTTATATTGCAGCTAGTATATTTAATGATGGATATACTAGTGTATTACAAATGATGCAGTTATTAAACCTTTTAATTGGCCAAAGCGCGTTGCGATTTACCGAGAACTTGGATTATCAACGAATATCTATAGCCAACATGAGAGCCCAACAGGAGACTAAAGAGGCCAGGAAATTGAAAAGAACTGCTCAAAAGGAGTCGGAGGACATCGTGGTAACAATGGAAGAGCTCATGTACAGTCCAGGAATCGCAGATTGAAGGTAATTTAAAAAAATATTTAGTTTTAAGACGCCGACGCCGTACTGTTTTTCTTTTGCGTTTTTTTCGAAACTACTTTTTTCAAGCTGGTGTAGAAGATATCTTAAGATATACCCTACCGATTTTGTTCAAATTTACAACAAATATTCCTTATAATATTATCTAAGATGTAGCATAGGATTTTTTAGATTGGGTGCCACGTTCATAAGTTATAAACTTTTTAAACTCAAAATTTCGATAAAAATCAGAGTTTTTTTCAAAGAGCTGTCATTTCTACAAAAAAAATTAAAAAATTTTTTTCCTATCTACATCTTACCTATTACCTTTCTAAATGAGAAATTCTTTTTTTATTTTTCAGACTATGCCTGACAGAGAAGATAAGAACACCATCAGCAGGGATTTTCAAAAGAGGGTCCTGCTTGATGGCTCATATCTCCGTCATTTTTTAATTTTTTTTATTCGTTATTAATTCAAATTATTTAGAAAACTACTATGTATATGTCTAAAAGAAAAATTATTTTATATATTTAATAGCTGCGTCAAAAATTTTTCTTATTTTTATACCTATTTTTCCGAGCGCCAAGGTGATGTAACCCTTACTCTAAGATTTTATTTCTTTAACAATGTCGCCGTCGGTATATAGCTGGTAGATTTCGACAATGGTCCCAATTGGGATCGTGGTGGGAGCAAAAAGTTTTTCTTAATGGTTTTCTTTCGAAACGTCTGAGCTTTTCTTCGTGGGATTTGGCCATTGTCCTTTTCTCACACCTGTAAGTGACTATTGGTCTTATAATTATTTTATAGACTTTCACCTTTGAGGCTCTAGATATGCTTTTCGATTTCAGAAAATTGCTCAGTGAGAAGAGACATCGATTTGCAGATGAAATGCTATCCTTTATTTCCTCTGTGGCGTCATTATCAACTATAATTGTAGCTCATAGATATTTGACTTGTTCCAATTCCAAATCTATACGTCTATACATAGTATTAGGCTATAGATAGGTAATTCCGTTTGGTTTAGGCTCTAGATAACTACCAGGATAAGTGGCGAATTTACGATTTTTCATTTTTTAAAAGGATCTTTGGGTGAAAAAAGTAATTTTTCTCCTTTAGCATTATTCAAAGATAAATATCATTGATTGATCCAGTTTGTGATTGTTTGAAGGTGGCCTGAAATCTTTTGAGAGTTTGTATGATTTTAAAACATTCGGTAACTAGAATTGTATCATCTATGTTACACTTAGAATTAGGTCTGCTTTTGACAGTTTTTATTAGCTATTACATACACCTCGAATTTTAAAAAATTCTTTTTTTTACAGATTTTTATTTTTTATACTTCCAAGAATTATTCAAAAAAAAATTAGGAAAACTCCATTCCATGACAAAGTTATAGCATTAAATGTAACATAGCGTCGGAATGGGACGGCTACCTGCCTCCTTGCAATATTACTCAGTCAATTTTTATTATTTTTCAACTTTTTGTTTTAGATCTTAATAATTACTTTTTCTACAAAATGTCGAGTAGTTTTTTTTTAATTTTTCTAATAGACAAATGCACGGGCAAGACAAAAAAATTTATGAATGTGCTCCATAATAGATAATATCTAAAAAGTTTTTTTTAATTATGCCTTATACTTTTTTCAAAAAAAGAAGCGAAATTTCCGTGGTCTGGAATAGGATGTCCTCTTAAAAGATATTATGGAACTGAAAATTCCATAACGGTGATTTTGTAATAAAAATTGTGTGTACTAGACAAGTTCGACTTTTTTTTCTAAAATCTCTGAAGTCGTATATTTCCATAAAAAATCTTTCATTCCTTTTCCTAAATGTTTGTTTTTGGTTTTGGCACATTCTGTATATAAAAAGTGAGAAACGTAAATAAGTTCAAAATTAGCCTTTGTATTAACTCTTTTTGATTTCTATAATACGACGGGCTCTCTAAATGTACTCGTAATATGATGGTTGTTGAAAAACTTTTGTCTGAGATGGGTACCTTAATTATGATGGAACTCTGGCGCTCTTAATGGTACTTAAAGATAATTAAATTATCGTTTACTTAAGAATTACATGAAAAAAAAACATTTAGATTTAATTAATTGTTGTTTGAAGATAAATGGCGAACAATTCCATTGAGAGAACATTGAGATTTCTAGTGGTTTCCTAGAGTAATAATATTTATTTAACTAGCCTGTATTCGCGACTCACCTTACTGTGCTATAGGAGAGGCACGTGTGCTGAAGTAGCAATTTCAATTAGTCTTTTTTCCAAAGGGACGAGATCAATTTAATTCAATTTTATTATTAAAAATCTTCTGTTTTTTTGACATTGTCTTATGCTTGTTAACTTCAAAAGGTGATGTGAAGAGTGATTTCATCTGAGTATTCCTAACCTGAACTAACCTGAACCTAGCTGCCTTTACTATTCGATTTTTCCCGTTAGCATTAGAGGATTGTAAGTAAGACGTAGCAAAATGTGGCCCAAATCCGATACTTTCCAACACTTTATAATATAAATAAGCCATTGCTTGTTTGTTGATTATGCGGTCTACCCATGTTACAGTCTGTCAAGTAAGAACGTGACCGCTCATATTCTTGAAAAAATGTGTTTCGAGAACATTTTTTGACATCAATGTATTCTTTGGTGTGCTAACAATGGTGCAATTACCTTAGTAAGTTGTCCAATTCCCTCGTGCATCAATAATCGCCTGATATCTTTGAGGCATGCTGTCGACAAGATTTTTTGCATACTAAGGCAATAATCACCCAGCAAAGGTTTCTGCAACGTGCTTTAGAATTTGATATCATGAGCACGAAGATGTTGTCGAATGGTCTCATGGGGCACATTCAATCGAGATTTTCTTAATTTTGCCACTCCTTGACGCAGCGTCAATTCAGACGATTCATTATTCAACTTTCGAAGTGACTTTACCTACCGAGCCACGTTTTGGCAAGTTGCCGACATTTTTCGTCTCGTTAAAACGATTTACTCACTTCTTCACAAACGACACTGACTTTTTAATATATTAAATCGCCGCGGAATGTGTCATTTTAGGCCCCTTTGAATGGGAACAAAGAAAGACTACCTCGCACCAACGCGCAAACAAGTGACTCATTTCGGATTTTATCTGATTTCGTTGAAAGTTCGGAATCGACTGATACTTTTACTAAAATTCGTCGTAGATAAAGGTCCCCTCTTCCGATTTTTTGTTGAATCACCACAATCGCTTCTACCAAAAATGAACTATCGCGGATATGTTTTTACTTAACAGACTGTATTTCAGTAGTTTTTTTAGGGTCCACATTTCAAATACCTCTATTTTCTTAATGAACTTGACTTTAAGTCACCCAATCTCTGCTCGTTCGTCATCTGCATTATGATAAGTTTATCGGCCTACTATCATCAGATTTTACAGTAATACTGAGATCATATTTTTTTCCTATTCTTTTCATGTTATGTATGGTTTCTTATAGGTCTTGAATATTTTCATTCGGTATTGCCGGATCATCCGCTTACCGTAGGTTATTCATAAAGATATTATCTTTTCTTTTTTTTGTATTTTCCAACGTCCAGTGTCATCTTCTCTGCAAAGAAGAAATGATAATACATATCATCGTTAAACAGCTTCAATAATCTTAATGATTTCTGCATTAAATGAATCATGAAATCGGATTTTGACTGTTTGATTCCAGGATAATGGATTATTCTTATTTCCTTTTGAGAAATTCATGTCTCTTGTTAAATTTGTACCAACAGATCATGATGTACGTTGTTACATGCTTGATGGTAGTTTATATAGTATACGAGCACTTTTCTTTTCTTTAATCATACCACGTCTGTATTATGGTATCAGTATTTGCATGCGCTAGAGGACTTGACCCAGAAGTTGTTTTTCACTTGATTTCTTTTCCCATTGGGAGTCATCAAACTGATAAGCCAATGATTTTTGCATATTTGTGTATTAGACTAGTTTGTAATTGCAACACAGGTAGACGTTAGCCAGTCAATAAATATGGTGTGTGATTATACATATGAAGGATGTTTACACGAAGTAGCATTTAAAGCACTGGGATATACAAGAAATAGAACAACTTTATTAGTGGGGTACCGAAATCGAAAAAGGTATAGAACACAAAAGGAAAATACATCAAAAATATTTAAACGCCAAAAAATTTGAAGTTAAAATAAAGTATAGAGAAATGCAAGTAGTAGTAAGAAGCAAAATATCTAAGAACAAGAATGCATCTTGGGAAAGGAATTGTCAAAGAATAAATACCTATTTAGGAGGAATTAGAAACACGGAAAGGTGGAAAGTGATAAAAACCTAAGAGGGGATAAGAACAAAGAAATAATAACAACTATAAAACCTCAAGATTGAGAGGATTACTTCCGAAAGCTACTGGTAGAGGACAGAGAAAAAATTCTAGAGGACAGAGAACCAAATGTACAAAGAATTATAGTAATAGGTTCACAAATAAGAATAACTGCAGAAGAAATAAAAACTACAAGTAAAGCGCTAAAGAATAACAAATCGCCCGGACCTGGGGACATCTCGGGAGAATTGTACAAATATGGAACACTCAAGTTATACTTAGACCACTATTTCAGAAATGTATAAGTACAAACTAAATCCCGAAGGAATTGAAAGTGTCTTACCTAACCACTATACACAAGAAAGGGGACCAAAACAATTGCGCTAATTACCGAGGAATAGCAGTTACGGTATGTATCCACGAGTAGATTCTATAGAAAAGTTTTAAAGAATAAAATCGAGAAGGAATATCAAGATTCCGAGGCAGAAGAACAAGCAGATTTGCGCACGGGACAATCCACAATAAACTACATTTTCTTCTTAACTCAATTAATAGAAAAAACGATTGCACGAAACCAAGAAATTCATTTACTGTTCGTTGACTTGAGAAACGCATATGACAGCGTTCCTCTGTAGAAATTGTGGTGATCATCTGAAAATACTAATATTTACATAGAATTAGTTAATTTAAGCTGTCAAGATACTATACGAATAAACTATAACAAAAATTAAAACAGGAACATAAATAACACCAGGATTTATTACGTCAAAAGGTCTGAAGCAAGGATGCTGTTTACCAGCAACTCTTTTTAAGATATATCTGAAAAGTGTACTTTACGACTTTTTTTGAAGAGAAACCACGCAGTTTCTACAAAGAAAGAATTCAAAAACTTGTAAAACGATGGAAGATAGTTATAGAAAATGATGGAGAGTACATTGTTGATTAATAAATACTATTTTTCATGAAAATGTGTCGTATTTAATTTGGTTTCTAATCGGGCACGAACTTTTGCAATCACCCAATGATTTGTATTTTAGTCAAAGAATTAAATTTAATGTAGTCTTGTGACGGACGATTAAAATCGTTAATAAAAACATAAACCTAGTTTGCCAACTGTTAAATTAAAAAGTTAACTCTTACTTATTTTATAACTTTCAATAAGTTAATAGAACAAAAAGCATCTCGAAAGTATTTAGCAACACTTTGATGTTTTTATCTAATATCAGTTAAGATTAACATATTTATGGTAATAAAACAATACATGCACATATATTAGTTTTATAACATTTTTTTTTAATAACAACCTTTATTGGATATGCTTAGTACAATCCTAATTACAAATTAATTTATTACTATTGTTGATTTGTACTTAGGTCAATTACCAAGCAAGGCGAGTGCGGGTTGAACACATCACTATGCATTTCCCAAGATTAAATTAATCTAACTTAATCTAAACTTTGCTTTAACACTTTATACAAGATCGTGTGGGTTGGTTCGCTTCCATCTTCTGATTTCTCGCGCGTTATCTAGGAGATGTATTGTTTCCACGTTGGTGTGATTCAGTAACCTTCTTTCGTGTTTTATGGCGAAATCTTGAATAACTTCGTGAGTCCATTTGATTTCGAGATCATCGTGCAGTTTTTCATTGGTTACGTAGAGATAAGCATTTGTAATCAATAGAAGAAATTTGTTTCGGCAGCGTTGGAGTATAAGTCGATTTGATGTCTTAGTGCAACACCATATTTGCACCCCATAAGTTCATATTGACACTCGCCTTGCTTGGTAATTGATCTAAGTACAAATCAACAACAGTAATAAATTTGTAATTAGGATTGTACTAAGCATATCCAATAATGGATGTTATGAAGAAAAATGGTAAAAAACTAATATATGTGCATGTATTGTTTTATTAAATATGTTAATCTTAGTTGATATTATCCTCCCAATCTTGAGGTTTTATAGTTGTTATTATTTCTTTGTTCTTATCCTCTCTTAGGTTTTAATCACTTTCCACCTTTCCGTGTTTCTGGTTCCTCCTAAATAGGTATGTATTCTTTGACCATTCCTCTCCCAAGAGTCATTCTTGTTCTTAGATATTTTTCTTACTACTGCTTGAATTTCTCTATACTTTATTTTAACTTCAAATTTTTTGGCGTTTAAATATTTTTGATGTATCTTTGATTGTGTTAGCCGATACTTGTTGGAAATTCATAATAAAATTATATAAAAACAACACTATGTTTTAATTTCCAATATATTGAAAGTCACTTGACAATTGTTTCACCATACAGTGGCTTCTTCAGAAGTAAATAAGAAAGAACATTTGGTAGTAGTCCTGGTGGTAGTGCTTAAAACTATCCTTAATTACCTAAGATTATGCTAATCATTTTATTATATTATTTACAGACAGAATTATTTTAAGACTGCAAATCTGTGGTACTATTTCTGAGAACTAATAAAGATTAAGTAAGGGTGAATGGTTTAAGTCTACCTGTTCGTTTAATAATTGATTGGAGTTTTTCCGTTTGTTAATTTCCAGACATTCAAGCAAATTTAATTTTTTAGATTTATTTTCTATATGTAAGATGTTTAACGTATCATCAAAATTATGGGATTCGTTTATTATATGGGTTGCGTAATGTGAATTGCTCTTATTTTTTAAATAACTATGTTTATGTTCTTTAATGCGAGTTTTAAAAGATCTATCTACCAGTTTGTCCTACGTAGGTTTTAGTACAAGATACACAATTTAATAAATAAACTCCTGATTTTAAGAATTTCTTAGATTTGGTTTTGTTATTCAAAATTATACTCCCTAAGGAATTATGCAAATTAAGATAAGCTCTTAATCAAGAATAAAGTAAACGAAATTATTAAACGGGATATTTTAGATTTACTTACGACCCCTTAGATCAAAACTATTTTGAATTCAACGATAACTTTTAAACATCTAAAGAAGGTCTAATAATGGGTAATCCTTTAAGCCCTTTACTAGCGGAAATTTTCATGGATCATTTAGAACTAAAAATTCATTAAAACGCGGTAAGCAAAAATATTGTTTACTGGTATAGATATGTTGACGATATCATTTCCTGTTTCACGGGAACAGATAGACAACTAACAATCCTCCTCAACTTCCTAAATAATTTGCATCCTAATATTAAATTTACCATAGAATTAGAAATCAATAACTCTATAAATTTCTTAGACATATCTATATCAAAAGTGAACAATAAACACGATTTCTCAATTTTTCACAAACCTTCACATACTGACATAGTCATACACAATAGTTCATCCCACCCTTATCCTCACAAAATGGCAGCTTTTAACTCTTTTATACATAGATTGTTACATATCCCTATGACTAAAACTAATTTTAACAAAGAATTCAACATAATCAAACAAATAGCAATTAATAATGGATATGACCCCAACATTATAGATAATATCTTGAATAAAAAATCCTTTAAACAAGCAATTTCTCTAATTTATCCCACAATTAATGACAAAAAAGGAAAATTTAATACTCTCACATACACAGGGAAAATAACTAGAACAATTTCCAAACATTTAATAAAAAAGAACAATAAAATAACATTCAAAACCAGTAATTCCTTAGGGAGTATAATTTTGAATAACAAAACCAAATTTAAGAAATTCTTAAAATCAGGAGATTATTTATTAAATTGTGGATCTTGTACTAAAACCTACGTAGGACAAACTGGTAGATCTTTTGAAACTCGCATTAAAGAACATAAACATAGTTATTTAAACAATAAGAACAATTCACATTACGCAGCCCATATAATAAACGAATCCCATAATTTTGATGATACGTTTAAAAATCCTACATGTAGAAAATAAATCTAAAAAATTAAATTTGCTTGAATGTCTTGAAATTAACAAACGGAAAAACTCCAATCAATTATTAAACGAACAGGTAGACTTAAACCATTCACCCTTACTTAATCTTTATTAATTCTCGGAAATAGTACCACAGATTTGCATTCTTAAATAATTCTGTCTGTAAATAATATAATAAAATGATTAGCATAATCTTAGGTAATTAAGGATAGTTTTAAGCACTATATAACCAGGACTACTACCAAATGTTCTTTTTTATTTACTTCTGAAGAAGCCATTGTATGGTGAAATAATTGTCAAGTGACTTTAAATATACTGGAAATTAAAACATAGTGCTGTTTTTATATAATTTTATTTTTGATGTAGATTCCTTTTGTGTTCTATACCTTTTTCGATTTCGGTGTCCCACTAATAAAGTTGTTCTATTTCTTGTATATCCCAGTGCTTTAAATGCTATTTCGTGTAAACATCCTTCATATGTATAATCACACACCATATTTATTGACTGGCTAACGTCTACCTGTGTTGCAATTACAAACAAGTCTAATACACAAATATGCAAAAATCATTGGTTTATCAGTCTGATGACTGCCAATGGGAACAGAAATCAAGTGAAAAACAACTTCTGGCTTCTAGCGCATGCAGATACTGATACAATAATACAGACGTAGTATGATTAAAGAAAAGAAAAGTGCCCGTATACTTTATAAACTACCATCAAGCATGTAACAACGTACATCATGATCTGCTGGTACAAATCTAACAAGAGACACGAATTGTTGAAAAGGAAATAAAAATAATCCATTCTCCTGGAATCAAACATTCAAAATCCGATTTCATGATTCACTTAGTGCAGAAAGCATTAAGATTAATGAAGCTGTCTAACGACAATATATATTATTACCTCTTTTATGCAGAGAAGATAACATTGGACATTGAAAAATGCTAAAAGAAGAAAAGATATTATCTTTATGAATAGCCTACGGTGGGCTGAGGAACCGGCAACACCGAATGAAAATATTCAAGACCTACAAGAAACTACACACAACATGAAAAAATATGACCTGATAAATCAATCTCTTTGATCTTAAGAAGTTAGGAGTATCTTCCGACTAACCAATATAGTTGTCTAATTTTGAGTCTGATCTGCTCAGCTTTCTGTCTAACATGATGTTTCCAGTTTAGTCTACCATCGAGATGGATAACGAGGTATTTCGCTGATTCTGCTTGCGGGATTGGACATCCACCAAGTGATATGATTAGGTTGCTGTCTTTTCGCCGCAATGCAAAGTTGATATGGACAGATTTCGAGCTGTTAAGTTGTATTTTCCAGTCTCTAGTTCATTTGTGGATTTTGTTGTTGTTTTTCTGTTGGTTTAGGCAGAGATATATCTTTGGCTATATTGACTGTGTCGTCAGCAAATGTTCCAAGTACTGTTTCTTTCGTTATTGGGATATCGGCAGTGTAGAGCAGGTAGAGGAGTGGTCTTAAAACACTACCCTACGGAACTCCAGCCGAGACTGATTTGAATATTGAGAATGTTCCTTCATGTGACACTCTAAATTTTCTTTCGGAAAGGTACGACTCCAATAATTGACAATAGTTCCGCAGCAGCAATTTGCTCATCTTGTAGATGAGTCCCATATGCCATACCCTGTCAAACGCCTGTGACACGTCAAGGAATCTTGCAGGGCAGTATTTTCAATAACAGCTGTTACTCTATGCACTTGGTCTACTGTTGAGTGGCGATTTCGGAATCCAAACTGGAAATCTGGTATATTTATAAGTGGTTTAAGACGTTTTAACAGTAGTTTTTCAAACAATTTTGATATGGCAGGTAACAACGAGATAGGCCTATATGACCCGACTTGTTCTGCCGGTTCATCAGGTTTTTCAAGCATAATTATTTGTACCGTTTTGAAACATCCTGGAAAATGCTTCAGTTGCAGACAGGCATTAAATATGTATGTCAACATGATGATTGTTTTTCGTGGCAGTTCTTTCAATAAACCAGGTGAAATTTCATCAATACCAGGAGCTTTTTTAAGGTTGAGGTTGTTGTCAATTTCCATGGCTACTTCCATAGGAGAAACCATCTTTATAGCTTTTTAGGGTTGATAAGCAGGTGTTTATGCATTATAGATTCGCTATCATTCGGTTGAAATACACTAGCTAAATGTTGTGCAAATAATTCAACTTCTTCATCATTGCGTCTAACCCATTAATTTCTTACATTTCTAATAGATGGCACTCGAACTACTGGTCGTTTGAATCTGCGAGTTGCTTTCCATATCCATATCCATCTTTGTCTGCTTCCGAACTTAATTCACTAAAATATTTTTCGAAGCAATTCCGTTTATATTCTTTAATCTTTTGATTCATTTGGTTACTGATTTGGTTGAATTTTATTTTGTCTGCAGCGTTTCTGATTCTGTGTCATACTCTTCTTGCTTTTCTTCTTTCTTTTATCATGTCCCTAATTTCAAGGGAGTAATTTACTTCATGACCTGGCTTCTCTTTTGTTACTGGTGTAGCTTCTTTTGCAGCTGACCGAATCTGTTCTATTAGATTTCGTACTTGTAGCTCTAGATCTTCTTTAGTTTTGAGTCTTACGTTTAAATTGATTTGCTTTTCTATCAATAGTCTAAACTTGTCCCAATCAGTATATTTGTTGGTGAGATTTTGTTTTTCTGGATTTTTCATGATTGACGCACTCAGAGTTAGTGGGTGGAGTGTGGTCAGATGGTAGTTAGCATAAGTTTTCAGTTTTGATTTGGTTTGTTTGGATACCTTTCGAGATAAAGAAGTTTTATAACATGCAATATCATTTTTCATATGTAATCATTTTTAATACATTATTAAGATAGATAATAAGTAGATACTTCTTCCTTTTCACATTAAGGATAATAATAATGCAATATTTTGAATTGTTGTGGCTGTTACTTGATGGAAATTCATAACGAATGTAATGAAAGACTAATATTGTCAAATTTCCACTTTATTTAGTTTCACTGAAACTGTATGATGCGTTTCGCTATACTATAGCTTCTTCTGATACAAAATGATATTTGAGTATTAGTGTGGTTACATTTATATAAATACCCTAAGGTAGATAAGTAATAAAATTAATACTATATGCTAATGAATATTGCTGGGAAATCCATTCTGAATATTAATTATATAAATTGAGTAAAGGGGAGTTACCATGGGCCAGACAGGTATCTTTTTGTTCGTTTAAGATGATGTCTGAATTTTTAATTCTATTTATTTCTAAATTTTCTAATAGGTTTAATTTTACGCCTTTGTTTTGTATGTGTGTAGAATTTTAAATTTATCGTCAAAAAGATGATTTGATTCTGTTAAATGATTACTATACGCTGAGTCAGTTTTGTTTTTTTAAATAGCTTCTTTTATGTTCTAAAATCCGAGTTTCGAATGAGCGACCTGTCTGACCTATGTAACTTTTATGACAAGAACCACAATTTAACTGATACACTCCAGATTTGTTTTGATCTATTTTGTTTTCCCTTTGCGTTTTTAATGAATTTTCCTAACGAGTTATTTGTTCTAAAAGCTATGTTGATATTATATTTGTTTAAGTGGTTTTTAATTTTCTCTGACGTGTTACCAAAATATGTTAAAACATTAAATTTTTTCCCTGTGTTTTCTTTCTTGGGGTATACTAAAGAAATAGCTTTATTTTTTAATTTTTTGTTTAGAATTGAGTCTATGGTGTCAGGAGAATATCCGTTGTTAACAGCAATTTGTTTTATTAGATTTAATTCTTTATTAAAATCATCTACAGATAAGGGGACACTTACAAGTCTATGCAACATACTGTGGTAAGCTGCCAATTTGTGTTGTAAGGGGTGAGCAGATTTTATGTTTATTGTAGTATCTGTATGTGAGGGTTTGTGAAAAATAGAGAATTTGTGTTTGTTGTAATGTCTGGTTATCGTTAAGTCAAGAAAATTAATTTTATTGTCGACTTCTAGTTCCATAGTGAATTTAATATTTTTATGTATTGAGTTTATATAGTTAAAAACCTTGTCAAGTTGACGCTTTGTACGTACGTAACGTATTATAATAGTTCTGAGGGTCTCATAATGGGTAGTCCACTTAGCCCGCTTTTAGCAGAAATATTTATGGATAACCTAGAAAAACAAATACATCGACAAGAATTTAGCAAATCATTTTTGTATTGGTACCGATATGTAGACGACATCTTTGCTTGTTTTAATGGTACAGAGCGTCAACTTGACAAGGTTTTTAACTATATAAACTCAATACATAATGTCGATTTTTGTCGGATAACCTGTCTATTTGGTGCGGTTTACGGTATCCTTTTAACCTCAACTTCTTCTGGTTCTGCCTCCTATCGGACTTTAGGATCATCAGTGCTATTTTAACTTTATTCACCGCTATCATAAATAGTGAACTGCAGCCAACCCACTCACTCAAATTTCGCAAACAGGATCCTCTTTTCCTTCCAATACTTCTCTTCCCCTGCATAATAAGTCTCAGCATCGAATATTTCTCCCCCCATCACATGACCAAAGTATTTGAGATTTTTTCGTTTTACCGTGTTTAAACTTCTTTTCCTCTCAATGTAACACTTCCAAATTGGTTACTTTATGTATCCAGGAGATTCACAGAATACTTCGATAATACCACATTTAATACGCTTCAAGCTTTTTCATCTCTGCTTGTTTCATCGTCCACGATTCTGCACCATATAATAAAGTGGAAAAGACATAACACCCTACAATCTTGATTCTAAGTTCTAAGCTCAAGTCAGGATTGCATGATGCTTTTTTCATTTTAGTAAAAACACTTCTGGAGATTTCAATTCGACTTATTATTTCCTTGGTTTGACCGTTTGTTTCACTCAACCATGCACCCAGATATTTGTAGTTAGAAACCCTTTCAATTGGGATGTTTGAGATATTCAGATAAGCCCTAATATTTATTTTGGAGAGAACCATAAACTTTATTATTCCAATATTCATTTTCAGTCCGCAGTACAGTAATTTCCATCTGATATTGAAGGACATTAATATTATCAGTAATTATTACAGTCATTTGTCATCTGCATATCTTATCTCGTTAATCGTTTGTCTACTTACGATAACACCTGCTGAATCTCCACTACGGACTTCTTCAAACATAGCCTGGCTGTATAAGTTAAACAACAGTGGAGACACTATACATCCCTGCCATACTCCTTTCAAGAATTTGTTTCTTTAGTGAATGCACTTTCGTCTTTGACTTTAGCTGACTGCTCTCACTACCATAAATAATTATGCTTAAAATTTGTCTATTGTATCAACTGAAATCAACCGAAAATTCAGTTAAAGCGGTAACTATGACTTCAAATATTATCGTACCAACAGACATACAGACAAATCGAGCAAAGTGTTCCGAGACCTCCATAACTTCGAATAATCAGAAAATTCTATGTTGCTCGAAAATCAAGGAAATATCGGGGACTTGATCTGTAAAAATAAAAAGTTGAGTATTTGGAGCTGTGCGGCCGTAAATACGACGACGATCGAGGCTGATTTGCACATTACGTCCAGCCCGAACAGTCTGCTGCTTTTTGGCAGCTCTGGGCAATTCTTGAAATTGCGGAGTAAATTGTAACGAGCATATATTTCACGAATACCCCCTTAGGGGTGCAGGATAGAATATTCCCCCTGGTATGTTCTGCCAGTCGTAGAAGGCAACTAAAAGAATAAGTTAGATGGTAGATGTCCAAATCCCACCAGGTATTGCCCGGGGTGATACCATCGCATCAGCGTAAGCTGCGTGGAGTTGCTTAATGTTTCGTGGAGGTGCCGATGTCTCCGGATTGTGGGACCAAATAGCATGATGAGGTACCTAGATGCAAAAAATTTCGGAGGTAAAATAGCCCTCCTCTTCAGATCTCTGGGTGGGGACTGATTCAGGGGCTTCAGCATGCAGAGATCACAACTTTAAAATAGTTTTTTTGCAACATACGAGGTTTAAACTCGAACATAAATTTAGTGCACCAACACCTGCAATCAAATAAACTTCATGTACTCGCTCTCTTCTTACCAATCGGCGACAGAGAAGGGCCTAAACCGCTTAAGATATGGGACTACAAATCTGCTAGATGGGATGGGAAGACCTCGTGGAATATTTTCGAACTTTCTCTTGCTGTTTTCGATCTGACGACCCATCTGACTGAGCTAAGGAGGTTTCCGATATTATTTTGGCTGGTGTGGACACTTTTTACATCCCTTTTTCGAAATGCAAAGAAGCTGTTGTTTCTAAACGTCTTGCCTACCGACAATGGCGTGAAAATCCTAACGTCATAATTCATAACATCTTTGTTCGTGCTCGGAACAGATGCAAAGAAGTTATCGAGGAAACCGAGAAAGCACAGAATTAACGAATTAGAAACAACCTTCCTGGTTGCCCCAACAATTCCAGGTCCTTTTGGTCAGTCGCTAAGGCAGTTAGTCAAAATTTCACCAAATCCACTATACCACCATTTACACGGCCAGATAATTCCATTGAAACAACACCTGTTGAGGAAGCGAACTTGTTGCCTGAACTCTTTGTTTCACATTCTACTCTCGATTTTCAAAGAAAAACACCACCTACTCTTCCCATAGTGCAGTCAAGTATGCCCGTTATTGTCTTCAGACAGCGTATCACGAAACATATTTTAATAAAGCTAGATACCATAAAAGCTTCTGGCGCTGACAGAATAACATACATGCCATAATACTCAAGAACTGCTCGAGAGAAACATCAGTTTTCTGTAGACTTATTAACCTATCCTACAGAAAGAAAATTTTCTTTCTGCCAAAAATGTCAATCAATCATCGCTCCTGATGAAGCTAACATGGTTAGCGAAACGCGCGTCGAGGCAAAAATAAAGTGGTGTAGTGGTGATATATAGTGAGTAGTGCGCTCTTCTAGTATGTCTAAAAAGTTCTATTTATGGCTCTCAGGTGTCCTCAAAGAGCGTTTTTTACTAGTGACAGTCGACTGCTTCTTTCTAACACCTTCACTATCAACGCCCGTGTGTCCCAGGGCTTCATACATCTTTCTCATTTACATTAACGATCTACTGGAAATGACCGGGAATTCAATGTACAATTTTGCAGACGATAGTACGCTTATCTCTTCGTTCCCTTTGAACGCTCAAACATCCGTTATTTAGGCAAATATCCACAGACAATAGGAAGTCGTTCAACTTAACAAAGATCTGGAAGAAATTCTATTCTAAAATTTAACGCTATAAAAATCCAGGCGGCAGTTTTATCTAAAAAAGTTAACGTTGCTGGACCCGATATAGTTATTTCGGTGCACTCCATAGCATGGTCACTCAATTTGCTGGGCGTTAATTTGGGAACAAATATGTCTTGGCATGAACATGTTTCAAGCATAGCAAAGAGAGCTTGTCAAAACTGGGAATATTATTTCGAAGTAGAAAGCTTTACACTCCACGACAATTGTTAATTCTATACAAAGCTCAAATTCGACCAACGATGGACTACTGCTCCCAGGTTTGGGGCTCTGCTTCCAAACATGCACTGTGTTTTTTGGATTTTATTCAGAAGAGAGCTATTCCCTTGATTGGAAACCAGGAACTGGCTAGCAACTTTAATTTCTTCTAGAGTGGTACATGCTAGGAATACACGTCACGCCAATACTTCACATTTATATGAGATTCAGCTTATCACTGCTCGTACAAATCTTTTCAAACATTCCACTCGACCCTTTGGAATGTTGATGTTTCAGACCAAGTGCAATTTACGGCCATTCAAGATCAAAGTGAATCGTATTTTGCGCACACGCGTCGCTCCTGTGGCGCATGCCCCATAAAAAATCTTAGGTCAGAATCCCGATAACATAGATCATAAGTAGAAATTCAAATATAACAGCTTCAGTATTTTCTCATATAATTCGCTCCCCTATCTGCTTTCACCTCAACTTTGCAGCAACGTAACGTTAATATGGAGATTTCTTTGCAATATTATATTATCCAAATTTTGGATGGAATATTTGACAAAATTATAATTGACTCCGGCATCGTTACTGAGAAATCAGGGCAAAATAAGAAATTGGATCTGGAAAAACTTGGAAAATAATTTTATTTTTATTTTTCACTGGCCATCTTGCCGACGGGAATTGGAAACTATGATTTTCGTTAATAAAACCTATGTAAAATTACATTGAAAATAGTGGGGAAAATATGGAATTTTACACAAATAAGTATTTTTAGGATGATTAAAATTCGTGCAGCTTTTTATAACAGTATGGATTATTTACATTATAAAATGTATAAATCAGCTAATAAACAGCACTTTCTATTCAGGCCTACACAGCGCCAATCTTTTGGTGGTGTTGTTTCAGACGGGTTAATCCCTTAGTCTTGCTGGTGCTACTGGGAGTTGTTAATGGCGGTGTCTTAAAAGTTGAACACTCACGCACATATGCACTCACTTACTTACACACGCCTTCACACACACCCACACACACACATACACCTATTTACATCTTAATAACGTAAGTATTTTTCATTTCTTACTAATTATTATTTGATTTAAGTTATTACTCGTAGTTGTGCTTTACAACCATATAAATTGTGGGACTGTACTTTGAAACAAATATTTTTAAAATTAATTATCAGAATAGGATAAGTTCTTCACATTTTGATCTTATTAAGGATGCTTATTTTTTTTTGGTTTAAGACGTACACTTTGAAAATTTGAAAGAAGATAGATAGATGCAGAAATAGGTGAATTCTATATAGGTTCATGTGTATCCTCTAATTTTATAAACAATTTTATGGTAAACAAGAACTTTAACGTTATTTCAGATTTATTTTAATTTTAATGAGAAATACTCCTTTAAATAACTGAATCTGACGAAAATCTATGGATTTCATTATATGTTTTTCTGAAAATATGTTCTATAAATCTATTTAATCTTGTTTAATTTTTATGAAAATTTACTTAAAGACTTGGAAGGTTGCAAAAGTTTGTGTATAATAGAACAGTAATATAATCGGTGGTTATAATTATGCCCTGGCCTATCCATTATCCATGTAATTATTTTTCACAGTGTAGGTGATATATGAACAAATCGTTTTACTCATTACTGAGAAAAGGTATAACAATAACCTTCATCGCTCTCGGCGATATCCATCAATTTTTATTGATTCTAAGTCGTTATCGACATAAATGGATTTAACATTTGATAATTTAATTATATGATAATGATCATGTAGTACTTGATAATGATAGAATATAACCCAAACAACCTTATTAATTTGTGGATAACCATAATTAAACTCTCAATCCTATTAGAAATCTTAGTTATTAACATAGTTTCAAGTTGAACAAAAGTGAAAAATTTAAAATAAATAATAACACGATTGTAGTACCGCATAAATTAGTATTATACGATTTAAGATTTTCAATTCGTTGCTATTGGTATTTTTTGTATAAATGAGAAACTCTGGACAAATTACATTTTGTCATGATGATATAGATATATACAGGGTGTTATGAAATTCAGTAGATATATTGAAATGGGTGACTCGTGGGGCCATGTAAAAGCACATTCATACTTTTTGAAAAATTAAAAAAAAGACGCAAAACTGCATTTTACTAAATCATTTACGAAATTAACCCGCCCATGAAAGGCGGCTATTTACAATTAAACAAATAAAATTTTAGAGCTAAAAAATAAATAATTTCCGGCAAGAACAGCTGAGGGAGGTAGAAAAGCGGCTGATGATATATATATATATATATATATATATATATATATATATATATATATATATATATATATATATATATATATATATATATATATATATATATATATATATATATATATATATATATATATATATATATATATATATATATATATATATATATATAATACTTTAAAATTTTCTTGAACCATCAATTAATATTCATTTTCAATTCTTGGGATTTGGATTCATTTTATGAATATTTGGTATTCAAAATTAAACTTAAATTGACCTTTCGCCCTTTGGTTTAGGGCATTTTTTTCTTTATTTCTTGAATCTCACATATTTTATTTACCAGTAGTAAATAAAATATGTGAGATTCGAGAAATAAAGAACCAAAGGGCGAAACGTCAATTTAAGTTTAATTTTGAATACCAAATATTCATAAAATGAACCCAAATCCCAGGAACTGAATTTATATATATATATATATATATATATATATATATATATATATATATATATATATATATATATATATATATATATATATATTAAAACTAAAACGATAGTTTCCTATATAAATGGGGATTGCAGAAAAATAATGATTCCCGTCTAAGCCAACCTCAGTAGCACGATGGTTATAGAGGCTGCCAAGTGACCCGTAGGTCGCTCTCATCTGAAGATGACTTCGATAGACGCGTTGAATTTGGCGAGGTCATGATGGAACGAATCAATAATGATCCTAACCTAATTCATAATATTGTTATTTCTGACGAGAACACATTTTGTCTTAACAGAAAAGTTAACAGGCATAACTGGCCATCCCCACTAGATAATCGACAGTCAATCTCAAGGACCACAAAAGATAAACGTATGGGCAGGGATTTGTGAACATCATATCACTGATCTCTTTTTTATCGATGGAAATCTTACAGGAAAGCGGTTTTTACAATTACTCTAAGAGCAAGCTATTCCAACTTGTGCAAGTCTTTTTCCCGATGAAAATAATTTGGTTACTCCTAACAGGAATCTGTGGAACCAACAGAACGGAGCACCTCCTCACTATGAAATTAATGTTAGTAGATATTTGGATGCGATTTTTCTTAATCGATGCATAGGCAAAAGAGGTGCTGTAGAATAGCCTATAAGGAGTCCCGACCTTACGCTACTCGATTTTTTTTATGGGGCCATTTAAAAACCAAAGTTTACCGAAGGCGACCTGAAACTGGGGAAGATTTACAACAAAGAATTCAATATGAAGTAGCACAGATCACCCCGGATTCTCTGCAAAACTCTGTTCAGGCTGTTTATGATAGATTGAATCATTACCTCGCTGTTAACGGTAGACATTTTGAGCAAATTGTTATCTTAAAAATAAACCTAGAGTATTTATTAATAGTTTTTTTTTTTTTTTTTTTTTATTTTAAGTTTCAAATGACAATAATTCCAAAACAGTTCAATTTAGACATATAGTATGTTAGAGAAATAATATCTAGAATCTTTAGTAGGACTCAAAAATAAAATAATATACAGCGCTATCCGTTAAAAAGAAATTAAGATGACGTAATTTATTCGAACTGACAGTTAGAAACATTTTACTGCCAACGTCAGTATGTGAGCCGTATAACACCCTATAATTTTTATTAAAAATTTTTTTACACTGAATAATAAATGCTGTGGAATTATTATTCCATACATATGGGGCACCCTGTATATATATATATATATATATATATATATATATATATATATATATATATATATATATATATATATATATATACAGGGTGATTGGTAATTCGACCTATTTCTTGAAAGGTGTTATGCTAGTGCTAAATTGCAACAAATTTGTTACTATGAAACGGGGATCTGAAATCAATGTATTTTGAGTTATTGCGGTTTTTAGATTTTTTAAACATTTTCCGTCTTTTGACCAAAAACTCTCAATTATGAAAAAACTACTCCACTCTGGTCATTGAACTGACACTTTTCTAAAGCTGACGACAGAGTGGCCACTTTAAAAAAATCATGGCCAAAATTCCTATAACCTCAGAAATAAAAGGTCATATAACACATGTCATTAATTTCGTAATTAATTAAAATCGTAGAAGATTACTAAAAAAAATTATATCACACTTGACGTATAAATTACGGAAATAACTTCCTCGTTTCAAGAGCTTTCCAAAAAGCTACAAATATTGTCAACTTCCGCACGGGTTTAAAAAAAAACTCTAATTAAATGGGCAGGAAGCGCGTTGTAGGTCTCTATGTATTATAGTTCGACCGTCAGTGGCCTTTGAAGTCTAAAAATATAGACCAATTAGATTCTTTTATTCTCTATTGTTTAAAATTATCACTTTTGAAGAAAATGTTTCAGATAAAAGATTCCTGATTTTTCCCGTCTATTACGTAGGACTATCAGCGGCGGAGGAGCATCTCCTCCCATGGGAGAATGGTGCCCCACTTCCAAATTTTGACTAGAAACCCCCTGTTTTTAATGCATAATTCGATTTTTCTCGCCCAACAAAATACACATGAACCATGGGGGAATGCGGGAAAAAAAAATGCTCTTAATGGTTTCCGACGTATTTTTGAGCTAGAAATCGAATTATGTAATAAAAAGGGGGTTTCTAATCGTTCTATATTTTTAGAATTCAAAGGCCACTGGCGGCCGAACTATTGAATTTTGAACATTGTGTCCATGAGAACTTTTATTTAGCATAACGTAGATAAGTTTTTCCCAAAATTTTAAAAATTTTGACCGAACGGCTTTTTCCTGTACTTTTGTGCGCATCTTTTTTTTTATGGGTCTAGCACACGTGCTACGGGGGAAGTCACTAAAGCGCTACAGGAGCCACACGTGTGGGGAGAAAGCGATTCACGTTGTTCTTGAATCGCTGTAAATTATACTCGGTGGGAAACACAGTCCTGGGCAAATTATTCCAAAGGGACTGTTTAAAAAGCGTTGTACGAGGAGTAACAAGCGAAAGGAGGAATTAAGCGGGCCACATCCTTTCCTTGAAAATACTTGTAGAATAGGCTCAAGTCGCCAACCGTTCTTCGATGTTCCAGCGAATCAAGGCCGCCTGTCAGTTCCGGGTCTCCAATCAGACGAACAGCTCTTCTTTGAATAGAATCCAACAAATGCAGTGTATGTTTGGGAGCGGAGCCCCAAACATGGGAGCAGTATTCCATAGTTGGTCGAATCTGAGGTTTGTAAAGAATTGACAGTTGTTGTGGAGTGTAAAGCTTTCTGGTTTGAAATAATATTCCCAACTTTTGAGAAGCTCTCCTTGCTATGCCGGCAACATGTTCATGCCAGGACATATTTGCTCCCAAATTAACTCCCAACAATTGAGTGGCGATGTTAGAGGAATGGAGTGCCCCGACTTTTAGTACTATGGCAGGTATTCTGTTAGCGCCAGAAATTGTTTAGTATTCTGTACGGAACACTTATAAGATTACCATGTGTCCATTTGTCCGTCTGTCTGTCACACCCGATTTTCTCCGAAACTATTTGACATATAGAGTTGAAATTTGGTAGTAATATAGGAATTTATGGCCCCATCCGAGCCGGGTAGTTTTGAAAGAGAAATTCTGAGTTAAAGGGTTAGTTTTTGGGGGGTGAAACCGAAACTGAAAAAAAAAATTACCAGGTCATCGAATGGGATGTGAAATGAAAGTTTGTGAAAACATGACTTAAAAAAATGTAATACTTGCGCACACTTTTTTTTGTAATATTTTTTAAAATAGCTGCCCCCCTTATCTCGAAAAGTAGTGCTCAAAAAATTTTGAAAATATTCTGGAATATTCTCCACAGGGTGTAGATTGAATGAAAACTATCACCTTTAATAATTTATCTCGTATATATAAAAAACAAACATTTCAAGGTCATCAGTTTTCTACAAAGATCAGAAATAAACTTTGTTGAAAACTTATTTGGGGTGTGTTTTGTGAAGTGAAGTTTTATACCTCGAACGAAAATTTTTATTCTAAAAGCAATCAACGCACGGAACACAAATACTTTGCTTGAATTAAGTTAATTTTTAGTGTGAGAAAGTCAAATTTAGAATTTTTTTTGGGCCTGCGTGTTTGCAAGGGAAGTACTGGACAAATTACGTTATCGGTTTTTGTAAACCCATCTGGCAGACGTACTGAATCTTATGTAAGATAAATATTGTAAGAATCAGTAGTGAAACTGATATTTTTAAAACAAGCCCATCAAATAACAAAATCAATAGTCATACAACGCAATATGAGTATGCTTCATTACTTATTAGAAAATTATTAATTAACATGCCCCGAAGCAAAATAAATGAAAATTTCGTCGTGTGTGTACACACAATACGCAGGTTAAATTACCTAAAAAATTTTTATGTGACGCGAATGTAACCTCGGCGAGAAATGTCTCTCATTTTCCTTTCATTTATCTAAGGAAAAAAAATCACTAAAATATAGCAGTTTTGCCTGTACTAATATAATTAGTATATTGTCCGTGAAAGTTTATCATGTTAATATATTTTTTCTGTCCTATTTTTACCTTAAATTTATGTGGCTAGCGACAATTATTTGTGACTTGTAATTAGTACTCCCATAAATACTGTTACAATGAAAACATGTCCTAAACATTTAATTTCTATAAAAATTGAAACAAATTATTATGGACTCAATTCATATATTCATAATTACAAAATTAATTGAACGTTTACTCAAAATGTTCCCCTCTTGCTTTTACACAAGCCCCCTAACGATTAGGCTATTCGTCTATGGCAGCACGCACTTGATTCAACGAAAAATTGTACACAGCTTTTGTTAAAGGTCGTTTTAAAGAGTCAAAGTCTAAAGGATTTAGATCAGGACTTGCAGAAGGCCAATCCTTTGTAGTAATAAATGAAGGCACATTTTGTTGAAGCTATGCTTGTGTTGTTTTAGCTTTATGTCCTGGTGTAGAATCTTGTTGTAGGTGCCAATGCTTGTTTTTGAAAAAAAAAAATGGTTTAGGGGTTTCACAACGTTCTCTAAAATAGTGTTGTAATATTTTCACAACTTCTTCACAAAAATGAATACTGGTAACCCCATCAAAGCTGACTCCCCACCAAACCATAACTGATGCTGGATGATGATCCCTCTAAACTTTAGGAACAAGTTCAGACGCTTCCTTAGAAAATCTGGCATAAATCCTATCATTTTGCTTATTCAAAGATTGTTCCACAGTGAAAATTTTCTCGTTGATAAACAAAATTTCTAATGCATTCCTTCAATAAATTTTTAGATTTTTTGTGACCGTTTTCGCTTTAAATCTTCCGTTAGCAAATGACTAGTGGGACGCCATTGTAGGTCTTCTTTAATAATTAGAGACATAATTTTTCAAAATTTTCATCCCCCGAGATAAAAATTTTTGTTTACGGAGAGGATTTCGGTCCATTCGCGCTGTTACAGCTTTAACAACTTGTAGCGTTCGACCTGTCCTTAGTCTTCCTGAACGTTTCCTATCTTTTTTGCCTCCCGTTGTAATCAGAATATTTGTTGGGATAAATATTTTAACTAATATTACCGCTAAATTAAACAATATTACCTAACTGCACTGTGCCGAAAAACTTCTAATACAACTGAAATTTAAACCAAACCCTCAAATACAATTTTCCCTTACTAACAACGTTTGGCTAGTCTAGCTAAAATTCCTCGCCAATGGCCTGTCAGAAGACTGCTACAGGTATTGGATATAACCAATTTTTGTCAGGATAGGAATCAATCCCTCATTGCGCTTAGCCTCCCTGTCAGTAACCCTTTGAGAAGCTAATCACTAGTCCAAAACCCCAATTTAGAAAATTGTCCAAAACACAATAACTATCGACACGGACCAACGCGTAGGTACCCCGTTAGGTTCTGTAGGTTAACTTACTCAAATACCTACGACCTAAAATTTGCTAGCTTTATCTCAAGTTTAAGGTTCGGTCTTTATTTCCCTGTTAATTTGATTTATATTTTTTTTACAAAAGCTGGAAGGCGCCACCGAAGTTTTATTTCTAATGAAAGCGGTCCTGTAGATGTGTTATGTGGCTAAAGAAAAAAGAACTTGGAAAAAAAAAATGGAAACGTTTGTTATCTGATAGATTATTTTATAAGAAAGTGGAAATTTCAGTATAAGACAAAGTATTTATTTTGAATAAACTTAATATGGCAAAATACAAAGTAGCTAGTTTAAAAGAAAGAAATTTTAATGGAGTATAAAACAATGTATCCCTTACGAAATGAAAATTGGCTAAATTATTGAATGGAAAAGTTGATTTAAATTGTTGATGACTCAACCCCAAGTTTTCTAAATTCTAAAACTTAAAGTTATGTTAACAAAGGTAATGTTCTTAAAACTAAATATACGGGTAATATATAAATAATCAAAATGGTGTTGAAAATTAAATTTGTAAAGACTGCGAACCACAGGTAATCTGGTACTACTGACACAAGTTAAGGGTATAAAATTTTCCCTTGTGGTTCGTAGCTTTACGAATACTAAAACAATAAATTTTACTGTATGTCTTATTTGGGATTCATTCCGTTTTTCCGTAAGTGGATGGTACAGGTGAAAGTACTGATAGAAACATCAAAGACAATGGCTGGGACAAGGCTATGTCCTGCTGAATAGACGGTACAAGGACTGATGACTCTAATCTGTGCAAGGACTGATGACTCTAACCTAACTCCAGCACATGGTGAGTTTCCCTATAGAGACCGTAATGCTCGGTTGGCACATGGATTGCACGAAACCAAGGTTTTCTGGTAGTAAGTCTAGAATTACCTTCCGACTATAAGGTAACCAGAAGGAAAAAAAGCAAAATAGACGACACGTAAAATACGTATACAAAAAAGAGTATTTACAATGTTATTTACAGTGCTCTCCTCCAACTTCGGGAAGAAATTATATCGCCTCTAGATGGCGCGGTATTTTATCCAAAATTTACCAATGATACCGCAACCGGAACTTCAGTCTTCCACCAATTGGAACTTTGCCCTTTTAAAAAACTTTATCGGAAATACTGCACACTTCACCGAAAGTCAAATAGCAGAGTGAGAAATAATTAACGTCGTTTTCTCTTAAATAAAATTGCCCCACAACGGAAGTTTATTTCTGCTTCCTGGAGTCCATGTGCTCTTTTAAAATTAATGATCTAAAATTAATAAATTTCGAACGCTAGTTTGCGTCGAAAATTACAAGGTAAGAAAAATAACTCGAGGGCTATATCTTATTCATCTCGTGTTGCAAGATGAAAGGAGATCAGACGAATCTCCTATCGCCAATCCTTTAGAATCAAATCAATTTAACAACGTGTGTACGGGAATTCTTACGCAACCAGGTATTTCTATTTATAATTAATTTAAAATAATTTAATATATAATTTAATTGAAGTTAATTTATCTCTATCAGAGATGATAAAAATCCAAAAGAAAGAAGAATTTTGACAACGGCCAATTTGGATCGTAACACCGTCTCACTAAACAATTTTATAGCCCGCTAAACAAACATACGACGGTTTTAAGGTCTTAAAAATAACGCTTTTTTCCATACCTCCCTAAACAAAGCTATACACAGCAATTTTATATATATATATATATATATATATATATATATATATATATATATATATATATATATACGAGTAAGTATAATATATATATATATATATATATATATATATATATATATATATATATATATATATATATATATATATATATATATATATATATATATATATATATATATATATATATATATATATATATATATATATATATATATATATATATATATATATATATATATATATATATATATATACGTATATATTATATATATATATATATATATAATATATATGTATATATATATATATATATATATATATATATATATATATATATATATATATATATATATATATATATATATATATATATAATATATATATATATATATATATATATATATATATATATATATATATATATATATATATATATATATATATATATATATATACATTCCATGTACGTAGAGTTATATGTATATAGATTTCTGGGATGAAAAATATGACTATTTAACCCAACTTACCTTAGTCCAAAAATTCATAATGATATAGAGGGTATCAAAGTTATACTTTTATTTTAGTTTTTTTTAAGTAGCTTTCTTAATAATTGTACCATTTGTACAAGATTCGGTGCTAAGGGGTTTTCTGAGATGAGAATCGAAATCAGCTCACAGTTTTGTTGTAAATTGTAGGGGGCGCTACTTATTGCACTGTGCATACTTTTAAATGGTCATAACTTTTTTTATACCGCTCTGTATGATATTTTCGAATAAATATTCGTATTCTCCGCCTTCTCCTGTCTAAAAAAGCTCTCTTGGTAAATGTTGCCCCGAGCAACAGTTTCTGAGATAGTGGGATGTTAAAGAGCTATCGGCTACTAGTACAAATATCTAACACACTACAAAAACCCAGGCGGCACGCAATTTGCTGGGCGTTAATTTGGAAGCAAATATGTCTTGGCATGAACATGTTGCATGCATAGTAAAGAGAACTTTTCAAAAGCTGGGAATATTATTTCGAATTAGAAAGCTTTACACTCCACAGTAACTCTTAATTCTGTACAAAGCTCAAATTCGACCAACGGAGGAATACTGCTTCCACGTTTTGGGGCTCTCCTCCTAGACATACACTACATCTGTTGGATTATATTCAGAAGAGAGCTGTTTGCCTGATTGGAGACCTAGAACTGACCAGCAATAGTGGTTCCTTAGAACATCATAGAACCGTTGGCGATTTGAGCCTATTCTACAAGCATTTTCACGGAAAGTGTTCTGTACCCCGCTTAATCCCTCCCAAATTATAGGGGGGCGCTACTTATTGCACTGTGAATACTTTTAAATTGTCATAACTTTTTTATACCGCTCTGTATGATATTTTCGATTAAATATGCTAAGAATACGCGTCACGCTAATACTTTACATTCGTATAAAATTCAGCAGTTTTTTTTATTGTTCACCTCCCGGCCTGAGTGGGGATTTTACTATTTTTCATATCCTAACGATATTAGCGAGAATGTCGTAATAGTTATTGTCACTCTTACAACTCTGTTCAAGTAGTCTTTTATATAAAGAACATTATTCCTTTGGAATAATTTGCTCAGGACTGTGTTGCCCACCGAGTACAATTTACAGCGATTCAAGACCAACCTGAATCGCTTTTTCTGCACACGCATCGCTTCTGTAGCGCTTTAGTGATTTCCCTGCTATGCCGATTAAAAAAAAGACATGAATAGATCTGGTCACCAATAATTATGAATTTCAAAGTAAAGTGTTCCAAACAAAGCATCCCTTTAGCAACCTCAACATGAGGATCCTTTTTAAGAAAATTTTAGTGGTTTTTGACGAGATCTCCTAGATCATTGTTGATTCAGTTTGTTATTTCAGTAAAGTCTACAACATTTCTAACACTTAAATGGCTAATACTGAGTACAAGGTTCTTGGTTTTGTTGAGTTTTCTCTGTGGTGGTTGTTGATGGTCTTCCAGAACCTATTTAGTCCTTAATTGCTTCTCTATCCTCTTTAAATGAGTTGTACCATTTGAGAGCAGTCAGAATTTACCTCCACTTGCAAAGGATCTGAGATCCAATCTGATCGAAAAAATGTAAACAACATCGCCTCCACCTCTGTATAAAAAAACCCTGTTCCGGCCTAGTTCAAAACAATCTTAGAATTAATAGGATGACCGAATGAGGTAACATGAGAAGTAAAATATAAATTGTTGGTGATTGCTGTCGGGCAGACTGGTTTGTTTACATTACGTAGATTAAATTGTACTTAAGTTAATGTGATTGACAGGTCTCAAATCACCAAACGATTAAGTTTATTTTATGTGACATGTATGGCCATATATTATTTAAAAATTATGTTTTATGTAACGGATATTTTGGTATGCACATTACTGTTGTTTAGAGAGCTGAAGTAGACGGCCAGTTTTGTTAGATGTCGATTATAATTCTTAAAAAAGTGATTGTTTTTGCCACAATTAGTTTATAAAATGATGGAGGACCTAGCAGAAACTTATATTTAACTACTCACTACAGTTTTGTCATTAAAATTATTATATGAACGAAAATATCTCCTAGTTTTTTCGTCTGGATTACTACCGCCGAAACTTTTATGTAAATGATATGATAACAAGGTAGACATGCAGGTTTTTAAATTCTTCGGCCGTAGATCACTACTGAAGAAAGTTATGGGATGGACCAGACATTGTTTGTCGGTTTCTATAAGGTAGGACGAACATACTTTTGCACGTGTGTGTTTGCGAATTTAATTATCAGCCAAAAAAAAATATTTCACGTATAGTTTTTGTTTACTTTATTAAAATTTATACGTTTATAAGATGGTTGACAATTAAATATATTTTGCTCTAAGTTGAAAAAGGCCAGAGAACACCTGTACCAATAGGAATATCTACAAAAATATAACAAATGAAGTAAAAGAATAACCAAAAATAGCACTAGACACTTCTATTTTGTAACAGGCAACTTTAGATGGCATTATCGATACCTGACTACCCCATTTAATCTCGCCTTCCTATATGATTTATATATATATATATATATATATATATATATATATATATATATATATATATATATATATATATATATATATATATATGTATATATATATATAAATATATATATATATATATATATATATATATATATATATATATATATATATATATATATATATATATTTATATATTTATATATATATACATATATATATATATATATATATATATATATATATATATATATATATATATATATATATATATATATATATAAATCATATAGGAAGGCGAGATTAAATGGGGTAGTCAGGTATCGATAATGCCATCTAAAGTTGCCTGTTACAAAATAGAAGTGTCTAGTGCTATTTTTGGTTATTCTTTTACTTCATTTGTTATATTTTTGTAGATATTCCTATTGGTACAGGTGTTCTCAGGCCTTTTTCAACTTAGAGCAAAATATATTTAATTGTCAACCATCTTATAAACGTATAAATTTTAATAATATATATATATCTATATATATATATATATATATATATATATATATATATATATATATATATATATATATATAATATATATATATATATATATATACATATATATATATATATATATATATATATATATATATATATATATTATATATATATATATATATATACCAGGTGTACAAGTATAAAATACGGATTTTTTTTCTAATAAAACATGTTAAATTCGGAAGAATGAAAAAAGTGCTTTATTCAAAGTATGGCCCATTGCTTGTTATACATTTTTCCCATCTCTGGGGCAATTTGTGAATACTACGCCAGTAAAAATCTTCCCCTTTTGCTGCGAACCATTCATCAAGCCATTTTTTCACATCTTCGAACGAACCAAAGTGCTGCTCAGCAAGTGCGTGACCCATCGATGCAAACAAGTGGTAATTGGAAGGAGCCAACTCTGGTGAGTAAGCCGCATGGGGTAGAACTTCCCAGTTGAGTGCTTCCAACGTGTCGCGAACTGATGTGATGGAGCATTGTCATGAAGAAAAATGACTTTGTGTTGCCTCTTTCGGTATTCTGGCCTTTTTTCAAGCAGCAAACGGTTCAAATCGGTCAATTGTTGTTGGTAACGTTTAGTATTAACCGTTTTCCCAGGTTTTAACAACAGCTCATAATATACCACGCCCCTCTGGTCCCACCAAACACAGAGCATCGTCTTTCTGCAAAAGCGATTCGGTCTTGCGGTCGATGTGGATGGTGCGCCTGGGTCTACCCATGATTTTTTGCGCTTGAGATTCTCAAAATAAATCCACTTTTCATCCCCTGCAACTATACGATGCAAAAACGGCTTCCTTGTGTACCGAGCGAGCAAAATGTCACACGTGTTTTTGCGCTTTTTTTCCATTTGCCTGTCGTTCAACTCATGTGGTACCCATCTACGGTCTTCTGAATCTTTCCCATCTGTCGTAGCCGATTGGAAACAGCTTGTTGACTAACACCCAATTGCTCGGCGAGTTGTTTTTGTGTTTGCGAATCATCTTCGTCCAACAATGCTTGCAATTCCACAACTTCATATTTTTTTGGCGGTTTTCCACGTTCCTTGTCTGCAACATCGAAGTCACCACTTTTGAAACGCCAAAACCATCGTTCACACGTATCTTGCGATGGAGCATGTTCACCATAAACTTCTCGAAATAATCGGTATGATTCAACAGCAGTTTTCTTCAAATGAGAACAAAAAATTAATGCTGTCCGCGAATGCTCTTTGTTCGGTATAAATTTCGACATATTGAATAAAACAACACAACACTATGCACACACTTTTCCAATTTATGACTCGTGCGCGTCTGACACTTGTTGATGACACAACAAAATGGCGCAGTGTCAAATCTTTATAGCACAAACTGCATTGGTGCACCATCTGTTGTCTGAAATCTGCATTTCATACTTGTACACCTGGTACATAACTAAGTGATAATTTAAAGGCTGGGATAGCTCCTAATATATTGAAGAGAGAGCAATAAAAGTTCTAAGTAGCTTTAAGGAACTGTTTTGTTTTTATTGGAAATTTCTAGCTATCATCCATGTATATAGACTTCTTCAGGAAATGTGTAAATATTCCAGAGTAAATGAAGATGTAATTATAAGAACATAAACCTACTTACAGAATATTTACAGCAATACTCTTCCAGGAGTAAGATTATTACACATTTCTTGTTTCCAAAACAAGCAGTAAGACATGACAACTGAAACAAATTAAAAAGTAAAAAATTCACCAAATTATTAAGCCTCAGATTGAGGTGTCACAATTATAATAGTTAGACGTTAAAAATACTATAAAATTAATACAATCCAATATAATTCAATTGAAAAGACACCACAATTAACGCCGGAAAACATGGCATAAGAATATTTTTTTTGATTCATGCCAGTCCTTATTACTAGGTTGACATTGTCTAGTGATGTTTCTGGGGATTTTTCTATTTTTGTTGTTAGAAGACAATTTATGTCTTAGCAGTGGTTGAATTCAGATTGTCAAAAATTCAAGTTATTTATTATTGATACTTATTCCCCATTTTCTCTTTGCATCACTCCATTTTTTTGTTTTTTTTTGTGTAACTTTGCGAAAGTAAGTAAGTGTACATGGAACTCAATCCTTCAAGATCTTTTTTGTGGCTGAGACAGTTTGTACAGTTTTTTATATAGCACATCTCCAAAAAAACTAGGTTTGAACCAATTACGTTCAATATCTAAGACAAAACAGTCATTATAACGGACTTTATGGTCATTTGTGTTGACATGTAAACTCAGGCTGGTAGCATTTGGTTTATGCTTGGAATCGCTTTTATGTAAAGCCAGTCTTTTAGACTTCTGACCTATGTAGATCAAATCACATTCACACCTAATCCCAAATATAATGTGAGATCTCTGAAAAATGTTGGTTTTATCTTTAAAAATGGTGTAAAAACTACCAAGTTTTTTCACATTGTAATTCGCTATTTTTATGTTAGTGTCCCTAAAGAGTGCAGAAATAGCTTGTGAAAGACTCTTAATATATTGGAGTTTTCCAAAATGAAGTTCTAAGTTAATCTCATTGTTATTATCAGGTTGGTTTCTTGGTGATGTATTTAAATTAAGTAACTTCTTTACAAATGACAAGGGGTAACTATTCTCTACTAAAATCTTTTCCAACACTTTAATATTTTTATCTTTAAATGTAGGGTGACATATTCTACTAGTTCTATTCTTTAAGGCAATAACAGTGTTCATCTTTTGTTTAAGTGGGTGGTATGAATGGTAGGGTATATACCTCCCAGAACTGGATTTTTTTCTATACCAATCCAGTTTGACAACATTATTTTCTGATCTAAATACTCTAGTATCCAAAAGGAGGACGGAGTTGTCAACCTCTTCTTCAGCAGTAAATTTATCAAAGGAGTTAAAAATAGTGAGTTTGTTATGAACTGAGTCATGAGGAAGTGAAACCAATAGGTCATCTATGTGGTATATTGACAAAAGAAACGAAATTGAAAATTAACTCCTTCTGTAATATAATAAAGCAGTTTCGTCATAACAATCTCAGCTACAATTGGAGAAGTCGAACCATGGGGACACCGACCCTTTGCCTATAAAATTCATTATTAAAAGACAAGAATGTGTTGTTGTATAAGTACGTGATTATTTCAAAAAAAAAAAACCCTTTTTGGAATATTACAATTGGCCTCTATCAAAGTAAAATGAATTTATTTTGAATACCCTGTAGCATCTAACTCAAATTTCTTTATATATATCTTTTTTTCATCTCTATAGAACGCTCATACCAGTTATGAGTATTCCACCTTCAGAAACAATGGCGCTACTGGCAACTTGGCGCTACTAGATGGTAGATGCCCAGATCCCACCAGCATCGCCCGGTGTGATACCATCGCATCGGCATAGGCTGCGTGAAGTTGCTTAACGTTTCGTGGATGTGCCGATGTCCCGGACTGTGGGACCAAATAGCATGGATACAAAAAATTCCGGAGGTAAAATAGCCCCCCGTTCCGATCTCCGGGTGGGGGCTGGTTCAGGTGCGTCGACATGCAGAGATCAGAATTTTAAGATGGATTTTTGCAACATACGAGGTTTAAACTCGAACATAAATTCAGTGCACCAACACCTGCAATCAAATAAACCTCATGTACTCGCTCTCTGTGAAACCAAGGTCAGTTCATCGACCAGCACAGTTAACTATCTTTATCCTGGGTACGACCTCTCTTGCCAACGAGAAGAGGCTCTGGAGCCCCCAAAGTTTGATGTTATGTGGTTAAAACTAACGACTCAACCAACCACAAGGTTCATCCGTATCCTGTATCGACCACCAAGCGATACTAACTTTAGAGCACTTTTCGCTTCTCTTGCAGACACCATCGATCATTTACAAATTAACAATCCAAATGCCGAAATTGCCATCCTGGGCGACTTTAATGTCCACATCATCAACTGGCTTAAATATTCCAATACTACCGATGAACAAGGTCGTGAAGCCGAATCATTTTCAATCAGTTGTGGCTTAACTCAGCTTATTGACGAACCAACACGGATCCCTGATCGAGACGGGGAGTTCGCCAGTCTTCTTGATCTGTTTTTAACCACCAATCCGGAGATTTACACGGTCAGCGTAAATCCGCCATTAGGTTCTTCCGACCATAAACTATTATCGACATCCAGTATCCTACCAATCAGTAACAGAGACGCGCCTAAACTGCGCAAGATTTGGCACTACAAATCTGCTAAATGGGAAGATCTCATGGAATATTTTCGAACTTTCCCTTGGTTAGACGTTTGTTTTCGATCCGATGACCCATCTGACTGCGCCAAGGAGGTTTCCGATGTTATTTTGGCCGGTATGGAGGTTTACATCCCTTTTTCGAAGAAATGCCCTTCCAACGGCAAGCCTTGGTTTGACCGAAAATGCAAAGAAGCTGTTGCTTCTAAACATCTTGCATACCGACATTGGCGTGAAAATCCTAACACCATAAATCGTAACACCTTTGTTCGTGCCAGGAACAGATGCAAAGAAATTATCGACGAAACCAAGGAGGTATACAATCAACGATTAGAAACAAACTTCTCGCTTGTCCCAACAATTCCAAGTCCTTTTGGTCAGTCGCTAAGGCAGTTAGTCAAAATTTCACCAAATCCACCATACCACCACTCACACGGCCAGATAATTCTATTGCAAAGACACCTGTGGAGAAAGCTGTTGCTTCACATTCTACTGTCGATTTCCAAGGAAAAACACCACCTAATATTCCCATAGTGCAGTCAAGGATACCCGATATTGTCTTCAGGCAGCGTATCATAAAACGTATTTTGATGAAGCTAGACACCAAAAAGGCTTTTGGCGCTGACGGAATACCTGCCATAGTTCTCAAAAACTGTGCGAGGGAACTAACACCAGTTTTCTGTAGACTTTTCAACCTATCTTACAGAAAGGGAATATTTCCTTCCTGCTGAAAATGTGCCACAGTTCAGCCAATACCTAAAAAAGGCAAGAAGACCTTGCCAAATAACTACCGACCAATCGCACTGCTTTCAATAATATCGAAAGTCATGGAAAAGGCTATCAATCAGCATCTTCTAAAATATCTTGAAGGATTCAACATTATTAGCGATCACCAATATGGCTTTCGTAAAAATAGATCAACAGGAGATCTCCTGAATTATGTAACACATGTTAGGAACAACGCAATTGAACACTTTGGAGAATCTTGAGCGGTTGCTCTTGACATATCCAAGGCATTCGGCCGTGTTTGGTACGATGGGCTGTTGGCTAAGCTACGTTCTTATGGTATGTCTGAAAAGTTCTGTTTGTGGCTCTCATGTTTCCTCAGAGAGCGTTCTTTGCGAGTGGCAGTCGACGGATTTCTTTCTAACACCTTCACTATCAACGCCGGTGTACCCCAAGGCTCCATACTGTCTCCTACTCTCTTTCTCATTTATATTAACGATCTGCTGGAAAAGACCGAGAATCCAATCTACAGCTTTGCAGATGACAGTACACTTATCTCTTCATTCACTTTGAATGCTCGGACATCGGCTACTCAGACGAATATCCGCAGACAGCAGGAAGTCATTCAACTTAACAAAGACCTGGAAGAAACTCTATCTTGGGGTGACAGTAACCAAGTGGAATTTAACGCTACAAAAACCCAGGCTGCAGTTTTTTCTAAAAAAGTTAATGTTGCTGAACCTGACATAGTTATGTCGGCGCACTCCATTCCCCTAACATCGTCACTCAAATTGTTGGGCGTAAATTTGGGAGCAAATATGTCCTGGCATGAACATGTTGCAGGCATAGCAAGGAGAGCTTCTCAGAAGTTGGGAATATTATTTCGAACCAGAAAGCTTTACACTTCACAATAACTGTTAATTCTTTACAAAGCTCAAATTCGACCAACTATGGAATACTGCTCCCATGTTTGGGGCTCCGCTCCCAAACATACACTGCATTTGTTGGATTCTAATCAGAGAAGAGCTGTTCGTCTGATTGGAGACCCGGAACTGACAGGTGGCCTCGATTCGCTGGAACATCGAAGAACGTTTTGGCGACTTGAGCCTATTCTATAAGTATTTTCATGGAAAGTGTTCGAAGGATGTGGCCGCTTAATTCCTCCCAGAGCGGTGCATGTTAGAAGTTAAGAATACTTCACATCCGTATGAGGTTCAGCTTGTTACTCCTCCTACAACGCTTTTCAAGCAGTCATTTATATGGAGAACATCATCCCTTTGGAATAATTTGCCCAGGACTGTGTTTCCCACCGAGTACAATTTACAGCGATTTAAGAACAACGTAAATCGCTTTCTTTCTCCGCACACGTGTCGCTCCTGTAGTGCTTTAGGGACTTCCCTGCAGCACGTGTGCTAGACCCATAAAAAAAAAATTATTTACAAAACTGAAAACTAGTATTTTTTTTTAAAAAATTGAAATATTAGAAAAATTAGTAGGTTTAGGTATATAATTATAATATTAATAAAAAAGTTATAAAATTTTACGCAGAATTTAAAAATAAAAATTAGAAAACAGGATGTTCCATTTAAAAAAACATGTTATGAATCGGCCATACTTTTTTGAAGTACCCTGTATTACTCAAAAATAATTTTAAACTATGCACCTTACATTCCCTAAAACTACTGTATTTAACATTTTTTCGTCATTCTCGAAACAAATGAGATAATGAACTTTACTCTATCGTTGACTCACCCTGTACATATAATAGTTACTTATGAAAATAATAACTACAAAATATACGATTTCGGCTTATTTTTACCAATAACCAAAAAGTATATAGTAGTATTGGTCGTACAGATGATATAGTATGTTGCGCAAAAGATTCACACAAGCGGACAGTTTTCTCAAGACTCGATACGTAAAAAATATCATCATCATTATCATCAGCTTATCCCGTCCACTGCTGAACGAAAGCCTCCCTCAAGTTTTGCCACCTTTTTCTGCTCTGGGCCACTTGTACCCAATTTCCAGCCATTCTCTTCAAATCATCAGTCCACCGACTGGGAGGTCTACCTCGATTGGCTTTGGATGTTGGTCGCCACTCTATAATTTTTTTTGTCCAGCGTCCATTCTTAAACCTAGCAACATGTCCAGTCCAGTTCCATTTAAGATGTAGAATGAATTTGACTGCATCTTGTACCCCCGTACTTTTCCTGATAATGTGATTTGGAATGTGATTTCTAAGAGTAACGCCTAACATT
>CM032452.1:9355082-9397624 GCA_019049505.1 Pachyrhynchus sulphureomaculatus | reverse complement strand
TCATTCCATTAAAAAAAAAACGGTCAAGTGCAAGTTGAACTTGCACAATTAGTGTTCCGTACGTTGATTGTTTTTAAAATAAAAATTTTTTGTTAGGGTGGCATAAAATGATCAGTGACTTCACAAAACACACCCCAAATGAATTTTCAACAAAGTTTGTTTCCAATCTTTACTGAAAACTGGTGACCTTGAAATTTTTTTTTTTTTTTTTATATACCAAATAAATTATTACAAGTATTACATTATATATATATATATATATATATTATATATATATAGAATATATATATATATATATATATATTATATATAATATATATATATATATATATATATATATATATATATATATATATTTATATATATTTACTCGTGTTTTCACAAGCTTTCATTTGACACCATACTCGATGACCTAGTAAAAAAAATTTTTTTTCACTTCCGATTTCACCCCTCAAAAAACGAACCTCTTAAGTCAAAATTTATGTTACGGTGATATAAAATGATCAGTGACTTCATAAAACACACCCCAAATGAGTTTTCAACAAAGTTTGTTTCCAATCTTTACTGAAATCTGATGACCTTGAAATTTTTGTTTTTTTTTGTATACCATATATAAATTATTAAAGGTAATGCACTCGTAATAATTTTCATTCAATCTACACCCCATGGAGAATATTCCAGAATTTTTTCGAAATTTTTTTGATAAGTACTTTTCGAGATAAGGCCCGGGACAGCGATTTTTCGCGAATTTTTAAAATAATACAAAGAAAAGTGCGCGCAAGTATAATATTATATATATATTTTTTACCGTGTTTTCACAAGCTTTCATTTGACACCACCCTCGATGACCTAGTAAAATTTTTTTTTTTTTCACTTCCGACTTCACCCCCCAAAACTAACCCCTTAAGTCAAAATTTAGTTCTCAAAACTACATGGCTCTGATGAGGCCATCAATTCCTATATTATTACCAAATTTCACCTTTCTATGTCAAATAGTTTCCGAGAAAATCGGGTGTGACAGACAGACAGACAGACAGACAGACAGACAGACAGACAGACAGACAGACAGACAGACGGACAGACGGACAGACAGACGGACAGACACCGAAGTGATCTTATAAGTGTTCCGTACGGAACACTAAAAAGATTTTGGTGCTTATGCCTCAAAAACCAAGGCACAACGGTTTGTAACTCAACATTTGAGGAAAACTCTCTGTATCTAAATTGGGGCTGTAGGGTGGATATTGTAACTCAGTGCATCTACAGATTTTGGTAATGGCTTGAATTGTGCAAGCCTTGTGGACCTTACAGTTGTTCGGCAACAGCAGAGTTTTGATTCTTCATGAGTTTGGACGTTTTTTATTTATGGGTATAGCACATGTGCTGCAGGGAAATCCCTAAAGTGCTACAGGAGCGATGCGTATGCAGAAAAAGTGATTAGGGTTGTTATGGAGTGTAAAGCTTTTTAGTTCGAAATAATATTCCCAGTTTTAGAGAAGCTATCTTTGTTATGCATGTAGCATGTTCATATTTTCTCCCAAATTAACGCCCAACAAATTGAATGACAATGTCAGAGGAATGGAGTGTCCCGACATAATTATGTCGGGTTCAACAGCGTTAACTTTTTTAGAGAAAAACTGTCGGCTGGGTTTTTGTAGCGTTAAATTCTACTCGGTTTCTGTCATTGATAGTGAAGGTATTACGAGGGCTGCCTTTTAAGTTTTTTTTAACAAGAAGTTAAGATATTAGCTGAAGAAAAAAGAAAATCGTACCTACAATACCGAGCCAATGCTATAACATACAATGATTATAAAAATGTAAGAAACAGGGACAACGAGAATATCCAGAGAATCAAAAGAGAGCATTGGGAGAAATTTTCGAACGATATGGAACATGATCTGTACGGAGGACAAAAAAAATATGGAATCTACTGAGAAATAGAGAAAAAAAACAATAAATGAGTACATACAAAATACAAAAATTACGGTGGAAGATTGGGAAAGATATTTCGAAAAACTCTATAGTCCATCAGAAACCAATTCATTAACACAGGAAATACAGCATGAAGATGAAAATGTTGCTCAACAAAATAAGACCATTTCCTTGAATCAAATACAGCACATGGCAGCGAAACTAAAAAACAGAAAAGCCCCGGGCATGGACGAAATTAAGAACGAAATGATCAAATATGGAGGTGATAAATTACTAGAAGGATTACAGATTTTCAGAATACAGAATACTCACAGCCAAGATTATACCATCCGAATGGAAAGAAAGCATCTTGATACCAAGGAGAAAGGACAGATCCAAAAAACTATCGAGGTATCAGCTTAATGAGTGCGGTACTAAAATTGTTCACTAAAATTTTAGCAGAAGAAATAATGTTAACTGGAATCTGTGAAGAACAGCAAGGGTTCAGAAAGAACAGGTCTACTATAGACGCCATATTTATAATCCACCAAATTACCGAAAAAGCCATAGAGTTTAATAAGATAGCCTTTATGTGTTTCATTAATCTTACCCAGGCATTCGATAGGGTACGGTTAACTGATGTCATAACCCTACTACAAAAAAGGGGAATGCACCCGAATATAATAAAAACTATCGAAGAGTTGAACATCAACAACCACACATATGTAAGAGTGGCAAATAAATTAAGCAATAAAATACCCATGACAACCGGAATCAGACAAGGAGATAGCCTAAGCCCAATCTTATTTAACATCATAATGGATGAAATTATAAACGAAGTAAAGAAAACTGGGAGAGGATATCGATTGGGAGACAAAGAAATAAAAATAATATGCTACGCCGGTGATGCAGTAATTATATCAGAAGACGAAGATCTTATAGAGACTCCTACATAAGTTCCAACAAACAGCAAAAGTATTTAATATGCAAATATCTGTAAAGAAAACAAAATCCCTTACAATATCTAAAGAACCGAAAAGATGCAAACTCGCGATTTATGATCAGAGTGTAGAACAAGTAATGTCCTTCAAATATCTAGGGGCAAACATAACAAGTACCAGGAACCTTAAGGAGGAAGTAAAAACTCAAACAAAAAAGGCATCATTAATATCAGGATATTTAAGAGATATAATTTGGAGAAACAAATATATGAGCACCAGGAGCAAAGTAAGAATATACAAAAAGTGCGTAAGACCGATCATGACGTACGCGATAGAAACCAGAACGGAGAACACAATAACAAAACGACTCCTAAGAACAACAGAAATGCGAACACTTAGATCGATAACAGTACATACCTTATTTGACAGGAAGAGATGTGAAGAAATAAGGAAAATGTGCGAAATACAGGATGTGGTGAGATGGGAAAGGAATAGGAGAAGAGAATAGAGAGACCATGTAGACAGAATGCCAAATGACCGGTTGGCTAAGGTTGCAAAAGAGAAGCGACCAAACACACCTCGACCGCTTGGAAGACCACCAATAAGATGGTATGAGAGCTGGTCTGCATCATCGCAATTGTTTCTGGAAACCTTTGAAGTGAACACAGGACATGGTCCTAACGTAGGAAAAAGAAGAAGAAGACAAACGACCACTAGATGGCGATATTGAGATATGATATTACCATTGTTATAAAATTTGATAATTGTTATTGTTTAAAACAGTAGCAGCTCAGAAAATGGCAGAGTGGTTTGTTTACAGTATGCGTTTAAAAAAAAACAGTTTTGTGCACCAATGGAAATTTCATGTGAAGGTTTTCGTTGGCTGATTTTTTACGATTTTAGCAAGAGCCTAACTCAACAATAATCCCTCGAATCACCATCAGAAAAAACTGTTTACAATTGGTTTGCAAAATTTCGTCATGGTGGTGCTTCCGTCAGCTGTGAATTTCATGAAGGTCGACCAAAATCGGTTGTTGTTTCAAAAAACATCGATGATGTGCGCAACATGATTGAAGAGAATCGGTATGCGACTTACCGTGAGATAGAGACGTCCTTAGGCATATCGAAGACTGCAGTACATTCGATTTTGCATGAACATTTAGCTGTAAAGAAGATCTGTTCCCGATAGATTTCGCCTAATTTGACCGAAACTCAAAAACAGGCTCGTGTCAATTGATATAAGGAAATGCTCAAAAAATTCGATCAAGGACACGCGAAATCGATATACAACATCGTAATAGGAAACGAAACTTTAATATATTCGTACGAGCCGGAAACGAAGCAATAGTGAACTGTTTGGGTGCTCTAAAATGAACCTAATCCAACAAAAGTGGTTCTTTCGTGAAGCACTTCCAAGAAAATGATCGCGCGTATCTTTGGTTATACGGGATATGTTGCAACCATTGCTTTAGATCAGCGATGAACAGTTAGTGCTGAATGGTATACAATAATTTGTTTGCCAGAAGTCATCGATGCAAGTAGGAAAAACAACCGAAAACGTCACATCATTCTTCATCATGACAAGTCACACAGCAGGTCAAACAATTGATTATTTGTGTGGATCGGTGCCTTACTTGCCTAACCAACAAATTTTTTAAATATCAAATTTTTGTGCTCTTTCAGTTCAAAGTTCGGTTTATGCCAAAGTTGCCTATACCATTACTGACATATATGAACAAGTTTAGCAATCAAAACCAGCGGTGACACCGTTTGAGCCAGTCCTGCCTAAACAACAAAACATGGCGGCTGCAAACGAGGCTTTTTGTTTATCTGATTACAATAGTGATAATGATAAAAATTTTGTGCCAGATGTCGAAACTATGGATAAGAAGGATATTTTTTGTATATAGTTTCTTACTTCCAAGTTATATAAATGTTGTTTTTTTGTTTATAAACGAAATGAGGGTTAGCCATATTATGCTCTTACTGAAAACAAAAACATACATGTCAGGTTAGGCATAACATTTTTGACAAGAAATGTAGAAAAATTACACAGTAGGTTATGTGAACACCCTTTTGTATGAACTATCCACTATAGTGAACAGTGGAAATTTAATATTAGAGGTTCTATAGAGTGAACAGAAGCAATCTCGATTAAATGAATAATTTTCGGTGCTTCCCCAGTACTAATAGGGATTTATCTTAGAAAATATTCTTGTTATTTGAATGTATTTAGGTTAAATTAGTATTGCCGGGCGATTATCGTGCTAAATTTGGTGTTTTTCAGTTTAGTGCTTTCAATTGGAAAATATGAAACGAAAAGTGTTAACACTATCAGAAAAAAGTGACATCATAAAGAATTTGGAAAATGGAGTGAGTGTTACACACCTTGCAAAAAAGTAGCTCTACTGTTTGTGCAATTAAAAAAAATAATGCGAATATTCTAGGCGTAAGAACAAAATGCGTTTGTATTATTAAAAGAAAAAAGTTAAAGTCGGCAGAAAGCCCTAGGATGGAGAAAAAATTGTATGAATGGTTCGTAACCAAAGGTTAAGGAATCTTCCAGTGACTAGTGAACTTATAAAGCTTAAAGCAAAATCCTTAAATGAAGTTCTAAAGGAAACACCAACATTTTCTGCAAGCGATGGTTGGTTGCAAAATTTTAAACGCAGATTTGGCATTAAATTTTTGAAGATATCTGGTGAAAAATTATCTACAAACCCTGAGCTAGTAGATCCAGATTTAAACAAGATCTTTGTTCAGTCATATGTAAACTGAATTTAACAAATGATCAAATTTATAACGCAGGTGAAACTGACTTGTTTTGGGGACTGCTACCTGGGAAAACATTGATAATGAATGATGAAAAAACCGCTCTAGGAAGGAAAGCTGAAAAAGCACGACTTACTTTTCTCGTTTGCACAAATGGGTCTGGAGAACATAAAGTTAGACCTCTCATATTAGGCAAAACAAAAAACCCTAGGTGGTTTAAGAACTTTATTCTCCCTCTGGATTACGATTATTCAAAAAATGGCTGTGGACATTTTTAAGAATTGGTTTTATAGATGCTTTGTTCCTCAGGTAAGTCAGCGAATATGCAATATGAAAATGTTCGAATTAACTAAATTCGCGTATATACATTTTCAGGTGAAAACATTTTTAAAACAAAAAGGTTTACCCAAAACTGCCATTCTGTTATTGGATAATGCCCTAAGCCATCCGCCTGCAAAAGATCTACAAACTGATGATGGAAAAATCTTTGTTATTTACATGCCACCAAATGTAACACCCTTGATTCAGCTAATGGATCAAAATGTTCGTCGAATCATAAAAAACTTTACTACAGGTCAAGCTTCTTGTCATCAATTTTATCTTCAGAATCTGAAGATCTTTCAAAACTTTTAAAGCGTTTAACAATAAAAGATGCTGTAATAAACCTATCATCGGCATAGAATAAGCTTGAGGTTGACACAATAAAAAAATGTTGGAAAAATATTTTGGATATCACTGAAAAGAGTAATGATGACTCTGATCCAGAAGAAAACATTCCACTCAGCATTTTGAAGGAAAAATACAAAAATAAAATGGAGGAATCGCTTAAAGAATTTCAGAATTTGTTGACAGAAGTAAACAGCGAAGTAATTTTGTTAATCGCATAAATCTGTTTAATATTTATGTATTTAATAAAAAAAATATTTTTCAGGGTTGAATATTTAAGAGATGATATTGTGAAGTGGAATGAAGATGATTTAGATGAGTAAAATGATGAAGACGAAGATAATTTAATCAATGACAACTTTGACTATGAAAATGAAAATAATGAAAAGTTGAAAATTAATTCGTCGGAAGCTTTGGACGCAATAAGGCAATTATTTAGAGTAAAAAAATATTTTTAATACTAATGATTTATTGGTATTGCGAAAATGCAAGAATAAGGCTTTGCAGAAAAATTTGGCTGCAAAAAAAATTCAAAAACAAATCACACAATATTTCCTTAAAATGTAACTGTTTTTTAAATAAAAATATCTTTTTGGTTATATGAACAATTTGTTTTTATGAAAACCCCTGGTATATATTGGTTCACATAATCGAGCATGTACTGTATTTAGAACAAACAAAATATAATATAATTTTTAGTTTATACTTTGGGTTAGTTTTTTTGTTTGATACTCTATACGTATCTTATTTATTTGGGTCCTATTAGCCTATTTTGTTGGATAGGCATATCTGTCTCTGAATATTCTGCGAGAGTTTCAACACGCATTTTTGTCTTTTTTAAATTTCTAATTTGATTATTTTTTTAATTAAATCAAAATCAAAGTGAGAATTATGCGGCCAGAATCCATGTACAGAAAGGAAGACAGCGGATTAGAAAACCGCATAAGAAGTTTATAAGAAAACAGAAACATGCACGGGATGAAGAATATGTTTCCATCACAGGAAAAGTTATTCCCAAAAAGAGCTGTGTTATGATAGATTGTGGATGCCATCTTCGTTGTTCAGAGAAAATATCTTAAGCTAGAAGGAACCAGATTTTTGAAGGATTCTATAATATGAATTAGGGCATGAAGCAAGCATTTGGCTGGTGAAATACAGGTTTCAAATGTTGCCAGAAAATACACTAAAAAGGAAAATACTCGTACAGGAAAACCACGAATTTACATGCTTCAAGATGACATGGGTAAGGATCAGGTAGTTTGTAAAAAGTTCTTTAAAGAAACTGTAGCAGTCTGCGATGGAACTTTAACCAATGCATTGAACAGAAAGCAAGGAACCGGAACTCCTGCACTGGATCGACGAGGGAAACATGTACCACATAATAAAACCCGTCCAAACGATGAACAAAGAGTATGCAGTTTTATTGAGAAATTTCCATGATATGAAAGTCATTATTGTCGCAGGGATAGTAACAGAAAATATCTAAATCCCGATCTAAATATGAAAATCATGTATGACTTGTATACAAGTCAGTCAGTATCCTTTGCATCCCATGACTTCTACGATGCATAAAATATTAACTCACGATACAACAGTAATGGAAAAGGCCCACTGGATTACTGTCCGAAGAAGGAGCAGAGACGCGAATCCAGCCGCGCCTGTACCTACAAAATTTTGCTAGAAAATTCTGAAGAGAAAAATGTAATTTAGATGTACTCAACAGATTATCGCACAGCTCAGTTCCCATAATATCTAGTATAAGGCCAAAACCCAAAAAAAGGTCTATGTCGTTTAGTAAATGCTTGTTTTTGCTGAACTCAATATTCACGACGAAAGTTCCGAAGAAGCCGAGGAATGGAGCTCGGGCGCGGACGAAGAGACATGAATAAATTATTTTTGTAATTTTTGTTGAACTCAACGTATTTTTTTCTCAATATATGTTCTTTTTAACATTAAAATGTATTTTTCTTCAAAATATGCACTCCAAAAAGCTTTTCACTGCTATATAAAATATCGAAAAACAATAAAATAGTTTTGACCGCATAAAACGCTGAAATACCCCTATGTGCGATAGCTCGACTGTCTTTAAATCAATTAAATTAATAAATTCTTAATAATAGAGTGGTCATTTATGAATTTACTTAAATCTATCTAAGCTAAAGAATTTGTGAAATATGTGATAAAAAAAACCTTTTGCAGTTTTGTTACTTAACACTTTTAACAATAAGGAAAAAACTAATATTTTTCCCACGGATACTACTGTAATAATTATGGGAAGGAAATTTTAACTGTAAGTTCCAACGACAATTCACGAAGATATCACCTATTTTGGCTTATTTAAAATATTATTTTAAAATTTCAGCAGTTAAATTATATAAAGACTACAAAATCGAAAACCTTTTAAAATAACCCTCAATTCTCCGGCAAAATATTTAATAAGACGTAAAGATTACAATAAAGTTACAGCCTAGCATAAATTTAAATATACCTTGACTCGTCAGTTACTTAAAAATTGTGCCTCTTTTTAGTCTGATTTGATTTATGAAAAATACTAATACTTTTAAGACTCTATTATTTTTTATAAACAAAGTTGGTAGCTGCGAAACCTGTTGAGAATGCAATTTTAATTACAATACAGTCTGTCAAATAAGAACGTGGCAGCGATAATTCATTTTTGGTAGATGCGATTCTAGTGATTCACAGAAAATCGATAGAAGGAACCCTTGTCTACGACGCATTTTAGTAAAGGTATCAGTTGATTACGAACTTTTGTCGAAATCACGTAAAACTCAAAATTAGTCACTTGTTTGCGCGTTAGCTCGAGGCAGTCTTTTTTTGTTCCCATCCAAAGGGGCCTATAATGACATATCCTGCGGCCGCTAAATATATTAAAAAGTCGGTGTCGTTTGTGAAGAAGTGGGTAAATCATTTTAACGAGACGGAAAATGTCGACGAATTGCCAAAACGTGCTAGGTAGGTAAAGTCACTTCGAAAGTCGAAAAACGAATCGTGTCTTTGTTTTCACGGGACCCGAAATTGACGCTGTGTCCTTGACACAGCGTCAAATTAAGAAAATCGGGTTTGAATTAGAGATGAGACCATTCGACAATATCTTCGTGCTCATGATGCCAAATTCCGAAGCACGTTGAAGAAATCTTTGCTGGGTAAAAATCACGTCGCTAAGCGGGTCGCTTGGGCCCACGATAAGATACTAGAGTGGTCCTCACAATCGTCGGACGCCAACTCAATTGAAAATGTTTAGTCCCTTGTAAAGAGAAAGCTCAGAGGACAGACTCTGAGGATTTTGACTCAGTCGTCTCGCAAGATTCTAAAACTTTACAGAGTATGCAGAAAATCTCGTCCACAACATGCCTCGAAGATGCCAGGCGATTATTGATGCAGGAGGCGATAATTGCGCCGTTGCAAGCACACCAAAGAATATATTGATAGCAAAAAATGTTCTTGAAACACACCTTTTTCAAGAATACGAGCGGTCATGTTCTTACTTGACAGACTGTGTGTCTTAAAAATTAGATTCACAAGTCGCATATAATTGATCAATGAACAGGGGTTAATTTATTGTTTATTCGCGTGCCTTGTGGTGAAACAGGTATTGGCCCTTTGACTGGCGGTTAAAACGTGCACTTTGGTTAGCCAAGAACGTAACTCCATATATTAATTAACATTTAGATTGACAATATGAGAGCAAATGAAAGTGTGGGTTTTGAAGATTAAAGAATTATATTATTATTTCCAATAATTCAACGTAAATTTTAGGAAATCAAATTAGTTGGTAAATGAGGCAGCACAAGTATTACCATTTTGTTCGATACCCTTCTGCCACCATAATCCCGTCACTGTAGAACTTCTGTGATTTCTAAGCAAAGAATAGTGACAAGTGGTTTTCACAGGCCTCTTTTTCAACTAACTGAAAATCATTCAGGAAACTCTGCAGAGACCGAAACAAACAGCAGTCTGATACTGCCAGGTCCGAACGATACGGTGGGTGTATTAAAAGTTTCTAGCCCAGCTCTCTCTCAATTTTTCAGTCATCATCAAAGATGGGTATGGTCAGGCGTCGTCATGGTAGAAGTAGTTTTGCCTCAATTTTGTCAGTTTTGACAGTAGAATATGGAATCAATCGTTTAACCATGCTGCTGCAGTTCATGAATCATTTGCAATGCCACCATCACCTTTTTGGACGTCAAACCGGTTTGACGCCCACGATTTTTATCACACATTATTGTCGTACATGAACCACTTTTTTTCATCCATAATTATCCACTTCAGAATTGGTTCGATTTCGTAAAGCTGCCTATAAAGGATCAAGTAAATTGGTCCAACCAGTTTGTCATGCAAGTTGGTCAAATAAGTTTGACGGTACAGGTTGATCCCACAAGTTCAAGTAAAATGGACAGACGGACAAACTTCTCTCAGTATGCTCCGGTTGCCAGTGAAGTGGGGACTACGCTGGGCATTGTAATTTATTTTTGTATTATTATTTGTTGTTTTTATTGCATTTCCATGATTGATATGAACCACTTATCATATTTATATGGCCTGTTACTGAAAGAGAAGAAGCTTAAAAGGAAATCAAACAGATCAGAGTGGAGCAAAGAGTGGTTATTTAAAGCATATTATTGCCACTTTAATTTATTGAACTAATTGAGGTGTGAGCTCCAAAACTGGCATAACTATATGAGGATGGACGAAGATACTTATTTGTTATTGCTCTCACTTGTTCCGCCAAAAATAATAAAAAAAAAGACATGACATAGCGAACACTACAAGTTGGTGAGTTGGGTGGTTTGAAGGCTAGATAACGTCTTACATGATCAAATTTACTTGTCAAACCATCAGTCTTCCAACAACTTTTCTGACAAATTCAGAAAACGGTCCAACTCCTCATCAAACCATCCAACTCACCAATTTCGCGCCCACAGCATTAAACTTACTTGACCAACTGGCTTGACAAGTCAAGTTGGACCAACTTCCTTGATCGTGTATAGGGGCTATTAGGTGTCTGTAGAAATTCATAGATGAAAATTCGATCGAGTAGATGTTTTAGAGTCAAATCATGTGGAATCTAAACATCGAGCTTCTTTTTGTAGTTAGCTTTCTCTAAATGATTTAAAACTGTTGGGTGATGGATAGTTAATTCCTTGGCGATGTCATGGCTACTTACATGCCGTTCTATTGCTAAGATTTTATCTTTTTCAGTCATTGGTCCACCAGTGCGAGGAGCATCTTTGACATTGAAATTTACAGAACAAAAGCGACTGAACTATCTTTTGGCTATGGTTTTTGGCAACGTATTTTTAGTGTTCCGTACGGAACACTTATAAGATCACTTCGGTGTCTGTCTGTCTGTCTGTCTGTCACACCCGATTTTCTCCGAAACTATTTTACATAAAAAGTTGAAATTTGGTACTAATATAGGAATTAATGGCCTCATCAGAGCCGTGTAGTTTTGAAAGTTAAATTAGACTTAAGGGGTTAGTTTTGGGGGGTGAAATCGGAAGTAAAAAAAAATTTTTTTACTAGGTCATCGAGTGTGGTGTCAAATAAAAGCTTGTGAAAACACGAGTAAAAAATATATATATAATGTAATACTTGCGCGCATTTTCTTTGTATTATTTTTTAAAAAATCGCGAAAAATCGCTGTCCCCCCGCCTTATCTCGAAAAGTACTTATCAAAAAATTTTGAAAAAATTCTGGAATATTTTCCACGGGGTGTAGATTGAACGAAAATTATCACGAGTGCATTGCCTTTAATAATTTATCTGGTATATAAAAAAAAAACAAAAATTTCATCAGTTTTCATTAAAGATTGGAAACAAACTTTGTTGAAAACTCATTTGGGGTGTGTTTTGTGAAGTCACTGATCATTTTATACCTCCGTAGCAAAATTTTTTACTATAAAAGCAATCAACGTACGGAACACTAATTGCGCAAGTTCAACTTGCACTTGACCGGTTATTTTATATAACTTTCTTCATAGGCATGAGCACACATCTCTAAATTAAATCTGAATAAACGAATTCCAGCAACAGTTTTTGCAAGTGTACTACCGTCAACCGAGAGCACTTTGCCAACTTTTGAAAAAGTGGCGCTGTCGGGCTCCGCGTCATGCTCGAGACTGATAAGAAGCCTGCCAGAGACCAGAAAATAGTGTTCTGAAAGATTATCTTTGATCCTGATGTTTGTCAAGACTTGAAGTTAAGGGAATTATATGGTCTTCAAACTTTGCATCGCCTAGCTAAACAAAAAATCAAGCAACTGCCATTGCTTATATTTGTTGGTTACTAACGTAATGAAGATATAGAGGACGTTTTGCTCTCATTTTTCACGTTTTTTGGATCAGTGTTATTTCGCTGGGCAATGTCACCCCTCAATCTTTGGTAAATACCACAATGAAAGTGTGAACGTAACTGATAAAATTTTAGTTCTTTTCAGGATATGACCAGAAAAGACTAGCCAAAAGTGGACCACCATTCATATATAGCTTACTCTGAAGAGAATATGACTGCAGCCATCTTGGATATTGTTGACAATGGTATGTCCATAAGGCAATCGGCGGAGAAAACACAATATCCCCAGGAAAACCCTAGGAAATAAAATAAAAGGATCCTATATTAAGTCTGTCGGTGGGCAGACTGTACTCACAGCTCAAGAGGAAAGAGAAATTATCTAACAGCTTCTGGTGTGTGCTGACTGGAAGATGCCGTTCGGTTCAATCGATATCAGGTTGACTGTTAAAACTTATTTGCAGAAGTGGGATCGAATTGTCAGCAAGATTGATATTCTTCTTTTAGGCAGTGGCACCGAGATGACTTAACTGTTAGAAAGTGCCAAAATATATCCCGCGCCAGCGCTCCAGATGGAATCGACTCACACAAATACTTTGACCATCTTGAAGAGGCCTTAAAAGGTATAACAAAGGAAAATATCCTTAATTTTGATAAAACTAATCTGAGTGATGACCCTGGGTCAAAAAAGATGGTATTTCGTAGGGGTTACAAGTACCCAGAGAGCGTTATGAACTCATCAAATGGTGCATATCACTTATGTTTACCGGTTCTACAGCACGCTAATTGTTGCCTTACTTTGTCGTCTATAGATCAGAACATCTGTGGACATCTTAGACGGAGGGAGGATCTCCAGGGACTTATTATGGAAGAACAAAAAGCGGATGGTTAGATGGTCCTAATTTCGATGAATGGTTTTTAAAGATAAGATACGAGTATCTTCTGGCTAAACAATCTGCGAAATTGGTTCTCAACAAATACTACCGATCTTTTCAGAGCTACAGAGGATAAAGTAATAATAGCCAGAGTGATTGCCAACATTCGAACCGAATAGGCACGTTCTTACTTGACAGACTGTGTGTCTTAAAAATTGGATTCACAAGTCGCATATAATTGATCGATGGACAGGGGTTAATTTATTGTTTATTCGCGTGCAGTGTGGTGTGAAACAGGTATTGGTCCTTTGACTGGCAGTTAAAACGTGCACTTAGGTTAGCCAGGAATGTAACGCCATATACAGGGTGGCCCAAAATTACCGAAGGGGTTTGAATTCCTTATAACTTTTTTATTATAATTTTGTTTTTTATTTCTTTTCAGTATTTTGTAAAGAAGACTTGGGGAATTTAAAATGGAACAGTACACAATTGAACAACGTGCCCAAATCGTTGAACTTTATTTTTCAAATCAACGGTCCATTGTTTTGACTCAGCGTGCATATCGTCGTTATTTTAATGTGCGGGTTTGGACCCTCAGAGTCAACAATAAACCGTCTGGTTGCAAATTTTCGACAACAAGGGGCAGTAAGGAACTTTCCTGGTGCCGGCAGACGACGAACGGTGCACACGGATGACAATATTGAACGGGTACAGGAGAGTATTCGGGAAGATGGAGAAACATCAAACAGGAGATGTTCGACACAATTTGGCCTCTCACGTGGGTCGCTGCAGAGAATTTTCCATACAAAATTCAGCTTGTCCAAGAATTGAAACCGACAGATTACCAGCAACGACTTGATTATGCAATTTATTTCCGGCAAAAAGCAGAAGAAAATCATGATTTTATTCATAATTTAATTATGAGCGATGAAGCCCATTTCCAGTTAAATGGGTTCGTTAATAGGCAAAACTGCAGGATATGGGCTACGGAAAATCCAAGAGTAGTTCAATAGTGACAATTACACCCACTTAAGTGTACTGTTTGGTGCGGTGTTTCGTCGGAAAGGATAATTGGCCCATATTTTTTGGAATTGAACACGGTGTCGCCGTTTCCATCACTAGTGTTCGATATTGGACAATGTTAGAAAATTTTTTAAGGCCAGCCGTGGAAAACCATCCGCAAGTATGGTTCCAACAGGATGGAGCCACAGCGTACACTGCGAGGGACACAATGGCTCTTTTACGCGACATCTTTGGTGAACGAATTATTTCGCGTACAAGCGATTTTAATTGGCCTCCGCGTTCACCGGATTTAACCGCTCCAGACTTTTTCCTTTGGGGTTATTTGAAAGGAAAAGTCTATATTAATAAGCCTAGAACCATCCAGCAATTAAAAAACAATATACGCGACGAAATCAACAACATAACACCTGAAGTTTTACGAAAGGTTATGGAAAATGTTTTGGAAAGAGCACGAATATGCGAAGCAGAAAATGGCCCACTTGCGAGATATAATTTTTCATAATTAAATTAAAAATATTCTCCATTAATATACTGTATTTAAAAAAAAAATTATAATTATGTCTTAAATAAAAAGTTATAATGAACTCAAACCCCTTCGGTAATTTTGGGCCACCCTGTATTAATTAACATTTAGATTGACAATATGAGAGCAAATGAAAGTGTGGGTTTTGAAGATTAAAGAATTATATTATTATTTCCAATAATTCAATGTAAATTTTACGAAACTAAATTAGTTGGTAAATGAGGCAGCACAAGTATTGCCATTTTGTTCGACACCCTTCTCCCATTTCTCTGACAAAACCATAATCTCGTCACTGTAGAACTTCTGTGATTTGTGAGCGAAAAATAGTGACAGGTTTTTTGAAACAGGGAGACCAGGACGCATACGTATCTCCTGGCTAAACAATCTGCGAAATTGGTTCTCAACAAATACTATCCATCTTTTCAGAGCTACAGAGGATTGATTGTGATTGTGTGTGATTGCCAACATTCGAACCGAATAGGCATTTTAAAAAGAAGAAAACAGCTCGTCTACCCTATGTAGGTGTTTTTCTTTTTCAATAAAAAATATGGAATGTTTGCTAAATTTTGAAATTAATCTGAAATTCGGGCAAAGTACGCCCGGTTGAGGATACTGTTAAATCTCAGCTTTCAACTGACGCTAAGTATGGCCCGATGCGTCTTATATTATCTCAGGTACGTGATGCTAAAGCTATCTAACGGGAAAAAAAGTTAAATACTTTTTCGACCACCCAATATATAATATGTGAAATTTGTCAGAATATGTGTTCATAAAATAGGCGCCCTTGAAGTCCTTAAGCTTACCAGAGTTTTGTATTTCCTTTGTTTATGATGCTGGTACTGTGGGCTCATTTCTGAGTTTCTTCTCGAATTATTTCGTCAAAATCTTTCCAATAAAGAAATGTAATGAAAATAAGTGTAAAAACCGTTGGATAACGAATGGCATTAGGATATCTTGTAAACGAAAGCGTGTGCTTTATTTCAGGAGAATAAGGGGGGAAATTACTGATATATACTATAAAAATTATTGCAAAATATTAAAGGTAGTTACAAAGGAAGCTAAAAAACAATCACAAACTAATTTTATAAGTAATGCCGAAAATAAGATTGGAGCGACTTGGCATTTGGTTAAACATATAACAAAAACCGATCATCCACTAAAGACAATTCTTGATAATTTTTCACAAAGGTTTAACGATCCTTTTAAAATGGTAACTCATCTGAACAAATACTTTATAAACGCGTGTCCCAGAATAAATGATGATCTGGATGTCGGTGTTATCGTCATCTGGAAATAAAAATTTCAATACTATATTTCTAATGCCAACGTCGGTTCCGGAGGTCTTTTCTGTAATCAAATCTTTAAAAAATAAAAAAATCAGTTGGAGATGATAATTTACCAGTAAATATACTTAAAGAAACTGCAGAAGTAATATCTGAGCCACTGTCGTTTATCATTAATTTGTGTTTAGAGAAGGGTATATATCCTGATCTCCTAAAAATGCCATTGTAAAGTCAATCCATAAGAAAGGAGCAGCAGATGTTGAGAAAAACTACAAACCGATATCTCTTCTGTCTAATGTTGAAAGATCTTTGAGAGGATTATCAATGGGAGATTTCTTGGATTCTTGGAGAGGCACTCGATGATTGCATCCAATCAAAACGGTTTTATAAAGGGAAAGTCCACCATAAGAGCCATTTATCAGGCATTGTCGAATGTTCTGGATTCACTAAATAGCGGAAAGATAACTATGGCAATGTGTATTGATCTGTCGAAAGCCTTTGATAGTGTCAATCATAAGACTTTATGCATAAAATTGGAACACCTGGGTATTAGGGGAAATGCATTAAGGTTAATCGCCTCCTACTTGAATAATCGCACTTAGTAAGTGATGGAGACTGATAATTATGGCAGGTCTTTTCTTTCAAACAGGGTCGCTGTTACGAGGGATGTACCTCAGGGATCTATTTTAGGCCCACTGCTTTATATACGTTATACAAACGAATTGCCTAACATTAGAGGAAAGTTTACAGTTCTATATGCGGACGACACAACCCTGATCTTTAGTGGTGCCATTCCACAAGAGATAGTCGCTGATGTGGGGAGAGCCTGTGAAATTCTAGATCGTTATTTTTACAACCCATGACCTTCTACTGAATGTTTCAAAAACACAGTGTCTGGTTTTTGGCAGAAGGGTTGGTCATTTTCTCACGTTTCCTTACAAGGGTAGCGATATTCAAAACATCTCAGCATCTGTCTTTGCTGGGCGTCAATATTGATGCTAAACTTGATTGGAGACATCATGTGGAGAATGTCGCAGCTGGTATCTCCAGATATTGTTATGCACTGAGAATCAAATAATGTGGGCGTTGATGCTGCCTTGACGACCTATTATGCTTACGTGCAGTCCAGGTTCAGGTATGGTTTGATTTTTTGAGGAAATTCTCCCCAAGTAGACAAAATTTTTAAATTACAAAAAAAATGTATCAGAGCTACTTTTAAGATGCATTATCCTGAAAGCTGTAGGAATGTCTTAGTCAGTAAATCCCTTTTAACTTTAACTGGTATGTATATATTGGACTCCTTTATGTTGGTTCGTATTAACCAGGATCTCTTTGAAAATGCGCAAAACATACATAATTATGAAACTAGATATAAAACAGATCTTGTAATTGGGAACTGTAATTTTAGTTATATCTAAAGAGGTGTACAATATTCTTCCGTTAAAATATTTAATAGTTTCCCAGAGAGCGTTAGAAAATTACCGCAAGTAAGAGCCAAAACAAGATACGGAAGTTTTTATTATCAAAAGCTTATTATACTATAGACAGTTTCTATAGTGATTCAGACAGACTTAATTTATGAATAAAAATGTTAATTTTATTGCTACTTGGTAAGGTTGCTTTTCATCTTCCGTTGACTGTCTTTAATGATGTCTTCTGAACCTTTTGTTTTTGTCATAAACATATTTATGTGTTTTGTGAATGTCCTCTTATCTTTTTGTTTTTTGTACAATGTTCCATACCATTTCGTGTTTATAACTATTGTTATTCTTGGAACTAATAAATGATTATTTTTATTACTATTTATGTAGCCCACCATTTCAGTTCATGTTAACACCATTCTACACATAATACATAATGCCGAAATTTTCAATAACTAGAATGGTGGTATCGCCGTTGGACGAAAACGCATATAGAACTTGCGCTATGCAGATGAACCTTGATTATAGCCGCAAATGAAAGTGAATTAGAGGTCATTATGCAAAGACTGACAAGGATCAGTAAAATATATGGATTGAATGTAAACAACAACAAACCAAAAATAATGATCATTAGTAGAACAAATGATAATCAATCTCAACATCTACTAGAGAATGAAATCGTAGATTCCTGTCAATACCTTGGGTCTTTAATTACCAATACTGGCCAGTGTCACTTAGAAATACGTAGGAGACTCTCAATTGCTCGCTCTGCAACCACAAAATCAGTAAAACTTAGTTAGAGCTCGCAAGAACTGTTATATTTCCGATTGCAACATATGCATCGGAGACATGGACTATAAAGTAAGCTGATAGAAATAAAAATTGCTGCATTTGAGAATTGGGTGTATCGTCGAATTCTGAGGATATCGCGGGTGGAACATCGAACTAACCAGTCTATTTTACAAGAATTAAAAATCACAAAAAGACTGAATTCGTTTATAAACCAGATATACTTGAGGTATTTTGGCAACCTCAGCAGAAGAAATGAGCAGGAATCACTGGTCATACAGGGAAAGGTTAAGGGTAAGCGCTGTAGGAGTAGGTCACTATCACGTTGGGTGGATCAGATGAAACAGTTAACCGGGAAGTAATTGCATGAAGCATCAGAGCATGCACAGAACCGAAAACAGTGGCAGATGATAGTTCAATCCATTTATTAAGCACAGAGTCACCCTCTCGAGGGTGAAATGACTTAGGAGGAGGAACACAATTCTTTAGTTTATGGTTCTAGGTAAAATATTTCTTTGGTTATACTGAAATTTCCTTATGGCTTAAATAAATTCAGTCAAATAAATTCTCAAATTTTTTTAGTTCTCTAGTGTCGAACTAAAGAATTACTTCCTACAACTAATTATTTAGTCGCCGTATTTTTCCACATCATATTTTGTATAAATTTTCTAACAGAAAGTACGAACAATAATAAATGGCCAGATAGAATCGCATAATTTATTTAATAATAAACGAAATAAACAATGGATGCAATTAATTTAAGACAATTTTTTTATCTATTTTTGTTTGGCGTTTCTCACTTATCCCGGAAGCAAGCAACCCAAGATATCTCCATTAATGGATTTATAAGTGCAACGAAGATTACGCTTTTTACGGTGAATTTTTAACACATAATTGGGTTCTCATTTCTGACAGTTAACAAGTGAACAGACAAATGTCTTATGTAACAGTGATAATATTGTACAGAGATTTGATTCTGAATATATAAAGTTTTAAGAAAAAATAACACAACAGGAAGGAAGGACATATGCAAAATTAAGGACATACATGGTAATATAACAAACAAAAGTGATATTTTAAAGATCATCGATTATTTTATCAACAATTAAATACCGTATACGACTGAAGAACAGAAATTAACATACCAAAAGTCCTAAATCAAGGGTCGGAAGAGATCCCAGAGATAACAGAAGACATCACTTCAGCCATGAAGGACATGAAAAATATGGATCTACTGTATTTCTTGACGCTGAATTCGAATCCGTAGTTAAAAAAAAGATTTATAGCGTAATTTTTTTGTTTTTGGCCAAAAACATCCCTTGAAATGGGGTAAAACTATAGTAATAATGTAATGACTCATAATGAAGTGTGAAAAATGGTAGATATTTTTAAGCCTAGAGAAGAGAATATGCATTCAAACCACAGCAAGCTATTTCTATTAATTGAACCAAAATCCACCCTCACAGGGGGTGAAAAGTACCTCTAAAACTCAAATAACGCACATGAGTTTAACTAACATGTACAAAGGACAAATTCTTGTAGCTCTTAGGACAAGATATCTATATTTGATGTGACCACCATACATTACTCTTAAAGGGTTGAGACTCACCCCTACAGGGTGTAAAAACCCTATGCAGGTATTTCATAAGTTTCAATAACGACAAAAAAGTTCAGGCTTTGTAGTTTTAGGCAGGGCGAACAAATATGGAGTAGATTTGCTTGAACCGCCGATACACGACTATAAACTACCCTTGGAGGGTGGTAGAAATTGCCCCTATGCTCTAATGATACACATGGATGTTGTTGAAATTCGGAAAGGATCAGGTTAGTTTAGGTTTTTATCTCATTTTGCCAAACATTCAAGGCAACTAGATCATCTTCCTAATAAGGTCGAAAATCATCCCTAGGAGGGGGGAACTACCCTCTGGGATTGACGGATTTTAGAAATTCTAGCATCTGAGAAAAAAAATACAGGCTATATTGGTCCATCCTGCCTGAAACTGTATTTTTTTTCTTAGATGCTAGAACTTCTAAGACCCATCAATCCTAGGGAGTAGTTCCCTCCCTCCTAGGGATGATTTTTGACCGTATTAGGAAGATGATGTTGTCTTGAATGTTTGGTACAATACGAGTATATAATAATATAAGATAAAAGTACTTGATCTTTTCCGAATTTTAATAACATCCATGTGTATCATTAGAGCGTAGGGGTAGTTTCTACTACCCTCTAAGGGTAGTTTATAGTAGTGTATCGATGGTTCAAGCGAATCTACTCCATATTTGCTAACCCTGGCTAAAACCACAAAAGCCTGAACTTTGTTCGTCGTTACTGAAACTTATGAGATCTCTCCGTAGGTGAGGGTGGTTATTACACCCTATGGAGGTAAGTCTCAACCTTTTAAGAGCAATGTCTGCTTGTCACATCAGATTCAGATATCTTGTCCTAAGAGCTACAAGAAGTTTGAACATGTTATTTAAATTCAAGTGCGTTATTTGAGTTTTAGAGGTACGTTTGACCCCCTATAAGGGTGGATTTTAGTTTAATCAATAGAAATAGCTTACTGCATATTCTCTTCTTTAGATTATAAAGTATCCACCATTTTTCACACTTCATTAAGAGTCATTACATTATTACTATAGTTTAAACTCATTTCAAGGGATGTTTTTGGCCAAAAAAAAAATGACACGATACATCTTTTTTTGACTGCGGATTCGAATTCAGCGTCGAAAAATACACTAGATCCATGTATTTTGACTCGTGGTAATGAACTTTTTTTTTGTGTGTGGCTGTGTTATCAAAGCTCTGAAAATGTTAATTAATAAATGCCTCCTGGAAGGAATAACTCAATTGCAATGGAATAATACAACTATTGTCATCACGCACAAAAAAGAAGATAATTCAAACCTTATAAACTATTATATATACGAGTATAAATTATTCACTAAAATATTTATCAAATGTCTAACCAATAATTTTGAGTTTTTTTTTTTCAAAGGAGCAGGCAGGTTTCCGCACAGGGTATGGACGACCATCTGCTTACAGTTGAAGTCCTCATCGAAAAATGTACAGAATATGTAGACTTCGAAAAGGCTTTTGCTTCTGTAAACCAGCATACTCGAAGCGCTTGCTAAATGTTGTATTGATAATCGATACTGCAGTGTAATCTATATAATATATATAAAATGCAACGTCTCTCTGCCTGTCTGTCTGTCTGTTTGTCTATCCGTTAGTGCGCTTATCACTGGAGAACCACTTATCCGATTTACGTACATTTTTCTTTAAAACATACATATGATCTCTGGCCAGGTTATCGGCTATATTATATTACGATAGGTAGCACAAGGAATGAGCAGTGACGTAAAATAGTGAATGAAGTCGGAAAAAAAAAGTTTGCCGCTAGCGCGTTTCCCTTGCAATACACAGCCTAAACCATTAAATATGGAACAATATTATGTAGTAGAGAATATCTATAATCTATAATATATATAAAATGGAATGTCTCTCTGTCTGTCTGTCTGTCTATTAGTGCGTTGATCACGCGAGAACCACTTATCCGATCTACGTGTCTTTTTAAATTCATACATATATTCTTTGGTCAGGTTATATAATAATAATAATAATAATAATATACGCAGCTGCAATCACCACTCTAACACAAAATAATCAAAAACTCCCTCAACGACAAGGAAACCCCAACAGGACAAAACCAAAATTCAAATGGCAAATAAGAATAGAAAACAAAATCAACAACATCAGGAGAGATCTAGGACATCTTACCCAGTTTATAAGCGGGAACGCGTCCAAACGTGTCACACAGGGGGCAAACAAGATCAAATCTAAGTCTCCCAACAGAACACTGCCAGAAATCCTCGATACCTTGAAACAAAAACTATCTGTATATGCCGCAAGACTCCGTAGATACAAAGAATCAAATGAGAGGAAAGACACCAACAACCTCTTCCGAAGAAGCGAAAAGCAGTTCTACCGGAAAACTATGTACAACAAACAGATAGCAGTGACTGAACCACCAAACAAACAAGAACTCACAGATTATTGGAAAAGTATCTGGTCAGAACCCAAACAACACAATAATAACACCCCCTGGATCAAAGCCGAAGAAGACAAACATAAACATGTGACAGAACAAGAAAATACCACATTTAATACACAAGAAATTACAGAAACTATCAAACACACACACAACTGGAAATGTCCTGGAATAGACAATATACAAAACTTCTGGTACAAACAGTTTACCACCACACACGAAGCACTCACACACCAAATCAACAAAGCCATTCTACAACCACACACATTTCCCACTTTCCTCACACAAGGAATAACATACGTTAAACCCAAAAGCTCAGACACCACAAACCCGTCAAACTACCGACCTATCACCTGTCTTCCAACCCTATACAAGATCATCACAGCCACAATATCGAAGAAAATAGAACAACACCTAACAGACAACAATATCCTCACAGAAGAGCAGAAGGGATGCAGGAAAAATAGTCGAGGATGCAAAGAGCAGCTGATTATAGATAGCGTGATTATGGGACAAACCAGAAAAGAACACAGAAACCTTCACATCGGTTACATAGACTATAAAAAAGCCTTCGACTCCATACCCCACAGCTGGTTAATCAGGGCCCTAGAAATCTATAAAATCAACCAACACCTCAGGCAGTTTCTCGCGCAAATTATGAAAACATGGAAAACCAAAATACGCCTAGAAACACAAACCGAACGGATCCAAACAGAAGAGCTGTACATCAGACGGGGTATATTTCAGGGGGACTCGCTCAGTGCACTATGGTTTTGCCTCTGTCTCAATCCACTCTCAAATATACTAAACAGAACAGAGCATGGCTTCAATATCAGACACCAAAAAGAGAATCAACATAAAATAAACCACCTCCTATATATGGACGACATAAAACTCTACGCTGCCACACAAACACAGCTGAAAGAACTCCTCAAAATCACAGAAATATTCACCTTAGATGTCAATATGGAATTTAGTATAAGTAAATGCAAAGTGCTCCACATCAACAAAGGCCAATGGAAGCACCACCATGAGACAGAAACCATCAACAATGAAACGCTCGATAACATGTTCGATAAAGAAACATACAAATATCTAGGCTTCCAACAAAGCACCAAACTCAACCACACTCACATCAAAACAGAGCTCAGAACCGAATTCAAAAACAGACTGACGAAACTTTTGCAAACAAAACTCAACTCTAAGAATCTCACTAAAGCCATCAACACGTTCGCTATACCTATACTCACATATTCATTTGGTATCATCAAATGGTCACAAACAGACATAGAAAATATTCACATCCTTATACGATCTCAATTCACCAAATACAGGAAATTACACCCCAACGCATGCAAAGAAAGACTTACCATCGAGAGGAAGGCAGGAGGAACAGGAATTATAGACATCAGATCATTACACACAAAACAAATACAAACACTTAGGAAATTCTTTCACAGAAAGCAAACCAGCCTCCACACAGCGACAGTGAAAGCAGACAAAAACTACACACCTCTCGACTTAGCCCGGGCAGACCACTCAGCAGACACACACAGTCACACCCAATTACAACAGGAAAAGATGAAAACGTGGTCAGAGAAAACACTCCACGGAAAACACAGATACCACATAGAACAAGACCACGTAAATAAAAAACAATCATACACCTGGTTACGGGATGGGCAGCTATTCCCTGAGACTGAAGGCTTCTTACTTGCCATCCAGGATAAAGTCATATTAACCAGAAACTACCAAAAGCATATCATCAAAGACCCGACTATTGCAGAGGACAGATGTAGGAAATGCCACCAGCAGAAAGAAAGAAACGATCGAACACATAACGAGCGGATGTAAAATATTGGCCGGAACGGAGTACACAGCCAGGCATGATTCAGCTGCCAAAGTGGTTCACCAAGCACTAGCCACAACATACAGACTCATAGAAAACACAGATCCCTACTACAAATACACGCCAACATCCATACTTGAAAATGAAGATTACAAGCTCTACTGGGATATCGGTATCCATACAGATAAAACAGTCTCCGCCAATAGACCCGATATTACTTTTCAGTGCAAAAAAGGAAAAGTCACCTATCTGATTGACATAGCTGTCCCGAACGACACAAACATCCAAGCGAAATACACAGAAAAAATTTCCAAATACACAGACCTTGCAACGGAAATAAAAAGGCTATGGAGACAGGAAAAAGTCATCATTGTCCCCCTCATTATATCAGCCACAGGCCTTACACCAATAACATTCACACCACATTTAGTGCAATTGGGACTCAACACGGACATACACAGAAACGTTCAGAAGTCAGTGATTTTGAAAACATGTAACATTGTCAGGTCATTCCTTAATACGGAATGGTAATAGCGTTTGTGCTGACTTGGTTTTGGCCCGTCAGCCAAACATGGAACCACATTGATCAAATGTGAGAAAGAAGAACTTTTTGTAATAAATAATAATAATAATAAAATATTGACCGGAACAGAGTACACAGCCAGACATGATTCAGCTGCCAAAGTAGTTCACCAAGCACTAGCCACAACATACAAACTCATAGGAAGCACAGATCCCTACTACAAATACACGCCAACATCCATTCTTGAAAATGAAGATTACAAGCTCTACTGGGACATCGGTATCCACACAGATAAAACAGTCTCCGCCAATAGACCCGATATTACTTTTCAGTGCACAAAAGGAAAAGTCACCTATCTAATTGACATAGCTGTCCCCAACGACACAAACATCCAAACGAAATACACAGAAAAAATTTCCAAATACACAGACTGCAACGGAAATAAAAAGGCTATGGAGACAAGAAAAAGTCATCATTGTCCCACTCATTATATCAGCCACAGGCCTTACACCAATAACATTCACATCACATTTAGTGCAATTAGGACTCAACACAGACATACACAAAGAAACATTCAGAAGTCAGTGATTTTGAAAACATGTAACATTGTCAGGTCATTCCTTAATACGGAATGGTAATAGCGTTTGTGCTGACTTGGTTTTGGCCCGTCAGCCAAACATGGAACCACATTGATCAAATATGAGAAAGAAGAACTTTTTGTAATAATAATAATAACCCCTCAGGGGCTAGAGGAATCCCAGGATTCTCCTAGTTCGGGCATTGACGATCCCGAGGTACCTGAGTCATGTTGTGCTGTCTTGTGTTGTCCAGATTATGTGTAATAAAAACGCAATCTTAAGGTGTTTACCGTGCCGAGAAGATGAATGGCTCAGCGTTTATGAGTCGCGAACGGTTCTCCCGGATACCGGGCGCCCTCCGGGAGTAAGTAGCCTTGCTGTGGCATCCAGGCTCTGCCGCAGTCGACCTTTCTTTCCTAGGATACTCGTGGGAATACCATGTTAAATAATAATAATTATAATAATGAAAATGGAAGGGTGTTGCGGAGGCGGACCCTGTCGTACAAACAGCTACAGCAACACCACAACAACAACAACTACAGACGAACCAAACAACCGCCTCAGTCGAAACTACTCCCGATAGTTTTACCAGATCCGACATTGTAGGTGATGGAAATTGCCTTTTCCGTGCAGTTAGCTTACAGTTTATATGGCCACCAGAACCATCATGAGAAACTCCGAGAGGTTGCTCTAAGATATTTACAACAAAACTGGTCGGAACTTCACACATTTTCATTAATTGAAGTCGACGATATAAAAGACTTCAATAAATATTATAATTATATGCGGAAAAATGGCACCTATGGAACGAGCCTAGAGATACTTGCCCTCTCGGAAACACAAAATAGTAACTTTCATATCTTCTCAAAACAACGAAGAACAAGACATACAAAAATAACTTTTACGGACAGACCAACAATAATAAGCACGGGGAAAATACAACAAAACCATTTACCTTCTACTAACAGGCAACCCAATGTCGGGACACTTTGAGCTTCTGACACCACAAAACATTGAAAACATTCCAGAGAACAACAGACCAATAAAAGAAGCATCGGGCGAGCGACGTAACGGTCGAGAACGTCGCGGGAAATGGCAGCTCGACCAAAACGATGAAGACCAGGCAACCGAAAATGGACCTGCCAAAAGTGTTGTGTCGGCGACTAAGCCGACACCCACCAAGGCGGAAAATCACAGCAGCGCATGAGTTGCACCACAGGAATCAACGAACACGCCATGCGTTGCTGTAATGAAAACACAAAACCTGACAAAGAAATCACTGAGAAGAGAATCACTCGCCGCTTGGACCCACCAACATCAATCCCAAGCACAACCGACGTAGATACGGGACAAACACAACCACCAAAGCCAGGCCAGGGCCCGTATGTTTTGCAAGGACAACATGCTACTACCAAGGCTGGAAAACCAAGACAGCGGTTAAAGTGGACGGATGAGATGAATAGGACGGTGATGCGCTGTTACTACACCGCCACCAAACTCGAAACAATAACATCGGGCTACAGACATCAACTGCACAGACTTTTCTTGACCGAATATCCACATCTGCAATTACTTGTTTCAGAACAGAGGGTAATAGACCAAAAAGAGTTATTACCAAGAACAATCGTCTCACTCCTCTCGAATTGCAAACCATCAAGGACACAGTGGCTGTTGAACTGAACACAGACCAACCAAACAATAGAAACAATAAAGCAGATTCCGAACCAGCCTCACACACACAACCACCCAGTCGAACACAACAATACTCACCACCCAGGAGGAGCATAACGCAAAATAATATTGCGAGTACCGCGCAACACCATATCACAGACAACAACATGAATCACTCGCCACCCTCAACGACATCCACACAACATCACCCCGAATCACCTCTCATACAAACACTTAAAGCAAAAATGGAGTCACAACTAGCTCGATGGTCAGGCACCGACCCCACAACAAGAAATCCCATCCCTCGTTTAATCTTCAGACAGAGCACGCAACCAATCCTCAACACACTAAACAAGCACATAATACCTCAGTATATAACAGACTTAAGCACAATCGAAGACATTCACACAATAATATACGCAGCAGCAATCACCACTCTAACACAAAATAATCAAAAACTCCCTCAACGACAAGGGAACCCCAACAGGACAAAACCAAAATTCAAATGGCAAATAAGAATAGAAAACAAAATCAACAACATCAGGAAAGATCTAGGACATCTTACCCAGTTTTATAAGCGGGAACGCGTCCAAACGTGTCACACAGGGGGCAAACAAGATCAAATCTAAGTCTCCCAACAGAACACTGCCAGAAATCCTCGATACCTTGAAACAAAAACTATCTGTATATGCCGCAAGACTCCGTAGATACAAAGAATCAAATGAGAGGAAAGACACCAACAACCTCTTCCGAAGAAGCGAAAAACAGTTCTACCGGAAAACTATGTACAACAGACAGATAGCAGTGACTGAACCACCAAACGAACAAGAACTCACAGATTATTGGAAAAGTATCTGGTCAGAACCCAAACTACACAATAATAACACCCCCTGGATCAAAGCCGAAGAAGACAAACATAAACATGTGACAGAACAAGAAAATACCACATTTAATACACAAGAAATTACAGAAACTATCAAACACACACACAACTGGAGATGTCCTGGAATAGACAATATACAAAACTTCTGGTACAAACAGTTTACCACCACACACGAAGCACTCACACACCAAATCAACAAAGCCATTCTACAACCACACACATTTCCCACTTTCCTCACACAAGGAATAACATACGTTAAACCCAAAAGCTCAGACACCACAAACCCGTCAAACTACCGACCTATTACCTGTCTTCCAACCTTATACAAGATCATCACAGCCACAATTTCGAAAGAAAATAGAACAACACCTAACAGACAACAATATCCTCACAGAAGAGCAGAAGGGATGCAGGAAAAATAGTGGAGGATGCAAAGAGCAGCTGATTATAGATAGCGTGATTATGGGACAAACCAGAAAAGAACACAGAAACCTTCACATCGGTTATATAGACTATAAAAAAGCCTTCGACTCCATACCCCACAGCTGGTTAATCAGGGCCCTAGAAATCTATAAAATCAATCAACACCTCAGGCAGTTTCTCGCGCAAATTATGAAAACATGGAAAACCAAAAATACGCCTAGAAACACAAACCGAATGGATCCAAACAGAAGAGCTGTACATCAGACGGGGTATATTTCAGGGAGACTCGCTCAGTGCTCTATGGTTTTGCCTCTGTCTCAATCCACTCTCAAATATACTAAACAGAACAGAGCATGGCTTCAATATCAGACAGCAAAAAGTGAATCAACATAAAATAAACCACCTCCTATATATGGACGACATAAAACTCTACGCTGCCACACAACGCAACACAGCTGAAAGAACTCCTCAAAATCACAGAAATATTCACCTTAGATGTCAATATGGAATTTGGTATAAGTAAATGCAAAGTGCTCCACATCAACAAAAGCCAATGGAAGTGCCACCATGAGACAGAAACCATCAACAATGAAACGCTCGATAACATGTTCGATAAAGAAACATACAAATATCTAGGCTTCCAACAAAGCACCAAACTCAACCACACTCACATCAAAACAGAGCTCAGAACCGAATTCAAAAACAGACTGACGAAACTTTTACAAACAAAACTCAACTCTAAGAATCTCACTAAAGCCATCAACACGTTCGCTATACCTATACTCACATATTCATTTGGTATCATCAAATGGTCACAAACAGACATAGAAAATATTCACATCCTTATACGATCTCAATTCACCAAATACAGGAAATTACACCCCAACGCATGCAAAGAAAGACTTACCATCGAGAGGAAGGCAGGAGGAAGAGGAATTATAGACATCAGATCATTACACACAAAACAAATACAAACACTTAGGAAATTCTTTCACAGTAAGCAAACCAGCCTCCACACAGCGACAGTGAAAGCAGACAAAAACTACACACCTCTCGACTTAGGCCGGGCAGACCACTCAGCAGACACACACAGTCACACCCAATTACAACAGGAAAAGATGAAAACGTGGTCAGAGAAAACACTCCACGGAAAACACAGATACCACATAGAACAAGACCACGTAAATAAGAAACAATCATACACCTGGTTACGGGATGGGCAGCTATTCCCTGAGACTGAAGGCTTCTTACTTGCCATCCAGGATAAAGTCATATTAACCAGAAACTACCAAAAGCATATCATCAAAGACCCGACTGTTGCAGAGGACAGATGTAGGAAATGCCACCAGCAGAAAGAAACGATCGAACACATAACGAGCGGATGTAAAATATTGGCCGGAACGGAGTACACAGCTAGGCATGATTCAGCTGCCAAAGTGGTTCACCAAGCACTAGCCACAACATACAGACTCATAGAAAACACAGATCCCTACTACAAATACACGCCAACATCCATACTTGAAAATGACGATTACAAGCTCTACTGGGATATCGGTATCCATACAGATAAAACAGTCTCCGCCAATAGACCCGATATTACTTTTCAGTGCAAAAAAGGAAAAGTCACCTATCTGATTGACATAGCTGTCCCCAACGACACAAACATCCAAGCGAAATACACAGAAAAAATTTCCAAATACACAGACCTTGCAACGGAAATAAAAAGGCTATGGAGACAGGAAAAAGTCATCATTGTCCCCCTCATTATATCAGCCACAGGCCTTACACCAATAACATTCACACCACATTTAGTGCAATTGGGACTCAACACGGACATACACAGAAACATTCAGAAGTCAGTGATTTTGAAAACATGTAACATTGTCAGGTCATTCCTTAATACGGAATGGTAATAGCGTTTGTGCTGACTTGGTTTTGGCCCGTCAGCCAAACATGGAACCACATTGAACAAATGTGAGAAAGAAGAACTTTTTGTAATAATAATAATGTATGTCTATAATATATGTAGAATGCAACGTCTCTCTGTCTGTCCGTTAGTGTGCTTATCCTCGAGAACCACTTATCTGATTTACGTGATTTTTTAAATTCATACATATGTTCTCTGACCAGGTTACAGATATATATTTTATAACATCTAAAATATATATATAAAATGCAACGTATCTCTGTCTGTCCGTCTGTCTGTCTGTCCATTAGTGCGCTTATCACTGGAGAAGCACTTATCCGATTTACGTGCTTTTTTTTTAACATGCTAAACCATTAAATATGGAACAATATCATGTAGCAAAGAATATCTATAATATATATAAAATGCAACGTCTCTCTGTCTGTCTGTCTGTTCGTAAGTGCGCTTATCCCTGGAGAACCACTTATCCGATTTACGTGCTTTTTTTAAACATACATATGTTCTCTGGCCAGGTTATAGGATATATTTTATTACGTTAGGTGACATAAGGAATAAGCAGTGACGATAATAGTGAATCAAGTCAGAGAAAAGAAAGTTTGCTGCTAGCGCGTTCTCTTGCAATACACTGCCTAAAGCATTAAATATGGAACAATATCATGTAGCAAAGAATGTAATATATATAAAATGCAACGTATGTCTGTCCGTTAGTGCGCTTATTACTCGAGAACCACTTATCCAATTTACGTGTTTTTTTTTAATTCATACATTTGTTCTCTGGCCAGGTTATCTATAATCTTCTATCTATATATATATATATATATATATATATATATATATATATATATATATATATATATATAAAATGCAATGTCTCTCTATCTGCCTGTCCGTTAGTGCACTTATCACTTGAGAACCACTTATCCGATTTACGTGTTTTTATAAATTTATACATACGTTCTATATAATTCAATATAAGCCTAGATAATGGGAGATAAGATGAGATAATGAGAGATAAGGAGAAATAATGGGAGAGAAGTCGAGATAAGCCTCGATAATGGGTCTCCTACTCTCTTTCTCATTTATATTAACGATCTGCTGGAAAAGACCGAGAATCCAATCTACAGCTTTGCAGATGACAGTACACTTATCTCTTCATTCACTTTGAACGCTCGGACATCGGCTACTCAGACGAATATCCGCAGACAGCAGGAAGTCATTCAACTTAACAAGGACCTGGAAGAAACTCTATCTTGGGGTGACAGTAACCAAGTGGAATTTAACGCTACAAAACCCAGGCTGCAGTTTTTTCTAAAAAAGTTAACGTTGCTGAACCCGACATAGTTAGGTCGGGGCACTCCATTCCCCTAACATCGTCACTCAAATTGTTGGGCGTAAATTTGGGAGCAAATATGTCCTGGCATGAACATTTTGCAGGCATAGCAAGGAGAGCTTCTCAGAAGTTGGGAATATTATTTCGAACCAGAAAGCTTTACACTTCACCACAACTGTTAATTCTTTACAAAGCTCAAATTCGACCAACTATGGAATACTGCTCCCATGTTTGGGGCTCCGCTCCCAAACATACACTGCACTTGTTGGATTCTATTCAGAGAAGAGCAGTTCGTCTGATTGGAGCCCCGGAACTGACAGGTGGCCTTCATTCGCTGGAACATCGAAGAACGTTTGGCGACTTGAGCCTATTCTACAAGTATTTTCATGGAAAGTGTTCGAAGGATGTGGCCGCTTAATTCCTCCCAGAGCGGTGCATGTTAGAAGTACACGTCACGCTAATACTTCACATCCGTATGAGGTTCAGCTTGTTACTCCTCCTACAACGCTTTTCAAGCAGTCATTTATATGGAGAACATCATCCCTTTGGAATAATTTGCCCAGGACTGTGTTTCCCACCGAGTACAATTTACAGCGATTTAAGAACAACGTAAATCGCTTTCTCCGCACACGTGTCGCTCCTGTAGTGCTTTAGGGACTTCCCTGCAGCACGTGTGCTAGACCCATAAAAAAAAAATTATTTACAAAACTGAAAACTAGTATTTTTTTTTAAAAAAAATTGAAATATTAGAAAAATTAGTAGGTTTAAGTATATAATTATAATATTAATAAAAAAGTTATAAAATTTTACGCAGAATTTAAAAATAAATTAGAAAACAGGATGTTCCATTTAAAAAAACATGTTATATCGGCCATACTTTTTTGAAGTACCCTGTATACTCAAAAATAATTTTAAACTATGCACCTTACATTCCCTAAAACTACTGTATTTAACATTTTTTCATCATTCTCGAAACAAATGAGATAATGAACTTTACTCTATCGTTGACTCACCCTGTACATATAATAGTTACTTATGAAAATAATAACTACAAAATATACGATTTCGGCTTATTTTTACCAATAACCAAAAAGTATATAGTAGTATTGGTCGTACAGTTGATATAGTATGTTGCGCAAAAGATTCACACAAGCGGACAGTTTTCTCAAGACTCGATACGTAAAAAAATATCATCATCATTATCATCAGCTTATCCCGTCCACTGCTGAACGAAAGCCTCCCTCAAGTTTTGCCACCTTTTTCTGCTCTGGGCCACTTGTACCCAATTTCCAGCCATTCTCTTCAAATCATCAGTCCACCGACTGGGAGGTCTACCTCGATTGGCTTTGGATGTTGGTCGCCACTCTATAATTTTTTTTGTCCAGCGTCCATTCTTAAACCTACCAACATGTCCAGTCCAGTTCCATTTAAGATGTAGAATGAATTTGACTGCATCTTGTACCCCCGTTCTTTTCCTGATAATGTGATTTGGAATGTGATTTCTAAGAGTAACGCCTAACATTGACATCCCCATTTTTCTTTGCATGACACACATTTGTTGACATTTTTCTTCATCAATGTGAGAATATCGGCTCCCTACGTAAGAACGGATGGTACGCACCTGTCAATAACTTTTCTTTTTAAACACATGGGAAGATTAGATTTAAGTATATAGCCCAGTTTGCCATATGCCGTCCAGGAGAGACCTATTCTCCGCGGAATTTCATGTGTTTGGTTGTCTCGTCCTATGCTGACTTCATGTCCTAGGTATTTATGTCGGTGTACTTGCTCGATCTCCGTTATTCAGTTTTATAATGTGGTTTAATACAAAATTTATCATAAACTTAGTCTTGGATAGATTGATTTTTAAACCAATCCTTCCTGAAGTTTCTTGCATGTACAGCATAGTTTGTTCTTCTGGCATATTGTCTGTTATTAAGGTGATTGAACTTTCCACCGTCAACGTTAAGCCCCATTTTTTCTCAGTTTATTGGTTGTAGCATCTTTCCAGAAGTATTACGAAAAGCTTGGGAGAGAGCGTATCACCCTGGCGCACACGTCTTTCGATTTGAAATTTGCTGGTGGATTGGTTAGTTTGTGTTTTGACATTAGCGCCGACATTTTCATATATGTATTTAACTAGTCCGGCCCGCGGCTCCGCTCGCTGGACTTGATTCACTACTAACGTCACTGCTTATTCCTTATGTTACCCAACGTAATAAAATATCTCCCATTATTTCCCCTTATCTCCCATTAGCTCTACATAATTTCCATTATCTCTCCTTATCTCCCATTATTTATACTTATCTCCCCTTATCTCACCTTATCACCCATTATCGAGGCTTATCTCGACTTCTCTCCCATTATTTCTCCTTATCTCTCATTATTTATCTCATCTTATCTCCCATTATCTAGGCTTATATTGAATTATATAGAACGTATGTATAAATTTATAAAAACACGTAAATCGGATTAAGGGTTCTCAATTTGATAAGTGCACTAACGGACAGGCAGACAGACAGACAGAGAGACATTGCATTTTATATATATATATATATATATATATATATATATATATATATATATATATATATATATATATATATGTTTCTCTCTGTCTGTATATATATATCCGATTTACGTCTTTTTATAAATTTATACATACGTTCTATATAATTCAATATAAGCCTAGATAATGGGAGATAAGATGAGATAATGAGAGATAAGGAGAAATAATGGCAGAGAAGTCGAGATAAGCCTCGATAATGGGTGATAAGGTGAGATAAGGGAGATAAGTATAAATAATGGGAGATAAGGAGAAATAATGGTAGATAAGCAGAGATAAGTCTAGATAATGGGAGTTATGGCGAGATAATAGGAGATAGGGAGAAATAATGGGCGATAAGGAGAAATATTACGAGATAAGTCGAGATAAGCCTAGATAAGTCGAGATAAGCCTAGATAATAGGAGATAAGGTGAGAAAATGGGAGATAAGGAAAAATAATGGGAGATAAGGAGAAATAATGGGAGATGAACAGAGATAAGCCTAGATAATGGAAATTATGTAGAGCTAATGGGAGATAAGGGGAAATAATGGGAGATATTTTATTACGTTGGGTAACATAAGGAATAAGCAGTGACGTTAGTAGTGAATCAAGTCCAGGCGAGCGGAGCCGCGGGCCGGACTAGTTAAATACATATATGAAAATGTCGGCGCTAATGTCAAAACACAAACTAACCAATCCACCAGCAAATTTCAAATCGAAAGACGTGTGCGCCAGGGTGATACGCTCTCTCCCAAGCTTTTCGTAATACTTCTGGAAAGATGCTACAAACCAATAAACTGAGAAAAAATGGGGCTTAACGTTGACGGTGGAAAGTTCAATCACCTTAATAACAGACAATATGCCAGAAGAACAAACTATGCTGTACATGCAAGAAACTTCAGGAAGGATTGGTTTTAAAAATCAATCTATCCAAGACTAAGTTTATGATAAATTTTTGTATTAAACCACATTATAAAACTGAATAACGGAGATCGAGCAAGTACACCGACATAAATACCTAGGACATGAAGTCAGCATAGGACGAGACAACCAAACACATGAAATTCCGCGGAGAATAGGTCTCTCCTGGACGGCATATGGCAAACTGGGCTATATACTTAAATCTAATCTTCCCATGTGTTTAAAAAGAAAAGTTATTGACAGGTGCGTACCATCCGTTCTTACGTAGGGAGCCGATATTCTCACATTGATGAAGAAAAATGTCAACAAATGTGTGTCATGCAAAGAAAAATGGGGATGTCAATGTTAGGCGTTACTCTTAGAAATCACATTCCAAATCACATTATCAGGAAAAGAACGGGGGTACAAGATGCAGTCAAATTCATTCTACATCTTAAATGGAACTGGACTGGACATGTTGCTAGGTTTAAGAATGGACGCTGGACAAAAAAATTATAGAGTGGCGACCAACATCCAAAGCCAATCGAGGTAGACCTCCCAGTCGGTGGACTGATGATTTGAAGAGAATGGCTGGAAATTGGGTACAAGCAGCCCAGAGCAGAAAAAGGTGGCAAAACTTGAGGGAGGCTTTCGTTCAGCAGTGGACGGGATAAGCTGATGATAATGATGATGATATTTTTTTACGTATCGAGTCTTGAGAAAACTGTCCGCTTGTGTGAATCTTTTGCGCAACATACTATATCATCTGTACGACCAATACTACTATATTCTTTTTGGTTATTGGTAAAAATAAGCCGAAATCGTATATTTTGTAGTTATTATTTTCATAAGTAACTATTATATATACAGGGTGAGTCAACGATAGAGTAAAGTTCATCATCTCATTTGTTTCGAGAATGACGAACAAATTTTAAATACAGTAGTTTTAGGGAATGTAAGGTGCATAGTTTAAAATTATTTTTGAGTAATACAGGGTACTTCAAAAAAGTATGGCCGATATAACATGTTTTTTTAAATGGAACATCCTGTTTTCTAATTTATTTTTAAATTCTGCCTAAAATTTTATAACTTTTTATTAATATTATAATTATATACCTAAACCTACTAATTTTTCTAATATTTCAATTTTTTTTTTAAAAATACTAGTTTTCAGTTTTGTAAATAATTTTTTTTTTATGGGTCTAGCACACGTGCTGCAGGGAAGTCCCTAAAGCACTACAGGAGCGACACGTGTGCGGAGAAAGCGATTTACGTTGTTCTTAAATCGCTGTAAATTGTACTCGGTGGGAAACACAGTCCTGGGCAAATTATTCCAAAGGGATGATGTTCTCCATATAAATGACTGCTTGAAAAGCGTTGTAGGAGGAGTAACAAGCTGAACCTCATACGGATGTGAAGTATTTCTTAACTTCTAACATGCACCGCTCTGGGAGGAATTAAGCGGCCACATCCTTCGAACACTTTCCATGAAAATACTTATAGAATAGGCTCAAGTCGCCAAACGTTCTTCGATGTTCCAGCGAATCAAGGCCACCTGTCAGTTCCGGGTCTCCAATCAGACGAACAGCTCTTCTCTGATTAGAATCCAACAAATGCAGTGTATGTTTGGGAGCGGAGCCCCAAACATGGGAGCAGTATTCCATAGTTGGTCGAATTTGAGCTTTGTAAAGAATTAACAGTTGTTGTGAAGTGTAAAGCTTTCTGGTTCGAAATAATATTCCCAACTTCTGAGAAGCTCTCCTTGCTATGCCTGCAACATGTTCATGCCAGGACATATTTGCTCCCCACAAAAATTTACGATGTTAGGAGTGCGCCCAACTATGTCGGGTTCAGCAACGTTAACTTTTTTAGAAAAAACTGCAGCCTGGGTTTTTGTAGCGTTAAATTCCACTTGGTTACTGTCACCCCAAGATAGAGTTTCTTCCAGGTCTTTGTTAAGTTGAATGACTTCCTGCTGTCTGCGGATATTCGTCTGAGTAGCCGATGTCCGAGCGTTCAAAGTGAATGAAGAGATAAGTGTACTGTCATCTGCAAAGCTGTAGATTGGATTCTCGGTCTTTTCCAGCAGATCGTTAATATAAATGAGAAAGAGAGTAGGAGACAGTATGGAGCCTTGGGGTACACCGGCGTTGATAGTGAAGGTGTTAGAAAGAAATCCGTCGACTGCCACTCGCAAAGAACGCTCTCTAAGGAAACATGAGAGCCACAAACAGAACTTTTCAGACATACCATAAGAACGTAGCTTAGCCAACAGCCCATCGTACCAAACACGGTCGAATGCCTTGGATATGTCAAGAGCAACCGCTCAAGATTCTCCAAAGTGTTCAATTGCGTTGTTCCTAACATGTGTTACATAATTCAGGAGATCTCCTGTTGATCTATTTTTACGAAAGCCATATTGGTGATCGCTAATATGTTGAATCCTTCAAGATATTTTAGAAGATGCTGATTGATAGCCTTTTCCATGACTTTCGATATTATTGAAAGCAGTGCGATTGGTCGGTAGTTATTTGGCAAGGTCTTCTTGCCTTTTTTAGGTATTGGCTGAACTGTGGCACATTTTCAGCAGGAAGGAAATATTCCCTTTCTGTAAGATAGGTTGAAAAGTCTACAGAAAACTGGTGTTAGTTCCCTCGCACAGTTTTTGAGAACTATGGCAGGTATTCCGTCAGCGCCAAAAGCCTTTTTGGTGTCTAGCTTCATCAAAATACGTTTTATGATACGCTGCCTGAAGACAATATCGGGTATCCTTGACTGCACTATGGGAATATTAGGTAGTGTTTTTCCTTGGAAATCGACAGTAGAATGTGAAGCAACAGCTTTCTCCACAGGTGTCTTTGCAATAGAATTATCCGGCCGTGTGAGTGGTGGTATGGTGGATTTGGTGAAATTTTGACTAACTGCCTTAGCGACTGACCAAAAGGACTTGGAATTGTTGGGACAAGCGAGAAGTTTGTTTCTAAATTCGTTGATTGTATACCTCCTTGGTTTCGTCGATAATTTCTTTGCATCTGTTCCTGGCACGAACAAAGGTGTTACGATTTATGGTGTTAGGATTTTCACGCCAATGTCGGTATGCAAGATGTTTAGAAGCAACAGCTTCTTTGCATTTTCGGTCAAAACCAAGGCTTGCCGTTGGAAGGGCATTTCTTCGAAAAAGGGATGTAAACCTCCATACCGGCCAAAAATAACATCGGAAACCTCCTTGGCGCAGTCAGATGGGTCATCGGATCGAAAACAAACGTCTAACCAAGGGAAAGTTCGAAAATATTCCATGAGATCTTCCCATTTAGCAGATTTGTAGTGCCAAATCTTGCGCAGTTTAGGCGCGTCTCTGTTACTGATTGGTAGGATACTGGATGTCGATAATAGTTTATGGTCGGAAGAACCTAATGGCGGATTTACGCTGACCGTGTAAATCTCCGGATTGGTGGTTAAAAACAGATCAAGAAGACTGGCGAACTCCCCGTCTCGATCAGGGATCCGTGTTGGTTCGTCAATAAGCTGAGTTAAGCCACAACTGATTGAAAATGATTCGGCTTCACGACCTTGTTCATCGGTAGTATTGGAATATTTAAGCCAGTTGATGTTGTGGACATTAAAGACGCCCAGGATGGCAATTTCGGCATTTGGATAGTTAATTTGTAAATGATCGATGGTGTCTGCAAGAGAAGCGAAAAGTGCTCTAAAGTTAGTATCGCTTGGTGGTCGATACAGGATACAGATGAACCTTGTGGTTGGTTGAGTCGTTAGTTTTAACCACATAACATCAAACTTTGGGGGCTCCAGAGCCTCTTCTCGTTGGCAAGAGAGGTCGTACCCAGGATAAAGATAGTTAACTGTGCTGGTCGATGAACTGACCTTGGTTTCACAGAGAGCGAGTACATGAGGTTTATTTGATTGTAGGTGTTGGTGCACTGAATTTATGTTCGAGTTTAAACCTCGTATGTTGCAAAAATCCATCTTAAATTCTGATCTCTGCATGTCGACGCACCTGAACCAGCCCCCACCCGGAGATCGGAACGGGGGGCTATTTTACCTCCGGAATTTTTTGTATCCATGCTATTTGGTCCCACAGTCCGGGACATCGGCACATCCACGAAACGTTAAGCAACTTCACGCAGCCTATGCCGATGCGATGGTATCACACCGGGCGATGCTGGTGGGATCTGGGCATCTACCATCTAGTAGCGCCAAGTTGCCAGTAGCGCCATTGTTTCTGAAGGTGGAATACTCATAACTGGTATGAGCGTTCTATAGAGATGAAAAAAAGATATATATAAGGAAATTTGAGTTAGATGCTACAGGGTATTCAAAATAAATTCATTTTACTTTGATAGAGGCCAATTGTAATATTCCAAAAAGGGTTTTTTTTTGGAATAATCACGTACTTATACAACAACACATTCTTGTCTTTTAATAATGAATTTTATAGGCAAAGGGTCGGTGTCCCCATGGTTCGACTTCTCCAATTGTAGCTGAGATTGTTATGAAGAAACTGCTTTATTATATTACAGAAGGAGTTAATTTTCAATTTCGTTTCTTTTGTCAATATACCACATAGATGACCTATTGGTTTCACTTCCTCATGACTCAGTTCATAACAAACTCACTATTTTTTAACTCCTTTGACAAATTTACTGCTGAAGAAGAGGTTGACAACTCCGTCCTCCTTTTGGATACTAGAGTATTTAGATCAGAAAATAATGTTGTCAAACTGGATTGGTATAGAAAAAAATCCAGTTCTAGGAGGTATATACCCTACCATTCATACCACCCACTTAAACAAAAGATGAACACTGTTATTGCCTTAAAGAATAGAACTAGTAGAATATGTCATCCTACATTTGAAGACAAAAATATTAAAGTGTTGGAAAGGATTTTAGTAGAGAATAAGTACCCCTTGTCATTTGTAAAGAAGTTACTTAATTTAAATACATCACCAAGAAACCAACCTGATAATAACAATGAGATTAACTTAGAACTTCATTTTGGAAAACTCCAATATATTAAGAGTCTTTCACAAGCTATTTCTGTACTCTTTAGGGACACTAACATAAAAATAGCGAATTACAATGTGAAAAAAACTTGGTAGTTTTTTACACCATTTTTAAAGATAAAACCAACATTTTTCAGAGATCTCACATTATATTTGGGATTAGGTGTGAATGTGATTTGATCTACATAGGTTAGAAGTCTAAAAGACTGGCTTTACATAAAAGCGATTCCAAGCATAAACCAAATGCTACCAGCCTGAGTTTTACATGTCAACACAAATGACCATAAAGTTCGTTATAATGACTGTTTTGTCTTAGATATTGAACGTAATTGGTTCAAACCTAGTTTTTTTGGAGATGTGCTATATAAAAAACTGTACAAACTGTCTCAGCCACAAAAAAGATCTTGAAGGATTGAGTTCCATGTACACTTACTTACTTTCGCAAAGTTAAACAAAAAAAAAAAAAAAAAAAAATGGAGTGATGCAAAGAGAAAATGGGGAATAAGTATCAATAATAAATAACTTGAATTTTTGACAATCTAAATTCAACCACTGCTAAGACATAAATTGTCTTCTAACAACAAAAATAGAAAAATCCCCAGAAACATCACTAGACAATGTCAACCTAGTAATAAGGACTGGCATGAATCAAAAAAAATATTCTTATGCCATGTTTTCCGGCGTTAATTGTGGTGTCTTTTCATTTGAATTATATTGGATTGTATTAATTTTATAGTATTTTTAACGTCTAACTATTATAATTGTGACACCTCAATCTGAGGCTTAATAATTTGGTGAATTTTTTACTTTTTAATTTGTTTCAGTTGTCATGTCTTACTGCTTGTTTTGGAAACAAGAAATGTGTAATAATCTTACTCCTGGAAGAGTATTGCTGTAAATATTCTGTAAGTAGGTTTATGTTCTTATAATTACATCTTCATTTACTCTGGAATATTTACACATTTCCTGAAGAAGTCTATATACATGGATGATAGCTAGAAATTTCCAATAAAAACAAAACAGTTCCTTAAAGCTACTTAGAACTTTTATTGCTCTCTCTTCAATATATTAGGAGCTATCCCAGCCTTTAAATTATCACTTAGTTATGTACCAGGTGTACAAGTATGAAATGCAGATTTCTGACAACAGATGGTGCACCAATGCAGTTTGTGCTATAAAGATTTGACACTGCGCCATTTTGTTGTGTCATCAACAAGTGTCAGACGCGCACGAGTCATAAATTGGAAAAGTGTGTGCATAGTGTTGTGTTGTTTTATTCAATATGTCGAAATTTATACCGAACAAAGAGCATTCGCGGACAGCATTAATTTTTTGTTCTCATTTGAAGAAAACTGCTGTTGAATCATACCGATTATTTCGAGAAGTTTATGGTGAACATGCTCCATCGCAAGATACGTGTGAACGATGGTTTTGGCGTTTCAAAAGTGGTGACTTCGATGTTGCAGACAAGGAACGTGGAAAACCGCCAAAAAAATATGAAGTTGTGGAATTGCAAGCATTGTTGGACGAAGATGATTCGCAAACACAAAAACAACTCGCCGAGCAATTGGGTGTTAGTCAACAAGCTGTTTCCAATCGGCTACGACAGATGGGGAAAGATTCAGAAGACCAGTTGATGGGTACCACATGAGTTGAACGACAGGCAAATGGAAAAGCGCAAAAACACGTGTGACATTTTGCTCGCTCGGTACACAAGGAAGTCGTTTTTGCATCGTATAGTTGCAGGGGATGAAAAGTGGATTTATTTTGAGAATCTCAAGCGCAAAAAATCATGGGTAGACCCAGGCGCACCATCCACATCGACCGCAAGACCGAATCGCTTTTGCAGAAAGACGATGCTCTGTGTTTGGTGGGACCAGAGGGGCGTGGTATATTATGAGCTGTTAAAACCTGGGAAAACGGTTAATACTAAACGTTACCAACAACAATTGACCGATTTGAACCGTTTGCTGCTTGAAAAAAGGCCAGAATACCGAAAGAGGCAACACAAAGTCATTTTTCTTCATGACAATGCTCCATCACATCAGTCAGTTCGCGACACGTTGGAAGCACTCAACTGGGAAGTTCTAACCCCATGCGGCTTACTCACCAGACTTGGCTCCTTCCAATTACCACTTGTTTGCATCGATGGGTCACGCACTTGCTGAGCAGCACTTTGGTTCGTTCGAAGATGTGAAAAAAAAATGGCTTGATGAATGGTTCGCAGCAAAAGGGGAAGATTTTTTTTACTGGCGTAGTATTCACAAATTGCCCCAGAGATGGGAAAAATGTATAACAAGCAATGGGCCTTGGAACTAAAGCACTTTTTA
>CM032452.1:9290201-9349982 GCA_019049505.1 Pachyrhynchus sulphureomaculatus | reverse complement strand
GTAATAACTCTTTTTTGGTCTACTACTCTCTGTTCTGAAACAAGTAATTGCAGATGTGGATATTCGGTCAAGAAAAGTCTGTGCAGTTGCTGTCTGTAGCCCGATGTTATTGTTTCGAGTTTGGTGGCGGTGTAGTAACAGCGCATCACCGTCCTATTCATCTCATCCGTCCACTTTAACCGCTGTCTTGGTTTTCCAGCCTTGGTAGTTGCATGTTGTCCTTGCAATACATACGGGCCCTGGCCTGGATTTGGTGGTTGTGTTTGTCCCGTATCTACGTCGGTTGCGCTTGGGATTGATGTTGGTGGGTCCAAGCGGCGAGTGATTCTCTTCTCAGTGATTTCTTTGTCAGGTTTTGTGTTTTCATTACATTATTATTATTATTATTATTATTATTATTATATAACCTGACCAAAGAATATATGTATGAATTTAAAAAGACACGTAGATCGAATAAGTGGTTCTCGCGTGATCAACGCACTAATAGACAGACAGACAGACAGAGAGACATTCCATTTTATATATATTATAGATTATAGATATTCTCTGCTACATAATATTGTTCCATATTTAATGGTTTAGGCTGTGTATTGCAAGGGAACGCGCTAGCGGCAAACTTTTTTTCCGACTTCATTCACTATTTTACGTCACTGCTCATTCCTTGTGCTACCTATCGTAATATAATATAGCCGATAACCTGGCCAGAGATCATATGTATGTTTTAAAGAAAAAAGTACGTAAATCGGATAAGTGGTTCTCCAGTGATAAGCGCACTAACGGATAGACAAACAGACAGGCAGAGAGACGTTGCATTTTATATATATTATATAGATTACACTGCAGTATCGATTATCAATAAAACATTTAGCAAGCGCTTCGAGTATGCTGGTTTACAGAAGCAAAAGCCTTTTCGAAGTCTACATATTCTGTACATTTTTCGATGAGGACTTCAACTGTAAGCAGATGGTCGTCCATACCCTGTGCGGAAACCTGCCTGCTCCTTTGAAAAAAAAAACTCAAAATTATTGGTTAGACATTTGATAAATATTTTAGTGAATACTTTGTACTCGTATATATAATAGTTTATAAGGTTTGTATTATCTTCTTTTTTGTGCGTGATGACAATAGTTGTATTATTCCATTGCAATTGAGTTATTCCTTCCAGGAGGCATTTATTAATTAACATTTTCAGAGCTTTGATAACACAGCCACACACAAAAAAAAGTTCATTACCACGAGTCAAAATACATGGATCTAGTGTATTTTTCGACGCTGAATTCGAATCCGCAGTCAAAAAAAAGATGTATCGTATCATTTTTTTTTTTGGCCAAAAACATCCCTTGAAATGAGTTTAAACTATAGTAATAATGTAATGACTCTTAATGAAGTGTGAAAAATGGTGGATACTTTATAATCTAAAGAAGAGAATATGCAGTAAGCTATTTCTATTGATTAAACTAAAATCCACCCTTATAGGGGGTCAAACGTACCTCTAAAACTCAAATAACGCACTTGAATTTAAATAACATGTTCAAAGGACAACTTCTTGTAGCTCTTAGGACAAGATATCTGAATCTGATGTGACAAGCAGACATTGCTCTTAAAAGGTTGAGACTTACCTCCATAGGGTGTAATAACCACCCTCACCTACGGAGAGATCTCATAAGTTTCAGTAACGACGAACAAAGTTCAGGCTTTTGTGGTTTTAGCCAGGGTTAGCAAATATGGAGTAGATTCGCTTGAACTATCGATACACTACTATAAACTACCCTTAGAGGGTAGTAGAAACTACCCCTACGCTCTAATGATACACATGGATGTTATTAAAATTCGGAAAAGATCAAGTACTTTTATCTTATATTATTATATACTCGTATTGTACCAAACATTCAAGACAACATCATCTTCCTAATACGGTCAAAAATCATCCCTAGGAGGGAGGGAACTACTCCCTAGGATTGATGGGTCTTAGAAGTTCTAGCATCTAAGAAAAAAAATACAGTTTCAGGCAGGATGGACCAATATAGCCTGTATTTTTTTTCTCAGATGCTAGAATTTCTAAAATCCGTCAATCCCAGAGGGTAGTTCCCCCCTCCTAGGGATGATTTTCGACCTTATTAGGAAGATGATCTAGTTGCCTTGAATGTTTGGCAAAATGAGATAAAAACCTAAACTAACCTGATCCTTTCCGAATTTCAACAACATCCATGTGTATCATTAGAGCATAGGGGCAATTTCTACCACCCTCCAAGGGTAGTTTATAGTCGTGTATCGGCGGTTCAAGCAAATCTACTCCATATTTGTTCACCCTGCCTAAAACTACAAAGCCTGAACTTTTTTTGTCGTTATTGAAACTTATGAAATACCTGCATAGGGTTTTTACACCCTATAGGGGTGAGTCTCAACCCTTTAAGAGTAATGTATGGTGGTCACATCAAATATAGATATCTTGTCCTAAGAGCTACAAGAATTTGTCCTGTGTACATGTTAGTTAAACTCATGTGCGTTATTTGAGTTTTAGAGGTACTTTTCACCCCCTGTGAGGGTGGATTTTGGTTCAATTAATAGAAATAGCTTGCTGTGGTTTGAATGCATATTCTCTTCTCTAGGCTTAAAAATATCTACCATTTTTCACACTTCATTATGAGTCATTACATTATTACTATAGTTTTACCCCATTTCAAGGGATGTTTTTGGCCAAAAACAAAAAAATTACGCTATAAATCTTTTTTTAACTACGGGTTCGAATTCAGCGTCAAGAAATACAGTAGATCCATATTTTTCATGTCCTTCATGGCTGAAGTGATGTCTTCTGTTATCTCTGGGATCTCTTCCGACCCTTGATTTAGGACTTTTGGTATGTTAATTTCTGTTCTTCAGTCGTATACGGTATTTAATTGTTGATAAAATAATCGATGATCTTTAAAATATCACTTTTGTTTGTTATATTACCATGTATGTCCTTAATTTTGCATATGTCCTTCCTTCCTGTTGTGTTATTTTTTCTTAAAACTTTATATATTCAGAATCAAATCTCTGTACAATATTATCACTGTTACATAAGACATTTGTCTGTTCACTTGTTAACTGTCAGAAATGAGAACCCAATTATGTGTTAAAAATTTACCGTAAAAAGCGTAATCTTCGTTGCACTTATAAATCCATTAATGGAGATATCTTGGGTTGCTTGCTTCCGGGATAAGTGAGAAACGCCAAACAAAAATAGATAAAAAAATTGTCTTAAATTAATTGCATCCATTGTTTATTTCGTTTATTATTAAATAAATTATGCGATTCTATCTGGCCATTTATTATTGTTCGTACTTTCTGTTAGAAAATTTATACAAAATATGATGTGGAAAAATACGGCGACTAAATAATTAGTTGTAGGAAGTAATTCTTTAGTTCGACACTAGAGAACTAAAATAATTTGAGAATTTATTTGACTGAATTTATTTAAGCCATAAGGAAATTTCAGTATAACCAAAGAAATATTTTACCTAGAACCATAAACTAAAGAATTGTGTTCCTCCTCCTAAGTCATTTCACCCTCGAGAGGGTGACTCTGTGCTTAATAAATGGATTGAACTATCATCTGCCACTGTTTTCGGTTCTGTGCATGCTCTGATGCTTCATGCAATTACTTCCCGGTTAACTGTTTCATCTGATCCACCCAACGTGATAGTGACCTACTCCTACAGCGCTTACCCTTAACCTTTCCCTGTATGACCAGTGATTCCTGCTCATTTCTTCTGCTGAGGTTGCCGAAATACCTCAAGTATATCTGGTTTATAAACGAATTCAGTCTTTTTGTGATTTTTAATTATTGTAAAATAGACTGGTTAGTTCGATGTTCCACCCGCGATATCCTCAGAATTCGACGATACACCCAATTCTCAAATGCAGCAATTTTATTTCTGTCAGCTTACTTTATAGTCCATGTCTCCGATGCATATGTTGCAATCGGAAATATAACAGTTCTTGCGAGCTTTACTGATTTTGTGGTTGCAGAGCGAGCAATTGAGAGTCTCCTACGTATTTCTAAGTGACACTGGCCAGTATTGGTAATTAAAGACCCAAGGTATTGACAGGAATCTACGATTTCATTCTCTAGTAGATGTTGAGATTGATTATCATTTGTTCTACTAATGATCATTATTTTTGGTTTGTTGTTGTTTACATTCAATTCATATATTTTACTGATCCTTGTCAGTCTTTGCATAATGACCTCTAATTCACTTTCATTTGCGGCTATAATCAAGGTGTCATATGCATAGCGCAAGTTCTATATGCGTTTCGTCCAACCACCATTCTAGTTATTGAAAATTTCGCGCATTATGTATTATGTGTAGAATGGTGTTAACATGAACTGAAATGGTGGGCTATATAAATAGTAATAAAAATCATTTATTAGTTCCAAGAATAACAATAGTTATAAACACGAAATGGTATGGAACATTATACAAAAAACAAAAAGATAAGAGGACATTCACAAAACACATAAATATGTTTATGACAAAAACAAAAGGCTCAGAACACATCATTAAGGACAGTCAACAGAAGATGAAAAGCATCCCTAACAAGTAGCAATAAAATTAACATTTTTATTCATAAGTTAAGTCTGTCTGAATCACTAATGAAACTGTCTATAGTATAATAAACTTTTGATAATAAAAACTTCCGTATCTTGTTTTGGCTCTTACTTGCGGTAATTTTCTAACGCTCTCTGGGAAACTATTAAATATTTTAACGGGAGAATATTGTACACGTCTTTGGATATATACTAACTAAAATTACAGTTCCCAATTACAAGATCTGTTTTATATCTAGTTTCATAATTATGTCTGTTTTGCGCATTTTCAAAGAGATCCTTGTTAATACGAACAAACATAAAGGAGTCCAATATATACATACTAGTTAAAGTTAAAAAGGATTTACTGACAAAGACATTCCTACAGCTTTCAGGATAATGCATCTTAAAAGTAGCTCTGATACATTTTTTTTGTAATTTAAAAATTTTGTCTACTTGGGGAGAATTTCCTCAAAAAATCAAACCATACCTGAACCTGGACTGCACGTAAGCATAATAGGCCGTCAAGGCAGCATCAACGCCCACATTATTTGATAAGATTCTCAGTGCATAACAATATTTGGAGATACCAGCCGCGACATTCTCCACATGCTGTCTTCAATCAAGTTTAGCATCAATATTGACGCCCAGCAAAGACAGATGCTGAGATGTTTGAATATCGCTACCCTTGTAAGGAAACGTGAGAAAATGACCAACCATTCTGCCAAAAACCAGACACTGTGTTTTTGAAACATTTAGTAGAAGGTCATGGATTGTAAAATAACGATCTAGAATTTCACAGGTTCTCCCCACATCAGCGACTATCTCTTGTGGAGTGGCACCACTAAAGATCAGGGTTGTGTCGTCCGCATATAGAACTGTAAATTTTCCTGTAATGTTAGGCAATTCGTTTATATAAAGTATATAAAGCAGCGGGCCTAAAATAGATCCCTGAGGTTCATAATTATTAGTCTTCATCATTTGCTGAGTGCGATTATTCAAGTAGTAGGAGATTAACCCTAATGAATTTCCCCTAATACCCAGGTGTTCTAATTTTATGCATAAAGGCTTATGATTGACACTATCAAAGGCTTTCGACAGATCAATACACATTGCCATAGTTATCTTTCCGCTATTTAGTGAATCCAGAACATTCGACAATGCCTGATAAATGGCTCTTATGGTGGACTTTCCCTTTATAAAACCGTTTTGATTGGATGCAATCATCGAATGCCTCTCCAAGAATCCAAGAAATCTCCCATTGATAATCCTCTCAAAGATCTTTCCAACATTAGACAGAAGAGATATCGGTCTGTAGTTTTTTTTTTCTCAACATTTGCTGCTCCTTTCTTATGGATTGACTTTACAATGGCGTTTTTTAGGATATCAGGATATATACCCTTCTCTAAACACAAACTAATGATAAACGACAGTGGCTCAGATATTACTTCTGCAGTTTCTTTAAGTATATTTACTCATCTCCAACTAATTTTTTTTATTTTTTAAAGATTTGATTACAGAAAAGACCTCGGGAACCGGCGTTGGCATTAGAAATATAGTATTGAAATTTTTATTTTCAGATGACGATAACTGAAATCCACCGACATCCAGATCATCATTTATTCTGGGACACGCGTTTATAAAGTATTTGTTCAGATGATTTACAATTTTAAAAGGATCGTTAAACCTTTGTGAAAAATTATCAAGAATTGTCTTTAGTGGATGATCGGTTTTTGTTATATGTTTAACCAAATGCCAAGTCGCTCCAATATTATTTTCGGCATTATTTATAAAATTAGTTCGTGATTGTTTTTTAGCTTCCTTTAATATTTTGCAATAATTTTTATAGTATATATCAGTAATTTCCCCCCTTATTCTCCTGAAATAAAGCACACGCTTTCGTTTATAAGATATCCTAATGCCATTCGTTATCCAACCGTTCTTACAGTTATTTTCATTACATTTCTTTATTGGAAAGATTTTGACGAAATAATTCGAGGACAAACTCAGAAATGAGCTGTATGTTATGCCCGGTCCACAGTACCAGCATCATAAACAAAAGAAATAAAAAACTCTGGTATGCTTAAGGACTTTAAAGGCGCCTATTTTATGAACACATATTCTGACAAATTTCACATGGGTGGTCGAAAAAGTATTTAACTTTTTTTTCCCGTTGGACAGCTTTAGCATCACGTACCTCAGATAATATAAGATGCATCGGGCCATACTTAGCGCCAGTTGAAAGCTGAGATTTAACAGTATCCTCAACCGGGGGTACTTTTCCCGAATTTCAGATTAATTTCAAAATTTAGCAAACATTCCATATTTTTTATTAAAAAAGAAAAACACCTACATAGGGTGGCGAGCTGTCTTCTTCGTTTTAAAATGCCTATTCGGTTCGAATGTTGGCAATCACTTTATTGGCAATTATTACTTTATCCTCTATAGCTCTGAAAGATCGGTAGTATTTGTTGAGAACCAATTTCGCAGATTGTTTAGCCAGGAGATACGTCTGCGTCCTGGTCTCCCTGTTCCAAAAAGCCTGTCATTATTTTTTGCTCAGAAATCACAGAAGTTCTACAGTGACGGGATTATGGTTTTGCCAGAGAAATGGGAGAAGGGTATCGAACAAAATGGTAATACTTGTGCTGCCTCATTTACCAACTAATTTAGTTTTCTAAAATTTACATTGAATTATTGGAAATAATAATATAATTCTTTAATCTTCCAGATCCACACTCTCATTTGCTCTCATATTGTCAATTTAAATGTTAATTAATATATGGCGTTACGTTCCTGGCTAACCAAAGTTCACGTTTTAACCGCCAGTCGAAGGGCCAATACCTGTTTCACCACACTGCACGCGAATAAACAATAAATTAACCCCTGTTCATCGATCAATTATATGCGACTTGTGAATCTAATTTTTAAGACACACAGTCTGTCAAGAAAGAACGTGCCTATTCGGTTCGAATGTTGGCAATCACTCTATTATTACTTTATCCTCTGTAGCTCTGAAAAGATCGGTTGTTGAGAACCAATTTCGCAGATTGTTTAGCCAGAAGATACGTCTGCGTCCTGGTCTCCTTTTTCCAAAAACCTTTCCTTGGAGTATTTTCTGTAGTAATCCATATCTGTAGGAATTTCTCTTTATGTGTCCTAAATACTTCAATTTTCCTACTTTAACAGTTTCCATAATGTCCTGTATCTTGTTTATGCGACGTAAGACATCCTCGTGGGTAATATAACTTGTATAAAAAATTTTCAAAATTCTGCGATATAGCCATAATTCAAATGCTTCAATTTTTTTAAAAGTGGCTTCAGTCAACCCCCAAGATTCAACGCCGTAAAGAATGACACTGAAAATATAACATCACGAACTGTAATTCCGATTTTAATTTGTTTCGTTTTTTATCGTACATGTTTATATATGATTTGTAAAAAACAGTGGTGGGGAAAGTCACACCCTAACAGATCACACGTCATGTTTTCCCTACTAAACAAGTTAGAAACACGTCCCTGGGTAAAATCACCTTAAATTGGATGAAAATGGCAACACATCTCATGAAAAAAAACTTGCTTAATGATACAAATAAGCAAGTTTTTTTTTTCAAGAAAATATTGACTGAAATATTGAGCAAAATTAAAAATACTGACTGAACATAATATTACAAAATAAAATTAGAAAAAAGCTCAAAGATCGTCCTTAAAACTGTACATACCTGTTCTCTCTTTGAATGGTAGGAAGTCGAGAACCACATCAGATGGCAAAATGCTTGCTTCACCTTTCAGAGATGGGAACGTAAATGATGTTCCTCCATCAGAGATTTTCAAACAGGAAAATTCAAAATCACCATTATTACATATGTTAATTATTTTTGCCATATATATTTTAGGGACTTTGTTCCCAAAATTTTCACAAACACGAAATCTATGGAAGTCATAGTAGGTGGCTGTTGTTCCATTTCAGAATCCTAATCGAGTTCGGTTTTACTTTGACTGCTCGAATCATGAAGAGAAAGGTCGCCCTCGTCTTCTTCACTACTGCCGTTGGTCACTAATTCTTGTTTTTTTTCTGGGGAGGTTCTTTTGAAGTCGAAGAACCTGGGGAAGTTATTAATTGTAAATCTTCTGCAGGGATTGATTTTCCAGAAGGAAGGCTGATCTTCTTCCTTGGACCAGTTTTGTGGGACTGAAGCTCCCTACAGACTTGTAAGTAAGCAAGTAGAGTGTCACTCTTCCCTCCCTTTTGGTCATTGCCCTCTCGAGGGCTCGGAGCATTTTGAAGTCTCTGGAGAACTTCGTCCCTGTTTGATGGGTAGTTTCTAATTTTCCTAAATCCAGCAACCAAGTTGTCCACAACCTTTTTAGAAATCGTTGTAATTAGGTTTGCCAACAGACGTGGGAATCTGGACTTTTCCAGAGAATGTAAGAATGGATTCTTCTGTTTGAAATCTGTAAGTAGTTTCGTCCAATGACCTTTCACAGAAGCGAAAACTGAAACCTCTAAGGTTTGGCATAGATGGGTTGCGTTAGGGTGTAAGAAAATAAATATTTTAATATCCTCTGTTTCACAGCACTCTATCAACTTGCGGTTCACATGACTGCTCAAATTATTGCCGATGATGCATTTCGTGCCATTCCTGCGTTTTATCTTGTCTTTAAAAACCATTCCTCGAAATTAGGACCATCTAACCATCCGCTTTTTGTTCTTCCATAATAAGTCCTTGGAGATCCTCCCTCCGTCTAAGATGTCCACAGATGTTCCGATCTATAGACGACAAAGCAAGGCAACAATTCGCCTGTTGTCGAACCGGTAAACATAAGTGATATGCACCCATTTGATGAGTTCATAACTCTCTCTGGGTCCTTGTAACCCCTACGAAATACCATTTTTTTTTGACCCAGGATCATCACTCAGATTAGTTTTATCAAAATTAAGGATATTTTCCCTTATTATACCTTTTAAGGCGTCTTCAAGATGGTCAAAGTATTTGTGTGAGTCGATTCCAACTGGAGCGCTGGCGCGGGATATATTTTGGCACTTTCTAACAGTCAAGTCATCTCGGTGCCACTGCATAAAAGAAGAATATCAGTCTTGCTGACAATTCGATCCCACTTCTGCAAATAAGTTTGAACAGTCAACCTGATATCGATTGAACCGAACGGCATCTCCCAGTCAGCACACACCAGAAGCTGTTAGATAATTTCTGTTTCCTCTTGAGCTGTGAGTGCAGCCTGCCCAGCGACAGACTTAATATAGGACCCTTTTATTTCATTTCCTAGGGTTTTCCTGGGGATATTGTGTTTTCCCGCCGATTGCCTTATGGACATACCATTGTCAACAACATCCAAGATGGCTGCAGTCATATTCTCTTCAGAGTAAGCTATATATGAATGGTGGTCCACTTTTGGCTAGTCTTTTTTGGTCATATCCTGAAAAGAATTTAAGTTTTACGTTCAGACTTTCATTGTGATATTTACCAAAGGGAGGGGTGACATTGCCCAGCGAAATAACACTGATCCAATAAATGTGAAAAATGAGAGCAAAAACGTCCTCTACATCTTTATTCCGTTAGTAACCAACAAATATAAACAATGGCAGTTGCTTGATTTTTTGTTTAGCTGGGCGAGGCAAAGTTTGAAGATCATATAATTCCCTTAACTTTAAGTCTTGATAAATATCGGGATCAAAGACAACCTTTCAGAACACTGTTTTCTCGTCTCTGGCAGGCTTCCTATCAGTCTCGAGAATGACGCAGAGCCCGACAGTGCCACTGGTTGTGAAATATGTAACAATAGAGGAGATAAATTCTTTTTCCAAAGTTGGCAAAGTGCTCTCGGTAGACGGTAGTACACTTGTAATAACTGTTGTGGGAATTCGTTTATTCAGATTTAATTTAGAGATGAGTGGAATTTCTTCAAAATTTCGCTACCTTTAACAATTTTATCTCGATAAATGCACAAAGCCTGCGCATGCCTATGAAGAAAGTTATATCGTTTATGGTAAAGATACGTTTGCCAAAACCATCATCATCATCATCATCATCCATTCTTTATAGCGTTGTACGCCTTTTGGTCCCTTTTCTCCAGTCCTCTCAATTTTCCCAGTCTCCGTGGCTTAGATTCCTCGCTGACATATTTCTTTCTATTCCCTCTTTCCATGTTGTTTTTGGGCGCCCTCTTTTTCTCTTTTCTCGTGGTGACCAGTTTTTGATCAGCTTCGGGAGTCTTTCGTCGCTCATCCTCTCCACGTGACCATACCATTCTAGTTGTTTCCTTTCAATTCCTTGTATTATATCCTCCTCCACTTCCATTATTTCTAGAATCGTTTTGTTTGGGACTTTGTCACGGCGTGATTTTCCTGCCGATCTGCGCCAGTAGTCCATTTCCAATACTAGTAGTTTCCGCTGTGTAGTTTGACTCATTTGCCATGCTTCACTGCCGTAGAGTACTATACTCCTTAGAAGAGTGTTATACAAGAATTTTTTGTTTTGTTTTGATATATGTTTTCCCCACAGAATCGAGTTTAGACACCCAATGACCTTCTTCCCCTGTACAGTACGGTGTTCAATTTCTGGTTCAGTCCGTCCATTATTTGTAATTTTTGTACCCAGATATGTATATTCTGTGCATGGTCCGATTTGAATGTGGTCTTCTATCTGGAGAACCGATGTTTACTCCTTTCCTACACACAGGTACTTTGTCTTTTCCTGGTTTACTATCAGGCCCCATGTTTCGAATTCTTTTAGCAGTTTCCTTGTCATTAATTCCAGGTCCTCTTTATCTTGTGCGAGCATCACCTGATCGTCTGCGAAGTGTAGCGTATACAGCGTGATGTCGTCATTATGCTCGATACCCATTCCTTCGCATGATCTCCTCCATTCTTTCAATTCTCTATTCTCTATTTAGAGGGATCGTATCATATGCTTTGGATAGATCAACAAAAAGAAGGTGTGATTCCCTGTTTGTTGCTACCCTTTTTTCGTGCTGCTGAGTAATTGTGAAAACATGGACTACACACGATCTGCCCCTCCTAAAACCTGCTTGCTGTTCTAGTTCATATGGCGTATATTCTTCCTCTATTAGTTGTTTGAGGACTTTCCCGTAAATTCGACTCATAGTGTTAGTTACGACTATACATTGGTAGTTGGTACATTCATCGTTCTTCCCTTTTTTGTATATGGGCGTTATCCAGGTCTCTCTCCATGCTTGTGGGATATATTCTCCGTTCACCAATCTAGCAATCAACTCAGTTAGAAATGATATTAGCTTAGTAGTGCCATATTTAAATAGTTCTGCAGGGAGGCCTTCTGGTCCGCTTGCCTTTCCAGTCTTCATTGTCTTTACGGCTTTCCATACCCTGTCTTCTGTTACTTCACTGTATTGTCCTGTAGTCTCTAGGGCCGCTGAGGGTTGTTCCATATATGATGTTCTGGTTTCAGTGAGCTCATTCTTAAAATGCTCCTTAAACCTTTCCAGTTGTATGGGATGAATATTAGTTCGATCTGATGTATTTGACCTTAGTGTCTTAATAAATTTCCATGCCGCCCTTGGTTTTGCTCCTCCAATGTATGTATTAACTTCGCTACATTTCTTCTCCCAGGTTGCATTTTTATTCTCCCATATCATCCGTTTAAACCTGGCTTGTTCGTGTTTATAGACGATCTTGTCATTTATGTTTTTTGTTGTCAGCCAGTGTGTGTAGGCTTCTTGTTTTGTGGTTCTTTGATGTTCTAGTTCTGGATTCCAGCTTATGCCTGTATTCTTTTTTAGTGGTTTTGGTCTTTCCCCCAGCGCCTCAAGAGCTGCCTCTCGCATGGCCAGAGTTATGTGATCATACAGTTTATCAGTTGATTCTGCCAAAACTTGTATTTGTAGCTTTTGATCTAACCTGTTTCTGTAGAGGTATCTTGTGCTTGCGTCCCCTAGGCTTTCCGTATTAAATTTGATCTCTTTGCTTTTCTTTTTATTAGTTGGTTTGTTAATGTGTGTGATTCTAAACGGAATTTCCATCTTAGCTACCAGTAAGTAATCTGAGCCACAATCACTACCTGTATATACTCTTGTGTCGTGGACGTGCCACTCACGTTGCCAAAACCAATACCCAAAAGATAGTTCAGTCACTTTTGTTCTGGAAATTTCAATGTCAAACATGCTCCTCGCACTGATGGACCAATGACCGAAAAAAGACGATAAAATCTTAGCAAAAGCCATGACATCGCCAAGGAATGAAATATCCATTCCCAAACAGTTTTAAATCATTTAGAGAAAGCTGAATACAAAAAGAAGCTCGATGTTTAGATGCCACATGATTTGACGCTAAAACATCTACTCGATCGATTTTTCATCTACGAATCTCTACAGAAATCTAATGGCCCCTACACACAATCAAGTTAGTTGGTCCAACTTGGCTCGTGAAGCCAGTTGGTCAAGTAAGTTTGATGGTGTAGGCGCGAAATTGGTGAGTTGGATGGTTTGATGACAAGTTTGACGGTTTTCTGGATTTGTCAGAAAAGTTGTTGGAAGACTGACGGCTTGACAAGTAAGTTTAATCGTGTAGGACGTTATCCAACCTTCAAACCACCCAACTCATCAACTTGTAGTTCCCGTTATGTCTTGTTTCTTTGTTTGTGAGAGTAATAATAAGTATCTTCGTGCATCCTCATAGAGTTATGCCAATTTTGGGACTCACACCTCAATTAGTTCAATAAATTAATGTGGAAATAACGTGCTTTAAATAACCACTCTTTGCGCCACTCGGATCTGTTTGATTTCCTTTTAACCTTCTTCTCTTGCAGTAACAGGCCATTCAAATACGAATATGATAAGTGATTTATATCAATCATGGAAATGTAATAAAAACAACAAATAATAATACAAAAATAAATCACAATGTAGTCCACACTTCACTAGCAACCGAAACACATTAATGAGAAGTCCATCTGTCCATTTTACTTGAACTTGTGGGCTCAGTACCGTCAAACTTATTGGACCAACTTGCATGACAAACTGGTTGGACCAATTTACTTGATCGTTCGTAGGCGGCTTTAAGAAATCGAACCATTTCTGAAACGGTTAATTATGGGTGAAAAAAAGTGGATCATGTACGACAATAATGTGTGATAAAAATCGTGGGCGTCAAACCGGTTTGACGCCCAAAAAGGTGATGCAGTGTGTTTGGTGGCATTGCAAATGATTCATGAGCTGCAGCAGCATGAACCGATTGATTCCATATGCTACTGTCAAAATTGACAAAATTGAAGCATAACTACTTCTACCTTGACCACACCCATCTTTGACGATAACTCAAAAATTGAGAGAGCTGGGCTAGAAACTTTTAATACACCCACCGTATTGTTCGGACCTGGCAGCATAAGACTGCTGTTTGTTTCGGTCTCTGCAGAATTCCCTGAATGATTTTAAGTTAGTTGAAAAAGAGGCCTGTGAAAACCACTTGTCACTATTCTTTTCTCAGAAATCACAGTGACGGGATTATGGTTTTACCAGGCAGAAGGGTATCGAACAAAATGGTAATACTTGTGCTGCCTCATTTAACAAATAATTTGGTTTCCTAAAATTTACATTGAATTATTGGAAATAATAATATAATTCTTTAATCTTCAAAACCCACACTTTAAAGTGCACGTTTTGACAGCCAGTCAAAGGCCAATACCTGTTTCACCACGCTGCACGCGAATAAACAATAAATTAACCCCCGTTCATCGATCAATTATATGCGACTTGTGAATCTAATTTTTAAGACACACAGTCTGTTAAGTAAAAACGTGACCGCGACTGCTCGTATTCTTGAAAAAGTGTGTTTCAAGAACATTTTTTGCTATCAATGTATTCTTTGGTGTGTTTACAACGGCGCAATTATAGCCTCCTGCATCAATAATCGCCTGGCATCTTCGAGGCATGTTGTGGACGAGATTTTCTGCATACTCAGCAAAGTTTTAGAATCTCGCGAGACGACTGAATCAAAATCCTCAGAGTCTTTCCTCTGAGCTTTCTCTTTACACGGGTCTAAACGTTTTCAATAGGGTTGGCGTCCGACGATTGTGAGGACCACTCTAGTAACTTATCGTGGGCCCAAGCGACCCGCTTAGCGACGTGATTTTTACCCAACAAAGGTTTCTTCAACGTGCTTCGGAATTTGGCATCATGGGAACGAAGATATTGTCGAATGGTCTCATGGGATACATTCAAACCCGATTTTCTTAATTTTGCCGCTCCTTGACGCAGCGTCAATTTCGGGTCCCGTGAAAACAAAGACACGATTCGTTTTTTTTTATTTTTCGACTTTCGAAGTGACTTTACCTACCTAGCCACGTTTTGGCAATTCGTCGACATGTTTTGTCTCGTTAAAATGATTTACCCACTTCTTCACAAACGATACCGACTTTTTAATATATTTAGCTGCGGCAGGATGTGTCATTTTAGGCCCCTGTGGATGGGAACAAAAAAAGACTGCTACGAGCCAACGCGCAAACAAGTGACAAATTTTGGATTTTACGTGATTTCGACGAAAGTTGGGAATCAACTGATACTTTTACTAAAATGCGTCGTACACAAGAGTTCCCTCTATCGATTTTTTGTTGAATCGCTAGAATCGCATAAACCAAAAATGAATTATCGCCGACACGTTCTTATTTGACAGACTGTATTGTAATTAAAACTACATTCTCAACAGGTTTCGCAGCAACCAACCTTGTTTATGGGGAGTTCGCCAGTCTTCTTGATCTGTTTTTAACCACCAATCCGGAGATTTACACGGTCACCGTAAATCCGCCGTTAGGTTCTTCCGACCATAAACTACTTTCGACATCGAGTATCCTGCCAATCAGTGACAAAGAGGCGCCTAGGCCACGCAAGATTTGGCACTACAAATCTGCTAAATGGGAAGATCTCATGGAATACTTTCGAACTTTCCCTTGGATGGACGTTTGTTTTCGATCCGATAACCCATCTGACTGCGCCAGGGAGGTCTCCGATGTTATTTTGGCTGGTATGGAAGCTTACATCCCTTTTTCGAAGAAATGCTCCTCCAACGGCAACCCTTGGTTCGACCGAAAATGCAAAGAAGCTGTTGCTTCTAAACATATTGCCTACCGACAATGGCGTGAAAATCCTAACACCGTAAATCGAAACATCTTTGTTCATGCCCGGAACAGATGCAAGGGAATTATCGACGAAACCAAGGAGGCATACAATCAACGAATTAGAAACAAACTTCTCGCTTGTCCCAACAATTCCAGGTCCTTTTGGGCAGTCGCTAAGGCAGTTAGTCAAAATTTTACCAAATCCACCATACCACCACTCACACGGCTAGATAATTCCATTGCAACCACACCTGTTGAGAGAGCGAACTTGTTGGCTGAATTCTTTGCTTCACATTCTACTGTCGATTTCCAAGGAAAAACACCACCTACTATTCCCATATTGCAGTCAAGGATGCCCGATGTTGTCTTCAGACAGCGCATCATAAAGCGTATTTTAATGAAGCTAGACACCAAGAAGGCTTCTGGCGCTGACGGGATACCTGCCATAGTTCTCAAAAACTGTGCAAGGGAACTAACACCACTTTTCTGTAGACTTTTTAACCTATCCTACAGGAAGGGAATATTTCCGTCCTGCTGGAAATGTGCCACGGTTCAGCCGATACCTAAAAAAGGTAAGAAGACCTTGCCAAATAACTACCGACCAGTTGCACTGCTTTTCAATAATATCGAAAGTCATGGAAAAGGTTATCAATGAGCATCTTCTAAAATATCTTGAACGATTCAATATTATTAGCGATCACCAATATGGTTTTCGTAAACATAGATCAACAGGAGATCTTCTGACTTATGTAACACATGTTTGGAACAACGCAATTGAACACTTTGGAGAATCTCGAGCGGTTGCTCTTGACATATCCAAGGCATTCGACCGTGTTTGGCACGATGGACTGTTGGCTAAATTGCGCTCTTATGGTATGTCTGAAAGGTTCTGTTTGTGGCTCTCATGTTTCCTCAGAGAGCGTTCTTTACGAGTGGCGGTCGACGGATTTCTTTCTAACACCCTCACTATCAACGCTGGTGTGCCCCAGGGCTCCATACTGTCTCCTACTCTCTTTCTCATTTACATTAACGATCTGCTGGAAAAGACCGGGAATCCAATCTATAGCTTTGCAGATGACAGTACGCTTGTCTCTTCATTCACCTTGAACGCTCGGACATCGGCTGCCCAGGCGAATATCCGCAGACAGCAGGAGGTCGTTCAACTTAACAAAGACCTGGAAGAAATTCTATCTTGGGGTGACAGTAACCAAGTGGAATTTAACGCTACAAAAACCCAAGCGGCAGTTTTTTCTAAAAAAGTTAACGTTGCTGAACCCGACATAGTTATGTCGGGGCACTCCATTCCCCTAGCATCGTCGCTCAATTTGTTGGGCGTTAGTTTGGGAGCAAATATGTCTTGGCATGAACATGTTGCAGGCATAGCAAGGAGAGCTTCTCAAAAGTTGGGAATATTATTTAGAACCAGAAAGCTTTACACCCCACAACAACTGTTAATTCTTTACAAAGCCCAAATTCGACCAACTATGGAATACTGCTCCCACGTTTGGGGCTCCGCTCCCAAACATACACTGCATTTGTTGGATTCTGTTCAGAGAAGAGCGGTCCGTCTGATTGGGGACCCGGAATTGACCGGCGGCCTTGATTCGCTGGAACATCGAAGAACGGTTGGCGACTTGAGTCTGTTCTACAAGTATTTTCATGGAAGGTGTTCGAAGGATGTAGCCCGCTTATTTCCTCCCAAAACGGTGCATGTAAGAAATACACGTCGCGCTGGTGCTTCGCATCCGTATGAGATTCAGCTTGTTACTCCGCGTACAACGCTTTTCAAGCAATCTTTTATATGGAGAACGTCATCCCTTTGGAATAATTTGCCCAGCGCTGTGTTTCCCACCGAGTACAATTTACAGCGATTCAAGAACAACGTGAATCGCTTTTTCCGCACTCGTGCCGCTCCTGGAGCGCTTTAGGGACTTCCCTGCAGCACGTGTGCCAGACCAATAAAAAAAAAAAAAAAAAAAAAACCTTGTTTATAAAAAAATAATAGACTCTTAAAAGTATTAGTGTTTTTCGTAAACATGAAACCAGATTAAAAAGAGGCACACTTTTTAAGTAATGGAGGAGTCGTGGTATATTTAAATTTATGCTAAACTGTAACTTTATTGTAATCTTTACGTCTTATTAAATATTTTGCAGGAGAATTAAGGGTTATTTTAAAAGGTTTTCGATTTTGTAGTCTTTATATAATTTGACTGCTGAAATTTTAAAATAATATTTTAAATAAGCCAAAATAGGTGATATCTTCGTGAATTGTCGTTGGAACTTATAGTTAAAATTTCCTTCCCATAATTATTACAGTAGTATCCGTGGGAAAAATATTAGTTTTTTTCCTTATTGTTAAAAGTTAAGTAACAAAACTGCAAAAGGTTTTTTTTTGTCACATATTTCACAAATTCTTTAGCTTTAGTCTTAGATAGATTTAAGTAAATTCATAAATGACCACTCTATTATTTAGAATTTATTAATTTAATTGATTTAAAGACAGTCGAGCTATCACACATAGGGGTATTTCAGAGTTTTGTGCGGTCAAGACTATTTTTTTGTTTTTTTTTCGATATTTTATATAGCAGTGAAAGCTTTTTGGAGTGCATATTTTGAAGAAAAATACATTTTAATGTTAAAAAGAACATATATCGAGAAAAAAAACACGTTGACTTCAACAAAAAATACAAAAATAATTATTCATGTCTCTTCGTCCGCGCCCGAGCTCCATTCCTCGGCTTCTTCTGCAAAATCCTCCGCGGATTTCTCTTCTTCTTCGGAACTTTCGTCGTGAATATTGAGTTCAGCAAAAACAAGCATTTACTAAACGACATAGACCTTTTTTTGGGCCTTATACTGGATATTAAGGGATCTGAGCTGTGCGATAATCTGTTGAGTACATCTAAATCGCATTTTTCTGTTCAGAATTTTCTAGAAAAATTTTGCCGGTACAGGCACGGGTGGATCGCGCCTCTGCTCGTTCTTCGGACAGTAATCCAATGTTCAAAAGTGCCTTTTCCATTACTGTTGTATCGTGAGTTAATATTTTATGCATCGTAGAAGTCATGGGATGCTGACTGACTTGTGTACAAGTCATACATGATTTTCATATTTAGATCGGGAGTTAGATATTTTCTGTTACTATCCCTGCGACAATAATGACTTTCATATCATGGAAATTTCTCAATAAAACTGCATACCGCTCGTTCATCGTTTGGACGGGTTTTATTATGTGGTACATGTTTTCCTCGTCGATCCAGTACAGGAGTTCCGGTTCCTTGCTTTCTGTTCAATGCATTGGTTAAAGTTCCATCGCAGGCTGCTACAGTTTCTTTAAAGAACTTTTTACAAACTACTTGATCATTACCCATGTCTTCTTGAAGCATGTAAATTCATGTTTTTCCTCTACGACTATTTTCCTTTTTAGTGTATTTTCTGGCAACATTTGAAACCTGTATTTCACCAACAAGAAATGCTTGCTTCATGTCCCAATTCATATTATAGAATCCTTTAAAAATCTGGTTCCTTCTAGCTTAAGATATTTTCTCTGAACAAGGAAGATGGCATCCACAATCTATATAACACAGCTCTTTTTTGGAATAACTTTTCGTGTGATGGAGACATATACCCCGTGCACGTTTCTGTTTTCTTATAAATTTTTTATGTGTATGCGGTTTTCTAATCCACTTTCTTCCTTTCTGTAAATTGGCTTGAGTTCTGCCCGCATCATCCTCACTTTGATTTTGATCTAATTAAAAAAATAATCAAATTAGAAATTTAAAAAAAGACAAAAATGCGTGTTGAAACTCTCGCAGAATATTCAGGGACAGATATGCCTATCCAACAAAATAGGCTAATAGGACCCAAATAAATAAGATACGTATAGAGCAGGGGTGCTCAAACAGTCGATCGCGATCGACAAGTCGATCGCGAGTGCTTTTTGAGTCGATCTCGAGAAAAAAATTCCGATATAGAACTATTCACAGATTTTGTTTTAGGTAACTAAAACAAAATGTAATGAATAAACTACTAAAATTTATTCGATCCACAATTAGGCCAGAATAACCCCCTCATCACTTTCTTTTATCGTAATAACCCCCTGCTAGCGGCAAAAGGCGGCTTTATCAAAGGAACGCGCCCACGCGCGGTACTTGTCAAAGAAAACCCGCGTTTTTGATTCCCGCCTATCTTTCTAGAAACTTCGGGCGACGTATTTGACGAGAACATTCGAGACTTCGTTCGCGCCGATATAAATGTTGCGCCTGCAGGAATAGGAGTCAGTCTGAGTTGTAACTTGAAGGCGATACATCGATACAAAGTTTATTAATAAATAGTCCAAAATGAGTGCGGCGAAGAAAAGTAAAACTTATCATTTTAATAACGATTGGGAGGAAGAATTTTTCTTTTGTATGGTAAAGGATAAGTGCATTTGTCTCATTGGCTGTGCGTCAGTTGCAATACCTAAGCGTGGAAACTTAGAGAGGCATCATAAAACGGTTCATAAAAACTATGAAAAGGATTTTCCGTCACAGAGTGAATTAAGAAAACGAAAAGTACGTGATTTGATAACTTGTTTGAAAAAAGAACAAACCATGTTCACAAAACCAGCCAAACAATCAAAAGCTGCAACGACCGCGTCATTTAAAATATCTCATATATTGGCGAAACACAAGAAACCATTTCATGATGGATTGGTTGTGAAGGAAGCATTTATTGAAGCGGGTGAGACCTTATTTGGAGATTTTAAAAATAAAACAGAGATTATGTCTGCTATTAGAGAACTTCAGTTATCTCGTCCGACTGTCACAAGGCGTGTTGAAGTCATGAGTCAGGACATGGCAGATAAACTAAAACATGATATCATGGAATGTACATACTTTTCTTTACAGTTCGACGAATCCACCGATATGACAGACACTGCCCAGCTGTGTATTTTTTATTCGAATGGTATTCAATGACATGTAGGCTAAGGAAGAGTTTTTGACAATGATTCCTCTGAAAGGAAAGACCCGTGGCGAAGATATATATGACGTTTTCTTCAATTTTGTAACAAACTACAAGCTACCAATATATTAACTAGTGTGCATTACAACCGATGGGGCCCCAGCAATGACTAGTTCTAAACATGGAGGAGACTATGGGCATTGCAATAAAAATTGTGAATTCTATTTATTTTTGTTTTAGTAATTGCAATTTTCCATTTTAAGATTTTCTTTTTTAATTTTGATAGTATAACCGTCATTTAACAAAAATGCACTTTAGAAAATACCTTTTAAAGATGCCAGGTATTCAAAAAGAGTAGTAGAAGCAAAGAGCAGGTAGCAAAAAGTGGAAGGAATAAAGACAGATATTGCTGTAAAACGGAAATTTTTCGTTTAAATCAGTTTGCCCAGACATGTGTTCTGTTCCTGTTGTGTATTTGATGCAGTGAAAATTTTGTAATTTTATGATTATTTTATTGTGTTTTAGTTGTTCTAGCAACTTCCTGTTGAATTCATAATTCATTTATTTTGCTACAAATGTAAATATATATATATATATATATATATATATATATATATATATATATATATATATATATATATATATATATATACATATATATATATATATATATATATATATATTTATATATATATATATATATATATATATATATATATATATATGACAAAATAGATGCTTATACTGCACTCTGTCGGTGACTTATTTAAAGTCTGTCCGAACAAAGCGGCTAGATCACAACTGACACTTAATTGGGATGGTCTAGCAAATACAACGAACACCTAGGTGCGGATTTTTCGGTTCGCTTTGGTTTCTTCACCAATGTGCCATCTATGCCTTCAAGCGGGAAGCTTGAGAGGTGCGCTTCTGCAATTAATACCTACAATTACTATGTCTCTCATAATTTCTTCAAGAATATGCAGCTTGCCAGGTTTATTAAGGTCTCTGACGTTCCATGTGCATACGTTCATCATATTACACGCATACTTTCCGCGGACAGAAGCCTATGTCATCCTTACGGGCCTGGCACCCAAGCGCCGATTGCTAGTCGGGTCGCCTACCATACCATACCATCACTAGTCTCATCTGCAACCATAATAGATGTTTCTTGGGAAGAAGTTATCGCAGTAGTTTCCCGCATCTTTCTGCAAATAAGATCAGCTGTTTCTAACAAGGAAGCAGACGCTGCTTGTAGTGGCTCACTCTTGGTCAGACGCTGCTGTTGTGGTACTGCATATTATATTTCGTACTTATAGTGCCGTGCCTTAGGTAATTTGACCTCGGAATCCAATTATTTTAAGTGAATTAGTGTAAGACATTTTGAGTTACGTTTTTTACACAAAATACTAAAAAGTTTACCAATTTTTCTTTGTTGCTCTTTATTTTTTTTTTTTTAGTAATTGCAATTTTCCATTTAAGATTTTTTTTTTAAATTTTGATAATATAACCGTCATTTAACAAAAATGGACATTGAGAAATATCTTTTAAAGATGTCAGGTATTCAAAAAGGGTAGTAGAAGTAAAGAGCAGGTAGCAAAAAGTGGAGGGGATAAAGACAGATATTGCTGTGCAACGGAAATTTTTCGTTTAAATCAGTTTGCCCAGACATGTGTTCTGCTCCTGTTGTGTATTTGATGCAGTGAAACGTTACTCTCGCAAGTTATTAACTGTTGAAAATATATTCATAATTCATTTATATATATATATATATATATATATATATATATATATATATATATATATATATATATATATATATATATATAGTGTATCAATTAAGAACGTTATCACTCGGATTCTTAAAAAAAATGTGTTTCGAGAACATCTTTTGTCATCAGTGTATTCTTTGGTGTGCTAACAACGGCACAATTACCTCGGTAAGTTGTCCAATCGTCTCCTGCATCAATAATCGCCTGGCATCTTCGAGGCATTCTGTCGACTAGATTTTCTGAGAGACAACTGAGTCAAATTCCTCAGAGTATTTCGTTTGAGCTTTTCGTCTCGTTAAGATTATTTACCCACTTCTTCGCAAACGACACCGACTTTTTAATATATTTAGCTGCCGCGGAATATTTCATTTTAGACCCCTTTTAGATGGGAACAAAGAAAGACTCCAACCGACGCGCAAACAAGTAACTCATTTTGGATTTTACGTGATTTCGACGAAAGTTCGGAATCGACTGATACTTTTACTCAAATGCATCGTATACAAAAGTTCCCTCTACTGATTTTTTGGCGAATCGTTAGAATAGCACCTACCAAAAATGAATTATCACGAACACGTTCTTATTTACCAGACTGTATATATGTACCATGTACCTCTTTCTTTCGTCTGATGTAACTTAAGCGATACAAGATTCAAATTATTACATAAATCTGACAAGTAATTCAAATAAAGCAAAGGTATAGCTCGTCCCAAAATATACGATCCTGATTTTTGCCGTTTTAGGTGGGCAATATAAAAATTCTAACCTTTTGTTTATGATAGGTTGCAGAGATGGACTTAAGAATTTTATTCATTAATGCAAATCAATAAAATTATAAGTATTTTTGGAGATGTTTATTTATAGATGCATGTAAAAATAAATGGATAAGAAGTACAAATATACAGTTTGAATGAATGGGGCTTACAAGAGGGGACATATTGTATAAATAAAAATATATTTTAACTTAAGCCTAATTCGGTTTTACTATCACTGTCATCAGCTGAGCTAATTATTAATGGTTTTATATTATTTACATAAATATATGAATCTTCAACTTTAACAACGTGCTGAATGGAATTCTTCCAGCTTTCACAAGGTATATCATTTATAACTTTTTTTACTAATTCAGCCACTGACACGCTTAAAGTAGGAGAAACATTTTGTGCCCTTATTTTTTATTCAACTTGATGCCAAATATGTTCAATTGGATTAAAGACACAATAATATGGAGGAAGCCGTAAAACAGTGTGTCCCATTTTCTCAGCCAAACTATCACAAACATATTTCTTTTTCAATTTACGGTCTTTCAAAATTTCCAAAAGATTACTTTTTTAAGTCAAAATCAAAATAAATGTCATTTTCTAGCATATATTCCTGTATTTCCGATTTGGTGTTGGCTGCATTAGGACCCTTATTTAGTAGGCGACTATGGTAACTTGCATTGCCCATAACTATAACACTCTGTTCGGAAACATTTGGTAAAAGGGAATTTTGAAACTAATTTTCAAAAAGTTCTGCGGTCGTGTCTTCGTGATAGTCCAAACTATAATCTTTTATGTTTTTTGCAGATAATAGTAGACAATCCCAGCCCTTTTCAGATCCAGCATGCAAAATGGTTATTGGTTTACCTTTATTTGAAGGTGCGTTAGTCCTACATTTTGTACTGCTGTCAACCTACCCTTTTTGCACAGTGTTGGCCAATTCTATGATCGATACTTTTTAATTTCTTGTAAGTAAGTATGTCGTAATCCTTATGATTCCATCACTACTTGCCTTTTATTGATTTTTCGGAACGTGAATCCCATTCTTAAGAGAATTCTTGATCGGCCACAATGTATATTGGTCCTGTCCTGCACCAGTCTTAATTTTATTTTGTCTAGTATCGGCACCAACTGCTTTTCATACATAGAATATATTTTTCTCCTGATGACGTCTTTTTCACAATCGTGTACATGATGCATTTGAAAATCTTTCAGTTTTTTCCTGTTCCTGATGGTTTTCCTACAATACCTTTAATCGTAGAAATTGGGGTTTTTGATAGTTCACTGGTTTCTTGCAAAGCACCTTGTTTATTCAAATTTCTTTTAACCAAACTGTCGTAAACATTTTTCACTATTTGTTTATCGTCAAGTGGTAAATGTTTTCTCTTACGATAGCCACTATTGCAATTTTCCCACAGGCGCCACATAATTAAAATAGAACAGTTACGTTGTAAGTTGTAAGTAAAAGTAGAAATAAAAATAATAAAAAGTATCTTTCGAATCTTAATGGGGACCTGTGGTCATTAGGCCTATATTATCAAATACTTAAAGGGCTCCAAACCGGGTTGCCAAGTAGTAAATATATAGATAAAAATAGATCCAATTCGATTGCAGGTGCAAGTGAGGGCGGTATACAAAGCAGGTAAAATAAAAATACGTTTATCGTAATACCTGGCAACTATGCACAAAACCATAATACGGTCGTTTATTGCTCCATTGAAAAAGCAAAAAGGCTGGATCTTATATCTTGGGATTTATCATATTAGTATTTTTTCACTACAATATATTGCATTCAATCTGTATATACATCACTAAGAATTTAGTTATTTGTTTTTTATTTACCAGGTTTTTTTATTAAAAATGAAGGAACCCACAAGCAGCCAAAATAAAATTGGAATCAAATTCTGTCGTTTACCTCCCCGCCTGAATCGGGATGACTTTTTTTAAATTGGCGTGGATATTGTAATATCCGTCAACGTTGTCCAAGTGCTGAAACACACAATTGCACTCGACAATACAGTAGTGCTGCCGCGGTATCTTGCCAAGCCAGCTGTACTTAAGTAAATTAATAAATAAGTACAGTAACCTGGCGGAATTGGCACGTAGATCCTCAGTCACTTGGTGTAGCTATGTTACACCGATTTTTACATTCCCCTATTATCTGCTTTTTTCAATAAAAGTAAAAATGAATTTTCAATAAAAGTAAAAACAAATTTTTACTTATTAAAGACATGTCCTTGAACATTTTTCCGTAAGTGAAAAATTTCAGATAAAAAAATTATGGGAAGGAAAGAAATTGAGACGCGTTTTGGTACTTGATAGTTTCTTTGGAGCTGTAATTGACAAAATAAAATTTGAAAAACTTACCATTTTCAGATTATTTCCTCATAATCGAGAAACAGCTAAAAAAAAGAAGTTGAAAATCGGAGTCAAAGAAATGTATTGAAAAGGAACATTATTTGCAAAAAAACACAGATTTTTATATACTTTTACAGTCATGTTTCCTAGGTTACCACGAGCTTGAAAACTGGAATTTCTTGATGGGATCTGAGTTAAATCAAAGTTTAAAATGATTCAAAAAAAAAAAAATTGTTAGAATCTATGGAATAGTTTTCAGACAATCGAGTTGAGAAAGAAGTCGGGCATTTCCCGACGGGGCGCTAAGCGGAAACGGTTAAAGTTCCCTTAAAACCTGTCTTGGTTACGTACCGGTGTTGTGATAAGCGTAGATACCGAGCTGCGATCCGCCTAATGGCTTTTAGAAGGTTGTAAATATTTTGACCTGCCTTTCATCCGAGTTGCGGTAGCGACAAGTCGGCGGTAGGTAGGGTTCAATTATCAAATATTACTAATTCTTAAATATTATTACATTAAATTAGGGTTAACCTAAATTAGATAAAAGTATAAAACGTAAGGGTATTTTTGAAATTTACTAGAACTTCTTCAAGTCAACATGGTCTTATTACAGAGGATGTTGAGCGAGAAAGGCAAAACTTTGATCCTATTGGAAAATTACAAATTTCGACAATATCGCCGTTCAAAATCGACAGAAGAGATGGGCTGGGTCTGCACAAACAAGAACTGCACTACCAAAGTTTATACCATTGGACCAGACGACATATTTGCACGACAAACTGGCAATTATCAACATCAACACGGTAATAAACAAGTACTGAATCGCCAAAAAATTAACAACGCAGTGAAGAAGAGAGCCAACGAGGAACACTACAACGAAAGACCAAGAAAGATGATTCGGCGGGAACTGGATACAGATCCGAATGTGCTGAACACTTTCACCGACTCCGATATGACAAGAATAGGGAAGAATTTGAACCGAGCCAGACTGCAGTGCTATCCAAAGTTGCCAAAGTCCCGAAAGGAAGTTCATCAATATCACAGTTCAGTCTCGGTCAAAATCGCCAAGCATGAAGATTTCCTGATGTTTAATGATGTCCAGGCTGGTGTGATATTTTCCTGTAAAAGTAATTTGGAATTCCTGTGCGCGGCGGAAATTGTGATGATGGACGGTACATTTGAATTTTGTGCGAAGTTTTTTCTACAAATGTTTACTATTCTGGCATATATCAATGGCCGCTATATTCCCTTGGTGTTCAGCCTATTGCACGACAAGAAGGAAACTTCGTATTCTTTGGTATTCTCTGCGGTGAAGTCCAAATGCCAGCAATTAGGATGTGTCTTCTCGCCTACAAAGGTCGTGTCAGATTTCGAATGCGCTATTCACGGTGTGGTTTTAACCGAATTTCCATTGACAACGCTTGTGGGATGCAGATTTCATTTAGGACAATCCTAGTGGAGAAAAATTCAGAATCTAGGATTAACTAAAGAATACAAAGATAAAAATTCTACCACTGGAAAATGGCTTAACCACATGTTCGGGCTAACTTTTCTCCCTGCCAATCACGTGGGAGATGTTTTCGTCCAGTTATTATAAAATCAGCCAGTCTATCCACAAGTAACATTGTTTGCTGACTACATAGTTGAAAACTACATCGATGATAGTGCTCCTTTCCCTACAATTCTTTGGGCCGCGCTCTACGCGCGTTTAAAGAACTAATAACGAGATTGAGGCTTTTCATTCAAAATTTGAAAAGAAGAGTCGTTCGCCTCATCCGAATTTTCATGAATTTTTAAAGGTCATCGAGGGTTTTCAGACTAAAACATTCGCGAAAATCAACGCTGTACAAACCAGTGCACCAAAGTGTTCGACTAATAGGTACAATTCAGCTTTTTTAGAAAATAAGATAATTCAATATGTACATAAAGAAATTTATGCTGTAACGTTTGTCAAATGGATATCTTACAAATATAGTAATTAGTGAAATATGTCTTTTGCTTTAATTTTCACACACATAACTTGCATACTTACATAGGTGTATGCATAAGTTTTTGCCGGTTTTTGTGGTAAAGAAAACACGTAATTTTCAAGGAAAATTCATTTTTTATTTATTCAAAATATTACCAATTGGCTTCTACACACTTGGCCCATCTTTCAGGTAAATTATGAATACCAGGCCAGAAAAACTGCTTGTCTTTTGTGGCAACCCATTCGTCGAACCATTTTCCAATTTCCTCGAAATTGCTGAAGTGCTGCTCTGCAAGCGCGTGCCCCTTTGATGCGAAGAGGTGATAGTCAGTTGGTGCCAGGTCGGGAAAGTACGGCGGGTGCGGAAGGATGTCCCATCCAAGCGATGTCAAGGTGTCTTTCACTGGTTTTGTTGCGTGAGATGGCGCATTGTCGTGTAACAAAATCACTTTGCCATGTCTCTGGCCCATTCCGGTCGTCTTCGATCAATGCGTGATTTAAATTAAACATTTAATGCTTTTGCAGTGAGTTGGGTCATCATCCAGTAACGCCTGCAATTCCTCGTCTTCGTACTTTTGTGGTCTACCAGAGCGCGCACTGTCTTTCACATCGAAATCACCACGTTTAAATTGTCGAAACCATGTTTTACATGTTCTAATTGATGAAGTGTGTTCATCATATGTTTCTACCAGCAAACGATGACTTTCCGCAGCATTTTTCTTTTGATTAAATAAGAAAAGCAAATGTTCTTTTTCAGGCACAAAAGTCGACATGATCACTGAACCATACAATACAGACGCTAATATTTGGCGGACTCAACTTGTGTATGTTGGTTAGGTTAATGTCAGACGAACAAACTGACGTATCTATCAAATTCATACACTGCATACTGCTCGCTGGTGCCATCTCTTAGTGAAACCGGCAAAAACTTATGCATACACCTGTACAGCTCTATAGCTGCCTATAACGGACCGCAACTCGGCTGTAAATTTTGGGTTCGAAAAAGGTCTGTACCGCAACTCGAAACTTTTTATTGCCTTTCACCGACCCTTACCGCAACTCGGTATCAACCGTGATAAATGCTTTCTTTTTAACCTTACATACGAAATACTAAAGCAAAGGAAAAAAAAAGATTACATAATTTATTTTAGCAATGTATATATTTTAAAATTTAATCAACATAAAATATAACACTATTAAAATTTAAAGAAAAACGTGAACATCTATTCTACATATCTAATCTAACTTTTATTATTAATTCGGTATATGACTTATTTCTGTATTTTTAATTATGAATACATATTAATTAAAAAAGTTTAAATCTGTACCCAGTAATAAAACAAACATTAAAATTTCCAACTTCCCTTGACAACATGCAGTTCTAAAATAAATACCAAATTAGACTTTTTCACACGAAAAAGTAACATATTCTAAAGATTACCGCTGACTATTTTAGATGATAGGTATTTTATGTTCAGATACGAATTACGGAAAAGGCATAATCAAAGAGAACACCTTAGCGATATTTACAACTAAAAGCCGAAGGTTGTCTTTTAAGTTTTTACACCCGACCACTAGATGGCGCTATTGAGATGTGACATTACCATTGTTGTAAAGTTTGACATTTGTTATTGTTAAAGTAGTGGCAGCTCAGAAATTGGTCGTGTAGTTTGTTTACGGTGAGCATTAAAAAAACAGTTTTATGAACAAATGGAAATTTCACGTGAAGAATGATTTTTTACGATTTTAGTAAAGACCTAACTCAACAACAATGCCTCGAATCGCTTCGTTCAACTCTTGGTAGTGAATCACCATCAGAAAAGACTGCTTGCAATTGGTTTGCAGCATTTCGTCATGGACGTCCTTCCGTCAGTAAAGAATTCCACGAAGGTCTACCAAAAATCGCTGCTGTGAGCAACATGATTGAAGAGGGTACCATGACGTGGAAGCATCCTTAGGCATATCGAAGACTGCAGTCCATTCGGTTTTGCACGAACATTTAGCTGTGAAAAAGATCAGTTCCCGATGGATTCCGCATAATTTGACCGAAACTCAAAAAGAGGCTCGTGTCAGTTGGTGTAAGAAAAGACTCAAAAAATTCGACCAAGGACATGCAAAATCCGTATACAGTATCGTAACAGGAGACGAAACTGGGATATATTTGGACAAGCCGGAAATTAAGCAACCATCAATTGTTTGGGTGTTCCAAGATTCACCGAATCCAACAAATGTGGTTCGTTCGCGAAACACTTCCAAGAAAATAATCGCTTGGTTCTTTGGTTATACTGGACATGTTGCAACCATTGCTTTAGAGGATCGAAGAACAGTTAATGCAGAATGGTATATAATACAATCCTCTTTTTCACTGACTTCAACTACCCTAAAATACTTTGTAAATTTTCCAGAGTTTCCGCCATTAGGACAGTTTCATCTGCGTATTTAATGTTGTTAACTGGCATTCATATTCTAATCGCTTCCTCTTCTAGTGCTTTCTTCATAATCTCCTCTGAGTCTAGGGTGAACAGCAGGGGTGACAGCACGCATCCCTGTCTTACACCTCTCTTGATTCGGATTTCGACTGTTATGCTATTTTCGACATACACTACTGCTCTTTGGTCGCTATAGAGCTTGACTATTATTCTCATATAACGGGTATCCAGTTGTTTTGCCTTTAGTATCTGTACGAGTTGGTCGATTTAACCTTGTCGAAGGCCTTACTGTAATTCACAAAATAGGCATAAAAATCCTTGTTTATATCAGGACATCTCTGAGCCAGAATGTTGAAGACAAACAGCGCTTCGTGGATTCCAAGATCATTTCGGAATCCAAACTGGATTTCTCCTATTTCTGTTTCAAGTTTCCTATAGATTCTGATATAGATTATTTTGAGAAATATTTTTATGAAAGCAATGAAGCTGATTGCGCGATGTTTATTGCATTGCTCTGTGTACCTGCCTTTTTGGAAAGAGTGACAAACGTGTAGGCTAGCCAGTCTTGTGGGATAATGTCTTGTTTTTAGACCTTATTAAATAACTCTTCCAGCAAATAAAAATAAATTTGCTCCTCCTATATCAGTTTCAGGATCTCTGTTGGTAATCCATCTGGACCAGGTGATTTTCTTGATAATTTGATGAATTGTATCACTTCTTCTTTTGTTATGTCTGGGCTACTTTCCTGCTGTAAGTTGTCGGGTTAGGCAATTTGTATTTCGTCCTCAAACATATCTTCTATGTACTTCTCCCATATTTTTGGCTTTTCCTTGTTGGTCCAGGAGTACATTTGTTTGCCTTCTGTACCTATTGTTTTGCCATTTCTCATACTTGTTCATCAAATCCTCGATCTCCCTACATTTGTCTTAAATTAAATATATATGTACAAATCCAGTCACGTGAAAGCATATCTAAAGTTGGACACAATGGAATCTTCTTCTTACAACGCCGTCTTCTCACGAAGGCTGGCAAGCCATATAGCTAAACAAACTTTACAACCTACTGCTCGAAAAATATTACTCGAAGCACACCCAAACCACCTTCTCATGCCCTTCAGTCAAGAATTCTGTCGTATTCGGAGTTCCAGACTGAGACTTGCGATGGAAAAATATATGTTTATTCTTAATGGAATATGAACGAATTTTTTTAAGAGTTGTATTTAAATTCTAGTTCCGCATTTTCTTTGATGTAACTGAGGTAGACTTGTATATCATCAAGGAATTGTTGAATTAAGCGATTATGAGTAACAAATTTAACCAACTCCGTTATGACGGACTTGGTTAAATTTATGTTGTATATATACAACAGACAGAGTAACGGTCCCATTATAGAACCCTGAGGTACTTGCAACGACCCCAGGCTGCAAAGTCACCACGTCTCCACTCCGTTTTTTCTAGTAATTTAAAAGGGTCTCCTTTATTTTTTACTTTTGATGTATTGAGACACTGGACATAATTATTACAGTGGGATCTACATGTAGTAAAATTATCCGAATTTATAAAACACTACGTAAGTTTCAATATCTTCTTCTTCTTCACTTTATTCTACTCCTGTGTACAGATTTAGATATAGGTGAGCCAGTAGTCATCCATCCTAATTTTTTAAGCAACGCTAATAGGTAGCATTTGGGGATAGAGTAATCTGTCGATTGGCCCCTTCTTAATAGCGGATCGTGGAGCTCCGTGTCCGGGTTTTCCCCAGAAAGATGTCCATGTTGAAAAATGACGGCGAGATGTTTCGTCTTCTGCTGCTTTTAATTCCTGAAAAAAATCAAATATAAATAATTATCATTATGCAACAAAAAAATATGTTTTTTTTTTCAATGGGTTTACAGTATGAAATACTGATTCCTCCCTGCCAATTCAATTAAAATTTATTAACAAAATAGTCACATCACGTCAGGTGTCATAGAGAAAAGCTTTTATTGGTTTATTCAAAAATATGCTAAAATTTTATTTTTCATTAAGAAAACTTATATTTTTTTGACAGTCAGTCCTCGCAGTATCCCTCGGAAGATACCAACAGAAGTCTGCAAGCATGGCTGGTCCCCATTTATCTTGATAATGCTTCTTAAACTCAGCTATTTCTTGGTGAAAGCGTTCTCCATGTTCATCGCTAACTGAGCCCATGTTTTCCGGAAAGAAACTTAAAGAAGAGTTTAGAAAATGGATTTTTAATGACATATTGCATCCTAGTTCATGATAGGCATCCAGAATTAATTTTATTTTTTCATGGAAATGACATCATTAAAAGCCAACCATGCCTTTTTTCTATGGAACTGAATAGAAAAGAGGGATTATCAATTAATTTTCTTATATCAGGCCCTACAAAAATTCCTTCTTTTATTTTAGCATCGCTGAGCCCAGGAAATTTATTTTTGAGAAACTGAAATCCAGGTCCATCCTAACGTAACGCTTTGACAAAATTCCTAATTAAACCAAGTTTGATGTGCAGTGGTGTTAAAATGATTTTTTCAGGTGATACTAATGGTTCATTTTTAATATTTTTCTGACCAAGAACGTATCCACTTCTTAAAGGCCAGTTTTGTTTTACGTAATATTCTGAACATGCTCTGATATCCTATTCACCTAAGAAACAACACTATTTCGTATTGCAATCCTAAAATCAAAGCCACTACTTTTAAATCTGCACATATTTGGCATTCGAACGTTCTGTATTTGATTTTTTCTAAAATAAGTTTTAAAATGTCATAAGTTTCTTTTAAATGAGCACCGTACGCTGCAGGCAAAGATGGAAATATGTTGCAGTTATGGAGTAACACTGTCTTTAGACTTTGTTTTGATCCGTCAATAAATAGTCTCTATTCGTTTGGCAAATGGTGGCCTAGTGCCGACATTAAACCATCAATATCAATATCAATTACAAAAAAGTAAACTATCCTCTAAAGGGTAGTTAAAGAGCTGTGAAGATTTCGATAAGCTGTAAGTTTAACGTTAGTCTGTAAAAGATACCACTGTTTTAATGTCGATTCTAATATTTCAGATTTTTCTTTGGCCAAATCTAAATCTCAAACAAGGTTGTTTAGTTCTGATGAACTAATCAAATATGGTTCTAATGTAATAGTTTAATCTTGAAATAGTTCTCCACTAGAAGGAATGGGTTCACTTGTTTCTTTTATAGAACTCGATGAACTTAATGGGCTCAAAGGTCGTTTCGGTACAGGAATTTCAGGAGAATGAGGTAGCAGCATTGACACTGATGGTACATTAATATATTTCAAAGAACTTTTCGTTTTCTCAGAAAAACCTTTCACACTTTTCAAACAGAAATAACAATCGTCTGTGTGGTTCTTGCGTTCACGCCACATCACTGGTACGCCAAAAAGTATTTCTTTAATAGTCCAGCTCCTCGACACCACAAATTTATTGAGAAGACTGAATAGGGTAAAACTCGTTGAATTAGTGTAGTAAGTTAAAATCAAAAGCAGAGCAAAGTGCTTGTGAAAAGTATATACAACAATATAGAGTACCACTCATGTTGATAGGAACTAAGCAATACCAGTGGGTGAACTCTTAGGTTAAGTAATTGTCTAGTAGTTTAGGTTAGATGTAAATTACTGATTAGCCATAATGGGCTACATTGTAATCATAAGAAACATCTGATAAAATATATACATATATATATATATATATATATATATATATATATATATATATATATATATATATATATATATATATATATACAGTGTGACAATTTAAGTCCGCATCATATGGGATTTTTTTTTACATAATCACTTTAGCCCAGATCTGGTTTGGCATCCATTTGTGCTTTAAATAATATTAGAAATAAAGTATGTATAGTAAGTCATTTTTACGCATGACGTCACCTGTCAAAAATGACATTATCGTAAAAATTTTTGAAAAAAACGTATAATTTGGCCAAATTTTAAAAAAAGTTATTAGACAAAATGATTTGTTTTGTGAGTCTAGATCTGTTTGTCAAATTTCAACGGCCTACTACCATTTTGAATTTTTGGCAGTTTTTTCACATTTCGGTAATTGTTTTTCATCTTGATTTATTGCAACCTTATTTAAATCATTTAATTTGTCAAAAACTAGGCACCTAGCAGCCGTAATAAAAATAGTACACATATTCTAGTTATTAATTTGGCAGTTACGCGTTAGGAATACCACCGAAAAAAATTATATTAAAATGTTGTCGGTGTCATTGTTGACGTAACTGCTAATTTAAAATAAATCCAGCCATATTTTAGCCGTAGCTATCAAAATTAACGTTCGCAAAATTAGAAAAACCCTTTATGGTTGTGCCGATTTCCTCCTGAAAACTTACCTTCTACAGGAAAAAGAGCTAAACAGAGAAATTAACACGCTAAGCAAAACTCGATATTTCTATGCGTTTATTAATAGTAGGCCCTGGAAACAATTGAGAACTAGAGATCGCAATATGGTGTCGTAAGCTGTCAAATATTTAATTAGCAATTCAAACTAGAATGAAAAGAAACAGATGGTGTCACAACATGCTTTCTCTTCAAGAAAATATTGAAATTGTTTTATTGTGTGGGGAAAATACACCTCATCGCACTGTTGCAAATATTTTTAACGAGCGTCATCCTGAAAAAAAACTTGCAACAATCTACTGTGAGCCGAATTATAAAAAAGTTTAAATTGACTGGATCTGTGGGAAACGTTTTTCGAAAAAATCGTGTCGCACTTAAACATACCGAAGATACTGAGTTAGATGTATGCTTAAGTGTAGTGGAAGAAGGCAAAACCACTGTTAGAACTATTTTGAAGTCTAAACCGGAGATCGACAGGGAAAGTGTACGTAAAATTTTACACAAAAATAAATTTAAACCATACCAACCGAAATTGATAAACACTCCCACAGGATAGAGATTTTAATATTCGGTTGTTATTTTCATTCTGGTACCAAGAAAAAAAGGAGAGGACTCCAAATTTCCGTACAATATTTTATGGACGGATGAAGCCACGTTTACTTCTAAAGGAGTAGTAAGTTCACAGAATAGTCGATGGTGGGCCCAATACTCTTTTAAAACTAACGTTTGATGTGGCATTGTAAATGAAATTTCATAAAAGAAATTTCTAGAAGAACCATTCGTTGCATTGAACGAAACGGTAGACACACCGAAATGTAGAATATTGCAATATGCGTGTATTTGATACAAAGTATTTATTAAATAGGTTAAAATAGCCAATTGTTAATTTAGCGTTTATAGAAAGAAACATTACATTGTTGAAACTTTAAATACATTACTAAAAAGAACAAATTGTAAGATTTGTGTTAATTTACAAACGTTCAAGTGTGTTCACTATCAAACTACGTAAGCGAGAAATATTTTTCTATTTAAAAACAAAAGTTAATCGAATTTTGTATTAAATATGATTCATCATAATATGTGAATTTTAATATTCTATAAAAAAATTATGGACACAACTTCATTTTGTTCTTAAATAGATTATAGGTGCCTAGTTTTTGACAAATTAAATGATTTAAATAAGGTTGCAATAAATCAAGATGAAAAACAATTACCGAAATGTGAAAAAAACTGCCAAAAATTCAAAATGGTAGTAGGCCGTTGAAATTTGACAAACAGATCTAGACTCACAAAAACAAATCATTTTGTCTAATAACTTTGGCCAAATTATACGTTTTTTTCAAAAATTTTTACGATAATGTCATTTTTGACAGGTGACGTCATGCGTAAAAATGACTTACTATACATACTTTATTTCTAATATTATTTGAAGCACAAATGGATGCCAAACCAGATCTGGGCTAAAGTGATTATGTAAAAAAAAATCCCATATGATGCGGACTTAAATTGTCACACTGTATATATATATATATATATATATATATATATATATATATATATATATATATATATATATATATATATACGTATATATTTTATCAGATGTTTCTTATGATTACAATGTAGCCCATTATGGCTAATCAGTAATTTACATCTAACCTAAACTACTAGACAATTACTTAACCTAAGAGTTCACCCACTGGTATTGCTTAGTTCCTATCAACATGAGTGGTACTCTATATTGTTGTATATACTTTTCACAAGCACTTTGCTCTGCTTTTGATTTTAACTTACTACACTAATTCAACGAGTTTTACCCTATTCAGTCTTCTCAATAAATTTGTGGTGTCGAGGAGCTGGACTATTTAAAGAAATACTTTTTGGCGTACCAATGATGTGGCGTGAACGCAAGAACCACACAGACGATTGTTACTTCTGTTTGAAAAGTGTGAAAGGTTTTTTCTGAGAAAACGAAAAGTTCTTTGAAATATATTAATGTACCATCAGTGTCAATGCTGCTACCTCATTCTCCTGAAATTCCTGTACCGAAACGACCTTTGAGCCCATTAAGTTCATCGAGTTCTATAGAAGAAACAAGTGAACCCATTCCTTCTAGTGGAGAACTATTTCAAGATTAAACTATTACATTAGAACCATATTTGATTAGTTCATCAGAACTAAACAACCTTGTTTGAGATTTAGATTTGACCAAAGAAAAAAAATCTGAAATATTAGAATCGACATTAAAACAGTGGTATCTTTTACAGACTAACGTTAAACTTACAGCTTATCGAAATCTTCACAGCTCTTTAACTACCCTTTAGAGGATAGTTTACTTTTTTGTAATTGATATTGATATTGATGGTTTAATGTCGGCACTAGGCCACCATTTGCCAAACGAATAGAGACTATTTATTGACGGATCAAAACAAAGTCTAAAGACAGTGTTACTCCATAACTGCAACATATTTCCATCTTTGCCTGCAGCGTACGGTGCTCATTTAAAAGAAACTTATGACATTTTAAAACTTATTTTAGAAAAAAATCAAATACAGAACGTTCGAATGAGAAGAGATTAGCAATCAAAGATCTAAAGGCTATAATATATATATATATATATATATATATATATATATATATATATATATATATATATATATATATATATATATATATATATATATGGGTCATTCTTCGTCAACCGAACCCCCTATTAGTCCATAAATTAACGCAATTTATGAAGACACAATCTGGTCCAGATTAAAGCTTATGACATGTAGTTTTGAATTTTGAGTGGCATATGAAGAAATTGTGTTGATTTGGGCTCAATACTGACCCAAATCTGAAAATTGATTTCAAAAAATTTCAGAAAAACTAAAGTAAAAATGTAATTTACTAATGTAACCAAAAGTTTTCTCCGATAATCTTATTCTACCCCAAAAACCTACAACTTTTGTAGGAAAAGTTTTTTTATGGCCTCAATTTTCGGGGATATTTATCACAGCGCATTTGCCATATTTTGAATATATTTTCAATCAGGCGAATTCTGAATTGAATAGAACAAATACATTGTACGAGTAAGTTTGGAAGCAGAACCCCAAACATAGGAGCATCGTTGGTCGAATTTGAGTTTTGTACAGAATTAACAATTGTTGAGGAGTATAAATCTTTCTAGTTCAAAATAAAATGGCCGACTTTCGGGAAGCTCTCTTTGCTATAAATGTAACATGTTCATGGAAAGACATAGTTGCTTCGAAATTAACGTCCAACAAATAATCTAGGAAACCATACACAATAGTATAGGACAATTTTAAATGAAATGAGAAGAAGTATTATAAATGAATTTACATAAATGTAATAAAGCAAACAAAAGTTAGCCACTTAACATTAGTAACCTCTATCTGTTAAAAATTCGTTTATACTATAGTCACATTTTTCCAAAAAAAATCAATTAATGTTCTTTTATACAATTTTATATTATCAATATTTCGAAAACGGGGGGGAGGCAATTTATTGAATAGGTGAATGCCAATATAACGAGAATTATTTTCCGTTGTGGACAAAACTGTAGACTGGAATAGCATAGTTATCACCGTATCTTGTATTATAATCGTGATAATAATTGTTAGTAATGAAATTCTGTAGTTTTTGCTTCACAAATAACAAAATTTCAACTATGAAAATACAAGGTACTGTGATGAGCCTTAAATCCCTAAAAAATCCGCCCACAGGATGCACTTCTCTGAGCGTTAACTATCGCTCTCATAGCTCTCTTTTGTAGCCGAAAAAAACCCTGAGGCTTTAAGAAGAACAATCCCAAAAAATTATGCCATACTTAATTGAATAGAAATGTGCATAGTAATAGGACAACAAAACATTTCTATTGGTCAACTCTTTCAATTTATATAATGCAAAACACGACGATGATAAAGTCCTGCAAAGAGCATCAACATGGCTTTCCCAACTTCAGCAACGGTAACTTTTTTAGGGAAAACTGCCACCTGAGTTGGCTTGGTTACTGTCACCCCAAGATAAATTTCCTCCAGGTCTTTGTTAAGTTAAACGTCTTCTTGCTGTCTGCGGATAGTTGCATGAATAGCCACGTTCGAGCGTTCACAGTGAATGAAGAAATAAGAGTATTGTCATCTGCAAAAATGGATTCCTGATCATCTCCTGCAAATCATTAACGCAAATGAGAAAGAGAGTAGGAGACAGTATGGAGCCTTGGGGTACTTCGGCGTTGACAGTGAAGAAATTCGTCAATTGCCACTCGTAAAGAACGCTTTCTGAGGAGAGACAGGAAAGCCATAAACAAAACGTTTCAGACATACCATAAGAGCGTAGCTTAACCAACAATCCGTCATGTTAAACACATTCGAATGCCTTGGATATATCAAGTGTAACCGTTCGAGATTCTCCAAAATGTTCAATCGCGTTGTTCCAAATACAGTCTGTCAAGTAAGAACATGACTGCTCGTATTTTTGAAAAAAACGTGTTTCGACAATACTTTTTGCCATCAATGTATTTTTTGGTGTGCTAATAACGGCGCAATTACCTTAGTAAGTTGCCCAATCGCCTCCTGCATTAATAATCGCCTGGCATCTTCAAGGCATGCTGTCGACAAGATTTTCTGCATACTCAGCAAATTTTTCAAATCTCGCGAGACAACTAAGTCAAAGTCCTCAGAGTTTTTCCTCTGAGATCCTCTTTACAAGGGATTAAACGTTTTCAATAGAATTGGCGTCCTGCGATTGTGAGGGCTACTTTAGGGTCTTATTGTGGGCCTAAGCGAACCGCTTCGGGACGTGATTTTCACCCAGTAAAGGTTTCTTCAACATGCTTCGGAATTTGACATCATGAGCACGAAGATGTTGTCGAATGGTCCCAATGGGACACATTCAAACCCAATTTTCTTAATTTTGCCGCACCTTGACGCAGCGTCAATTTCGGCTCCCGTGTAAACATAGACACGATTCGTTTTTAGACTTTCGGAGTAAGGGTAACTTCGCCTAGCAAGCCACGTTTTGGCAAGTCGTCGACATTTTTTGTCTCGTTAAAATGATTTCCCCACTTCTTCACGAACAATACCGACTTGTTAATATATTTAGCTGCCGCAAATGTGTCATTTTATCCCCTTTTGGATGGAAACAGAGAAAGACTGCCTCGAATCAACGTGCAAACAAGTGACTCATTTTGGATTCTACGTGATTTCGACGAAAGTTCGGAATCGACTGATACTTTTACTAAAATGAGTCATAGACAAAGGTTAGGTAGTTATTTGGCAAGGTCTTTTAGCCTTTTTTGGGCATCGGCTAAAATGTAGCGCATTTCCAACAGTAGGAGAGGTTGAAAAGTTTACAAAAAACTGGTGTGGTTTAAAAGTCCGCGCATTTCTTGAGTACTACATCCCATCACACCAAAAACCTTTTTTGGTGTAGAGCTTCCTTAAAATTAGTTTTATGACATTGAAGAGAAGATAGGGAACTGCACATTGGGAAGAGTGGATGGTATTTTTCTTTGAAAATCGACAGTAGGAATTTGAAACAACGACTTCAGCTAACAATTGGCTTTCTCTACATGTGTTGTTGCAATAGTATTATCTAGCCGTCCGAATGGTGATATAGTGGATTTAGGATCTGGATTTGTTGAGGCAAGTCAGAAGTTTGTTTTTAATTCTTTGATTTGTGAATTCCATTGAGTTACGAATGGAAAACAGCGGATAATCAAACAATTTTATCTTTACCTGTAATTTATGTCTCTTCATTGTCATTTGCTGCGTTAGTTCTTTTAGGTACGAAGACCCTTGCCTGTTCCATATAATCCTAAAAAGAAAGAAAAGCTAAAAAGGAGTATTAATATTTTTTCAAAGAAAATACTCTTTAGAAGATAAAATATGAAATCAACAAATTTAGGTAAATTTAATATATTTTCCGATTGTTAATCTTAATAGTTTGTTACCGATCGTTACAATAATACTATATATTTTTGTGGGCATAGCACACTCGCTTCAGGGGAATCCCTATATCACTACGAGAGTGGCGCTTGAGTGGAAATAGCGAGTCATGTTGGTCGTGGGGAGCTCATTCCAAGGGTTAAGATTCTCCTTCTTGTCTAGTTATTTAAAAAGGTTAAGCAGCTCCCACGCTACTTTAAAGATTCTAAAATCGTATACTAAATGACAAAAATAACAAATATCTTCTTAGAGAATAAGTTTTTTACTATATAGGGTGTTGCCTCTTAATTAATAACTTACCCAGCCTCTCTCTCCCTCGTAACATCTGTACTAGAAAGCGGTACTCTAATCGGCGTTTTCCGATCTTTCGCCAACAATTCCACCAACTCCTTGCCATTTTCTTTACCGTTTGAAAGTGGTGAGAGTTTTCGATTAGTCCCCGGTAGTACGAAATTCTTCTTAGTACATGTAGGATGTGTTAAAGGATCTAATTTCACGATTCGATTTGGAGGGATCACTTTAGTTCTCTTAAAGTTTTCGTAATGTCTAAAATAAATTTATAGCTTTTGTAAAATTCTAAGTAACTAACGAAAGTTCATTAATTCATCTATCATTTTATGCTATTATACCGTCACAAAAAAAAACGGCCAGGTGCAAGTTGAACTTGCGCAATTAATGTTCCGTATATTGATTACTTTTGAAATAAGAATGAGAAAACCAAATGAGTTTTCAACAAAAAATTTTTTCCGATCTTTACTGAAACTAATGACCTTGAAATTTTTGTTTTTTTATATACCAGATAAATTATTAAAGGTAATGCACTCGTGGTAACTTTCTTTCAATCTACACCCCGTGGAGAAAAATCCAGAATTTTCTCAAATTTTTTTGATCAGTACTTTTCGAGATAAGGGGGAGCAGAGATTTTTCACAATTTTTTTAAGAATAATACAAAGAAAAGTGTGCGCAAGTATTACATTATATATATTTTTAAACTCGTGTTTTTACAAGCGTTCATTTGACACCAGACTCGATGACCTGGTAAAAAATTGTTTTTTCACTTCCGATTTCACCTCCCAAAATTCATCCCTTAAGTCAAAATTTAACTTTCAAAACTACACGGATCTGATGAGGTCATCAATTTCTATATTAGTTCCAAATTTCTACTTTCTATGTCAAATAGTTTCGGAGAAAATCGGGTGTGTGACAGACGGACAGACAGACAGATAGACAGACAGACAGACAGACAAACGGACAGACAGATACCGAAGTGATCTTATAAGAACACTAAAAACAAATGAAATAAAATAAGATTCAATTCAATCACAGTTTATATATATTCCAGCGCCATGTCTGACAATAGGTACAAGGTACTTTAGGTCATGTCTGGTCATCTTACATAACTAGTAAAATCACTTCCAAAGAGTATTGAATCTTTATGTTCCCTAGCAAATTTCAATCTCTCGTTTCTGTGACACTTTGTAAGGAGTGGCTTTTTAACAGCACGCCTACCATGAAGATTTTCAGATAACAGACGGCGCCTAACAGTCATGTCTGACACTAATACACCCTGATATTCCTGCCTTAGTTCTTTATTAATAGCAGTTTTCTTGGCAAGACAATGACTCAAACACACATCTCGCTTGGCCAAGAATTGGTTTCCTGAACAAAGGATTCGGATGGTGCGCTGGCCTTCACAATCATTTGATTTGAACCCGATAGAGAATCTTTGGCACTATCTGGATAAACAAATTAGGAAAAGAAATATAAAAAAACCGGGACGAACTTTGGATCGCATTTAAAACAAGAATGGGAAAAAATACCATCCGATTTTTGTGCTAGGCTTATTGACTCATGGGCAGAAGATATCAAACAGTGATTGACGCAAAAGGATGTTCCACTAAATATTAAATATTTTTGACATCTTAGTCGTCTTAGTGGAATTTTTATTTTATAACAAAAATGTTTCCATACTTTTGTTCGCCACTATATATATACATTATATATATATATATATATATATATATATATATATATATATATATATATATATATATATATATATATATGTAGTAGTTTTTTTTTACTCCAGATATATTATCAAACATACTGTACTCGTGATAATTTTCGCTCATTCTACACTGTATGGAGAATATTTCAGAAGTTTTTCAAAATTTTTTGATCAGTACTTTTCGAGCCATTTTTGGTCACTTTTTAAAAATAACACAAAGAAAAGTGTGGGCAAGAATTACATCATACATATTTTTGAATTCGTGCTTTCACTAGTTTTCATTTGACACTAGATGACTTGATTTTTTTTCACTTTCGATTTCATCCACTAAAACTAACTCCTTAAGTCAAAATTTACCTTTCAAAACTACACGGCTCCGATTGAACCATCCATTCCTATATTTGTACCAAATTTCAACTTTCTGTGTTAAATAGTTTCGGAGAAAATCGGGTGTGACAGACAAACAGGCGAACACCGAAGTGATCCCATAAGTATTCCGTACGCAACATTAAAACCAACGATATTTGACAAATTAAATTAGTTTGTCGTGTTAAAAATATTTTGTATATTTTAGGCCTTACCTTTGATCTCGGTATTTTTGTTTGTCTTCTTCCTGTTCTAACTTTTTTAATGTTTCCTCATTAGACCAACCCTAAAAATATATACATCTCACATATTATATATTTTTTTTATTTATTTGTTTTTTAAACATGTATTTGTTTGATATTTCATGATTTACCACAGATATGAAGAAAACTTAAAAACAAAAGTTCCTCAATTACTAGAGGTGTACATTGCAAAAATGTGTTCAACTATATAGTGCGTACATATTCGATAAAATGTTTTGTATATCTGTAGCATCATCAGCTACAACTCAACAAAACTTATTTTTAAAATGCCTGTACGTGAATTATTTTTTAATTTTTTTCTTTTTTGTACAGATGAGTCTTAGTCACAGATGGAGCAGTTGAATTCAAGAATCATTTTAGTATCATTTTTACTTTCCTCCCCTATTGTTGAAAAAAATACAATCCGAGATTTTTGCTTTTCTTCACGTTTTAAGGTTGGATCACAAAAACACAGTCACTCATTGCCGGTCTGGTCTGCCTGTCAGTCTGTATGGCACGATAACCCTCAAAATGAGATGTCAATATATATATATATATATATATATATATATATATATATATATATATATATATATATAGAGGAGAAGGGTAGTCTTAACCGACTAGTTTAAACATCAGTTTTCTGTTCTTGGGGTAAGCGGTCTTTAGGAAAGAACTAAAAAGTTTTTGACACCTTTTTAGCTACGCCAAGCTTTCGAAAATATTTCATTTTCTTCATCAGAGTTACAGTTATAGTAGATTATCAGTATTTTTGAGATTCAAAGCAAAGAACAACTCGAATTTTATTCATAACATTACTTACTGCTAAGAGGTGTGTTCAGGATTTACTATTTGTGGGGGTACTTTATTACACTTATTTATCAGAAAAACATGAGAAAACCTCGACATAATCCTCTCTGAGAAATATACGTTTACTCCATTTTGTTAGTATGATATGAACTTCTGAGTTCTTTCCTAAAGACCGCTTACCACAAAAATAGAAAACTGATATATATGTGTGTGTGTGTGTATATATATATATATATATTTTTTTTTTTTTTTTTTTTTTATGGGTCTAGCACACGTGCTACAGGGAAGTCCCTAAAGCGCTACAGGAGCGACACGTGTGCGGAGAAAAGCGATTCACGTTGTTCTTGAATCGCTGTAGATTGTACTCGGTGGGAAACACAGTCCTGGGTAGACCATTCCAAAGGTATGATGTTCTCCATATAAAAGACTGCTTGAAAAGCGTTTGTACGAGGAGTAACAAGCTGAACCTCATACGGATGTGAAGCATTAGCGCGACGTGTACTTCTAATATGCACCGCTCTGGGAGGAATTAGGCGGGCCACATCTTTCGAACACTTTCCATGAAAGTACTTGTAGAATAGGCTCAAGTCGCCAACCGTTCTTCGATGTTCCAGCGAATCAAGGCCGTCGGTCAGTTCCGGGTGTCCAATCAGACGAACAGCTCTTCTCTGGATAGAATCCAACAAATGCAGTGTATGTTTGGGAGTGGAGCTCCAAACATGGGAGCAGTATTCCATAGTTGGTCGAATTTGCGCTTTGTAAAGAATTAACAGTTGTTGTGGAGTGTAAAGCTTTCTGGTTCGAAACAATATTCCCAACTTTTGAGAAGCTCTTCTTGCTATGCCTGCAACATGTTCATGCCAGGACATATTTGCTCCCAAATTAACGCCTAACAGATTGAGTGACGATGTTAGAGGGATGGAGTGCCCCGACATAACTATGTCGGGTTCTGCAACGTTATTAACTTTTTAGAAAAAAACTGCCGCCTGGGTTTTTTGTAGCGTTAAATTCCACTTGGTTACTGTCACCCCAAGATAGAATTTCTTCCAGGTCTTTGTTAAGTTGAATGACTTCCTGCTGTCTGCGGATATTCGTCTGAGTAGTCGATGTCCGAGCGTTCAAAGTGAATGAAGAGATAAGTGTACTGTCATCTGCAAAGCTGTAGATTGGATTCTCGGTCTTTTCCAGCAGATCGTTAATATAAATGAGGAAGAGAGTAGGAGACAGTATGGAACCTTGGGGCACACCGGCGTTGATAGTGAAGGTGCTAGAAAGAAATCCGTCAACTGCCACTCGTAAAGAACGCTCTCTGAGGAAACATGAGAGCCACAAACAGAACTTTTCAGACATACCATAAGAACGTAGCTTAGCCAACAGCCCATCGTGCCAAACACGGTCAAATGCCTTGGATATGTCAAGAGCAACCGCTCGAGATTCTCCAAAGTGTTCAATTGCGTTGTTCCAAACATGTGTTACATAAGTCAGAAGATCTCCTGTTGATCTATTTTTACGAAAGCCATATTGCTGATCACTAATAATGTTGAATCCTTCAAGATATTTTAGAAGATGCTGATTGATAGCCTTTTCCATTACTTTCGATATTATTGAGAGTAGTGCGATTGGTCGGTAGTTATTTGGCAAGGTCTTCTTGCCTTTTTTAGGTATCGGCTGAACTGTGGCACATTTCCAGCAGGAAGGAAATATTCCCTTTCTGTAGGATAGGTTGAAAAGTCTACAGAAAACTGGTGTTAGTTCCCTCGCACAGTTCTTGAGAACTATGGCAGGTATTCCGTCAGCGCCTGAAGCCTTTTTGGTGTGTCTAGCTTCATCAAAATCCGTTTTATGATACGCTGTCTGAAGACAATATCGGGCATCCTTGACTGCACTATGGGAATAGTAGGTGGTGTTTTTCCTTGGAAATCGACAGTAGAATGTGAAGCAAAGAGTTCAGCCAACAAGTTCGCTTTCTCAACAGGTGTCGTTTTGCAATAGAATTATCTGGCCGTGTGAGTAGTGGTATGGTGGATTTGGTGAAATTCTGACCAACTGCCTTAGCGACTTACTTACCTTATATATATAAATATATATATATATATATATATATATATATATATATATATATATAAATATATATATATATATATATATATATATATATATATATATATATATATATATATATATATAATATATATAATATATATATATATATATATATATATATATATATATATATATATATATATATATATATATATATATATATACAATATGTATATATATATATATATATATATATATATATATATATATATATATATATATATATATATATATATATATATCGTTAAATATTGTCTAGCTGAGAATTCTTGTAGGTTTTTTGGTTGTTGCCAATGACAAATTTTAAGCATATTATTTATACTAAAATATGTAAAAAGTAATGGGGTAGGGGGTCATAGGAGTTGCGTTATATACATTGTGCTCGTATAGGTTTCTGAGACCTTAGGAGTATGAAATTAAGCTATTTTCTCATTACTATTAATTTTAATAGGGAAACGGGATAAAAGAGATGGGAGAATCTTGTATATTTTCAATAGTATTATGAGATTCTTTCCCGGCTTTGGATTGAAATATTGGATATTTAATATAAAAATATTACATATGTACGCCTACACGCTACCTAAGCGTATAGCACTAAAAGAAGAAAAAGAATATAAAATAATTTTCCCATATTTAAATATATACGGGGTTTTTAAAGGGAGGAAGTAGACGGTCAAAAGGGCAATTGCGCGTATGTCGTAATGTACTTATGTTTCAGTATTCTTGTTTCTCATTATTTCCAATTTTAACAGAAAGAAGAAGGAATCGAGATCTGATTACAGAGTAACCTAAAAAATATTGAGTTGGCTGTAGAATGAGTTTTAGAAATAACAAAGGTTAAGTTAACGGAAATGTATTTATGGAACAGCAGGTAAATTATTGTAGGTATCTCCTTTCTCTGCTAACAGAAATATTGTGTTCTAGAAAAAACTACTCTCTAAACTTTTTCCTATTTTCAGGTCTTTTCAGGGATTTTAGATCAAGATGTATTTGAATTTTATTCTTTAATGTCAGCACGTATTCGGTTGGCAGAGGAAATATAACACATGGGCTGAAAAGTCCCGGGCCTAACACATAGATGGCGCTAGTTTTATTGCAGTCACCTTTTTTTCAGTTAATACTAACCTTCAAAAGACAGCTGTTAAAATTTCATGATATTCTATTCATTAGTTTGTGAGTTATTGTGCTAAGAGTGACGCTACTTTTGTTATTTTCAAAACAATGGATCAAAAACAATTTCGTGTTTTAATTTTACACTGCTTCTTGATGGGAAAAAAAAATACCGTTCAAGCGAAGCAATGGCTTGAAAAGTGTTATGGGGACTCCGCTCCATCAGAAACAACAATAAAACGTTGGTTTGCTGACTTCAAACGTGGTCGTAGAGACACCGATGATGCAGAACGCAGTGGACGTCCAAATGAGGCGGTAACACCAGAAAACATCAAAAAAATCCATAAAATCGTTTTGAATGATCGAAAAGTGAAGTTGCGTGAGTTAGCTGACATCGTAAAGATATCAAAAGAACGTGTTGGCTTTATATTGCATGAGCATTTGACTATGAGAAAGCTCTGTTCAAAGTGGGTGCCGCGTTTGCTCACTGTTGATCAAAAACAAGAACGTGTTGATGATTCTGAGCAGTGTTTGGCCATGTTTAAACGTAACAAACCGGAATTTTTGCGTCGATATGTGACAATGGATGAAACATGGATCCATCACTTCACTCCGGAATCAAAACGATCGTCATCTGAGTGGACAGCAACTGGTGAACCTCGTCCAAAGCGCCCGAAAGCACAACAATCGGCTGGAAAGGTTATGGCCTCGGTATTTTGGGATGTGCGTGGTGTAATATTCATCGACTATCTTGAGAAAGGAAATACCATCAACAGTGAATATTGTATAGCGGTATTGGAGCGTTTGAAGGCCGAAATTGCAAAGAAACGACCGCATATGGCAAAGAAAAAAATTTTGTTTCATCAAGACAACGCACCGTGTCACAAGTCAATCAAAACAATGGCAAAACTACATGAATTGAACTTCGAATTGCTCCCACATCCACCGTATTCGCCAGATTTGGCTCCCAGCGACTACTGGCTGTTCGCAGACCTGAAAAAAATGCTCGCCGATAAGAAATTTCGCACGAATGAAGAGGTTATCGCTGAAACTGAGGCCTATTTTGAGGCAAAAGATAAATCGTTCTACAAAAGTGGTATTGAAATGTTAGAGCGGCGCTGGAATGATTGCGTTGCTCTTGATGGAGATTACGTTGATGAATAAAGCTAATTTTGAACCAAAAAAACCGTGTTTTCTTTGTTAGGCCCGGGACTTTTCAGCCCATGTGTTATTTTGTTCGTTGTGATTTTAAAGGAGAGGATTATAGTTTTTTAATCATAAAGAACTTTTTTAATTATTTAAATAAGTTTCTAATTTTTGTTTATTAATATTTCACCGTAAAGTGGATCGTATTATTATACTTTAATGTGAGATAGTCAAATTAAACGTTTATTTTAGAACTGCATGTTTCATATGATTAAACACAGATTTTTTTTGTTTTGGATTTTTCTTAGGTTAGAAATGAAAGCTATGACATGATAAAGCAATTCACTGTCTGAAAAGACACAAAATATTCTGAATGTATTTGCCTAGCATCTTTTAATTTTCACTTGCACCCAAGCGCGCCAAATAAGTTTTCCACGGGAAGCGAGCTTGCCGTGTTACTGATTTATCGGTAAAAAGGCGATTTCTTTAAATTGTTATCGAACTACCGATATAGTCGTTAAGGGGTTATATACAGTTAGAATTTGCAAAAAATCGATTTTTTTTATTTCATTTTCGTAATGTATATATATTTAAGTACACGCACAGAAAACTTTAAATCAATCCGACGATTATTCTGGAAGTTACACGAATATTTGTAAAGACATCAGAGCGCTTGAAAAGAGGAGGCCGGAGCGGCAGTGCTTACCTAGATCGTTCTCTCCTTAATTTACCTGCCTATTGTAAATGTCCTTTCTATTGTATTCAGGTACATAAAGGCCCTGGAATAGACGACTCGATGTAAGTTGAAAAAAAAAAAAAATTACTATATGTAAAGTGCTTTTCAAACTTTAAACGCATTTTTCTCAAACCCATGTTTTTATAGTCAGTGACCCAGATTTCTTGGAAACTGCTAAACCGATCAGTCTCAAATTTTAACACAAGCTTCTTAAGTATATTTTTTAGTAATTAATCGAAGGTTTTTTCTCACCGATAAATATGTTTTTTTTTACAAACAATTTAAGGCCAAAATTTTGACCAAAAATCATTTTTTTTCTTGAGAAGACGCTATTTTCGTAAAAAAATTGTATTTTGCTTATTCCTTCGATCAATAACCAGATTATACATTACTTTAACGATATCCGTTTGGTTTTTTCGTTTTGGATGATCCAGTCCAGAGATATCGTGGTCACCGCAAGACGCTTTTTTTGAGAGGAGCTCCTAGAGATCAGCTATAGCAGCCTTCAAAATTATTATTTTTACAATTACAAATGTTGAAATACAATTAAAAGTTTCCAGAGTATGTGTAAAAATTTTTACATTAATAAATTTAAATTCTTGAAAAATTCCTTTTTTTAGCCCTCCTGACTGTATATAACCCCTTAAATCCACTTGTATGTTTAACTACCCGGGCCCCCAGCTCCGCTCGCGTGGACTTGATTCACTATTATCGTCACTGCTTATTCCTTATGTTACCTTACGTAATACAATATATCCTATAACCTGGCCAGAGAACATATGTATTTAAAAAAAAAAACATAAGATAAGCGCACTAACGGATAGACAGAGAGAGAGGAGTTGCGTTTTACATATATTATAGACTTTTTTTGAAAAAATATTATAAAAATAAGTTAAGAATTGAAAAAAAAGAGACGTTGCATTTTATATATATTATATAGATTATTATTATTATATGATCTGGCCAGAGAATATATGTATGAATTAAAAAAAATACGTAAATCGGATAAGTAGTTCTCGAGTGATAAGCGCACTAACGGACAGGCAGACAGATAGAGAGAGACGTAGCATTTTATATATATTATATTCTTTGTTACATGATATTATTTCATATTTGAAGGTTTAGGCAGCGTATTGCAAGAGAGTGCGCTACCGGCAAACTTTTTTCCGACTTGATTCAATATTATCGTCACTGTTCATTTCATAATTACTTAACGTAATAAAATATATCCTATAACCTGACCAGAGAACATATGTATAAATTTCAAAAAAAAAAACACGTAAATCGGATATATCGAGTGATAAGCGCACTAACGGACAGACAGACAGACAGAGACGTTGCATTTTATATATGTTACAGAAGATTATAGATAACCTGGTCAGAAAACAAATGCGTAAATTAAAAATAAAAAATACGTAAATCGGATAAATGGTTCTCTAGTGATAAACGCACTAATGGACAGACAAACAGGCAGAGAGACGTTTTTTATTTTATATATATTAGAGATAACAAGTGCTTCTCTAGTGATAAACACACTAACCAACAGACAGGCAGACAGATAAAGAGACGTTGCATTTATATATATTATAGAAGATTATAGATAACCTGGCCAGAGAACAAATGTGTAAATTAAAAAAAAAAGCACCTAGATCGGTTATGTGGCTCTCAAGTGATAAGCGCACTAACGGACAGACAGACAGAGAGACGTTGCATTTTATATATATTAGAGATATTCTTTGCTACATGATATTGTTCCATATTTAATGGTTTAGGCAGTGTATTGCAAGAGAACGCGCTAGCGGCAAACTTTTTCCTACTTGATTCACTATTATCGTCATTGCTAATTCCTTATGTTATCTAACGTAATAAAATATAGCCTATAACCTGGCCAGAGAACATATGCATATTTAAAAAAAGCACTTAAATCGGATAAGTGGATCTACAGTGATAAGCGCACTAACGAACAGACAGACAGACAGAGAGACGTTGCATTTTATATACATTAGAGATATTCTTTGCTACATGATATTGTCCCATATTTAATGGTTTAGGCAGTGTATTGCAAGAGAACGCGCTAACGGCAAACTTTTTTCCGACTTCATCCACTATTATCGTCACTGCTTATTACTTATGTTACCTAACGTAATAAAATATATCCTATATCCTGGCCAGAGAACATATGTATGTTTTTTAAAAAAAAGTACGTAAATCGGATAAGTGAGTCTCCAGTGATAAGCGCACTAACGGACAGACAGACAGACAGAGACAATTTTTATTGAAAGTGTTTCATGAAAGTTCGGGTTCTTTTTGAACGTGCATCTAAAAGAAATCTATTAGAAAGAATTTTTTTGTATTTGTTATTTTTAAGATAAAATGTGTTCATTCTACTGTTATAATCATAGGTAAGGCTAGTAAACGTTTATAAAAACGTATATTTTTATTACTAAGTTGGGAATGTGGAATCTTTGGCACAATGACACTACTCAGTATATATCACCACTACACCAAACACTTTATTTTTGCGCTCGACTCTCGTGTCGCTAACCATATTAGCTTCATCAGGAGCGATGATTGACTGGTCAGTCAATCATCACTAATATGGTTAGCGAAACGCGCGTCGAGTGCGAAAATAAAGTGTTTGGTGTAGTGGTGATATATACTGAGTAGAATATTTTTATAGTAGTAAAAAAATAGGGAAAAAGTGGCGAAAATTGCAACTCTGTCTTCTTAAAAAGTTAGCTTAGTTTGCTTCCGTACAACACTGCTGAAAAAACTGAATGGTCATCTGTTGTGTAGCAAACCTTGTCTTGAATGCGTACCGCTATTGCCACTTATACTTAATAATTTTAACAGCCGATTTTATGTGGTCAAAATTAACGCAACAATATATTAAATCATACAAATCTCTATAATAAATTAATTTTAATAATTTTTTATGAACATTGGTGACACTAAAAGTTAGAAAAAACTTATTCGGATACTTTAAAAGTAAATTAGCTACCAAATTTCTCTATAAGATTCGAATTAAAATTATTCTTAAGGCCTAATAACAAAATCGTTGAAATTATGTAATAATGAAAAAAATAAACTGGGACACTAGTAGCAAAATTAATGGTGTAAACTGGGATGACAGCGTTTATGCGCTTAGGCATGCCTCTAATTAAATTTTGGATAAAATCTTGAGGAATTTGCTCCCATTCTGTGATAACTGCATTTTCAAGTTCCCTCAGGTTTCTAGGTGCAGGTATATGACGTTTTCACATTTTTCTTAAGGTGATCCCATACATGTTCTATCGGATTCAGATCCGGGGTTTTTTTGTGGCCATTGCATAATCGGTATATCAACTTGATTAAGATAATCAAGTACCTCCCTAGCCACGTGAGGTCGAGCGTTGCCTTGCATAAACAGGAAATTGGGCCCCACAAAATGACCGAAAGGCATCCCATGTTCTATTACAATATTCTCAAGATTTTTAATGATGGATCTCGTACGGACAGGAACTACCTCTGTACGAGCATCAAAGCAGGTGCCACCCCAGAACATAACAGAGCCACCGCCAAATGGAATCCTTACAGAGATATTGCAAGGAGCAAACCTATCTCCTGGTCTTCGCCATACTCGCTCACGACCATCTGAATGTTTTAGACTAACCCTAGTTTCATCTGTGAAGAAAAACTTGTTTCCAATGATCCACAGACCAGTTTTCGTGATTTCGAGCAAAACGTAACCTGGCAACTCTGTTCTCTCTAGTAAGCAAGGGCGCAGTGGCTGGTCTCCTACTGTTTTAATCCAGCTTCAGTTAACCGTCTTCTAACTGTTTTAGAAGAAATTGTGACATTGCAAATAGCTTCGAGTTCGTTTCTTATTATAGAACTAGTGACAGTCCTGTTTCTTAAAGCATATTGTCTTATAAAACGTTGATCTAGGTCGCTAGTGCATCGTTTTCGCCCTTGCCCTAGCCTTCTAGAATAAGTTCCTACTTCATTCAAGCGTCTTACCATACGACTTATTGTGGAACGATGTTTGCCTAAGAAATTGGCAACATAACTCTGACAATATCCCTCGTCCAATAAAACTAAGGCTCGCACTACCTCGTGTTCAGTTAAATTCCTTGTTCGATTCATTTTTTTTCTAATTCTTCGGGGTCAAAAATAAAACAGTCTACCACAAAAACGTATTACTTTGAAAAAGGGAACAATTTATAAGCTTACTTTTAAAGAAAATCTATAGCATTATTACAGAAAATTGTTTACCTTCTAAAAAATTCTTTAAAACTGTAAATCTAAACGAATTGTTTTGATTTCTGTCATGAACAACGAAACAAAATATGCATAGCCTACTATTCAAATACTCGATAAACTTTAAAACTGACATAAGAAAAAGATAAATTAATTTTCAGATTATTGCGTTAATTTTGTCCAGGAGTTTAATTTATTAAAGTACAAATTTAGAAAGTCAGTAAACCAAGGACTTTTTTTCATTTTCGAAGCTTGACTATGATTTGAACAATTCTATATTAATTAATTCAGTGAGCCAGTTTTCAGGACAGTTTAGATATAGGATCGCATTTTACTGTAAATATGTGAAGGCTTAAATGCAAATGAATGAATCTATCCTCTCTTAACCTAATTTATCAAAAAATCTAAGCGTTTTAACCAAAACCGAAATTTGAATCTAGCAACACTGGTGGAAAATGATAATATGCATCTGTATCGCAATTACTTTATTATACTCGTATTATGTGACTCCTTCCAGAATAGTCGGTGAGTTAAATAACATGAACGGAAACCTCTAAAACAGAACTGTTAAATTCTTGAGGTTACTAGAATTTCAATTTTATTTTATGTGTTTTCTAAGTGCGTTTGGTATTTTAAAAATAAGTCAAATGAAAGTAAGCTACACTATAACTAAGTGTAGCTTACCATTGATTTTAAAGAAACCAAATCCAATGGCACGTGGTGGTCTCCATGGTCGTCCACCAGGTCCTCTCTTACCCCCCATGGAGGTGTTTTTAAAAAACTTCCAAGAAAAAAATTCAGTTTATTTCAAAAAATGAATTCTCAAAAATATGGTACAATCAAATTTTGTTAGTATGTCAATGGGAAAAATGTTTATATGGTATTTTTCTAGACTTACTTGACGTGTTTCATATTGTGCGTCCCGTAATTTTTGTTTTAATTGGTTGTGTTTTTTCTCTTCAACTAGTTTATCTGGAAGAAAAAAAATTATCTTTTTTACTATACTTCCCTATACAGAACGTTATGAACTGGTACATTATATTAAAATAGGTAATTCTGCGAGTCAAGAAACGATATTTATTAATTTTTCTTCTCCAAACATGTCACAACTTCTGACATCTCTGAGTCAAGCAATCTCTCCCTTTCTCTATTTTTCAACACTAATTCCGAGAGGAAGCCATCAAAATGAATTCGCAGTAACATAAGTTTTTTTGGGCAGAATGGGGGGATTTTAAAATTAAAAACGATACAAATAAGCTTTTGATATATTGTTTTTGTATTCTGCATTACCGTAACATAAAATAATGTATATCAAGATTCATGGACTTTGGCTTTTCCATTTAAAAAAAAAACCGACCAAGTGCAAGTCGGACTTGCGCAATTGTGTTCCGTACGTTGATTGTTTTTAAAATAAAAATTTTTGTTATGGAGGTATAAAATGATCAATGACTTCACAAAATACACTCCAAATGAATTTTTAACAAAGTTTTTTTTCCGCTCTTTACTGAAAACTGATGACCTTGAAATTTTGTTTTTCTATATATACCAGATAAATTAATAAAGGTCGTTATAATTTTTGTTCAATCTACACCCTGTGGAGAATATTCCAGAATTTTTTCAAAATTTTTTTGTCAGTACTTTTCGAGACAAAAGAGGGGACAGCGATTTTTTCGAAATTTTTTAAAAAATAATACAAAGAAATGTGTGTGCTACATTATATATATTTTTAAACTCATGTTTTCACCAGCTTTCATTCGACACCACACTCGATGATCTAGTAAAAAAAATTTTTTTCACTTCGGACTTTACTTCCCGAAACTAACCCCTTAAGTCAAAATTTAACTTTCAAAACTACACAGCTCTGATGAGGCCATCAATTGCTATATTAGTGCCAAATTTTTAACTTTCTATATTAAATAGTTTCGGAGAAAATCGGGTGTGACCGACGGACAGACAGACAGACACCGAAGTGATCTAATAAGTGTTTCGTACGGAACAATAAAAAATAAATATATGTAGATCTAAAATTTCAATCTTTTTTTTTTTTTTCAATTCAACTAACCGCAGATTTTAAATAATTGTGACATGCTTTTTAGTGTTCCGTACGGAACACTTATAAGATCACTTCGGTGGCTGTCTGTCTGTCCGTCTGTCTGTCTGTCTGTCTGTCTGTCTGTCTGTCTGTCCGTCTATCTGTCTGTCTGTCTGTCACATCCTATTTTCTCCGAAACTATTCGACATAGAAAGGTGAAATTTGGTACTAATATAGGAACTGATGGCCTCATCAGCCGTGCAGTTTTGAAAGTTAAATTTTTTTTACTAGGTCATCGAGTGTGGTGTCAAATGAACGCTTGTGAAAACACGAGTAAAGTATATATATATATATATATATATATATATATATATATATATATATATATATATAATGTAACACTTGCGCACACTTTCCGTTATATTATTTTTAAAAAATAGCGAAAAATCGCTGTCCCCCCACCTTATCTCGAAAAGTACTGATCAAAAAATTTTGAAAAAATTCTGGAATATTCTCCACGAGATGTCGTTTTGAACGAAAATTATCACGAGTGCATTACCTTTAATAATTTATCTGGTATATAAAAAAAAACAAAAATTTCAAGATCATCAGTTTTCAGTAAAGATCGGAAACAAACTTTGTTGAAAACTTATTTGGGGTGTGTTTTGTGAAGTCACTGATCATTTTATACCACCGTAACAATTTTTTTTATTTTAAAAGCAATCAACGTGTGGAACACTAATTGTGCAAGTTCAACTTGCACTTGACCGGTTATTTACGTTGTGATTTCGCTTCTCAATTATTAGGTCATGTAGATTAACAATAAAACGACTAATACGGAAAATACTAATAGTCTAATGCAGGGGTGCTTAAACAGTCGATCGCGAGTGCTTTTTGAGTCGATCTCGGGAAAAAAATTCCGATACAGAACTATTCACAGATTTTGTTTTAGGTAACTAAAACAAAAAGTAATGAATAAACTACTAAAATTTATTCGATCCACAATTAGGCCAGAATAACCCCCTCATCACTTTCTTTTATCGTAATAACCCTCTGCTAGCGGCAAAAAGGCGGCTTTATCAAAGGAACGCGCGGTACTTGTCAAAGAAAAGCCGCGTTTTTGATTCCTGCTGATTTTCTAGAAACTTCGGGCGGCGTGTTTGACGGGAACATTCGAGACTTCGTTTGCGCCGATATACATGTTGCGCCTGCAGGAATAGGAGTCAGTCTGAGTTGTAACTTGAAGGTGATACATCGATACAAAGTTTATTAATAAATAGTCCAAAATGAGTGCGGCGAAGAAAAGTAAAACTTATCATTTTAATAACGATTGGGAGGAAGAATTTTTCTTTTGTATGGTAAAGGATAAGTGCATTTGTCTCATTTGCCGTGCGTCAGTTGCAATACCTAAGCGTGGGAACTTAGAGAGGCATCATAAAACGGTTCATAAAAACTATGAAAAGGATTTTCCGTCACAGTTTGAAAAAAGAACAAACCATGTTCACAAGACCAGCCAAACAATCAAAAGCTGCAACGATCGCGTCATTTAAAATATCTCATATATTGGCGAAACACAAGAAACCATTTGATGATGGATTGGTTGTGAAGGAAGCATTTATTAAAGCGGGTGAGACTTTATTTGGAGATTTTAAAAATAAAACAGAGATTATGTCTGCTATTAGAGAACTTCAGTTATCTCGTCCGACTGTCACAAGGCATGTTGAAGTCATGAGTCAGGACATGGCAGATAAACTAAAACATGATATCATGGAATGTACATACTTTTCTTTACAGTTCGACGAATCCACCGATATGACAGACACTGCCCAGCTGTGTATTTTTATTCGAATGGTATTCAATGACATGTCGGCTAAGGAAGAGTTTTTGACAATGATTCCTCTGAAAGGAAAGACCCGTGGCGAAGATATATATGACGTTTTCTTCAATTTTTTAACAAACTACGAGCTACCAATATATAAACTAGTGTGCATTACAACCGATGGAGCACCAGCAATGACTGGAAACGAAAAAGGTTTTGTGGCATTGTGTCGAGCTGATGATAATTTCCCTTCATTTTTCTCCTTTCATTGTATTATACATCAACAAGTTTTGTGTTCAAAAGTTCTAAACGTGGAGGAGATTATGGGCATTGCAATAAAAATTGTTAATTCTATCCGTGCACGTAGCTTGCAACGACGGCTCTTTAAATTGCAGTTGGAAGATAGTGAGTCATCTGAACACACTGATTTAGTTCTTCACACGGACGTCCTAGAAAGGTTTCAAGAATTATTGCCCGAAATAACAGCCTTTCTGGACGAAAGAGGTGATGACACTCAGATGCTGAAAAACGGAAAATGGCTTACTGATTTGGCATTTTTGACAGACATCACAAAGCATTTAAACATCATTAATTTGGAGCTTCAAGGTAAAGGAAAAACGATTATTGAGATGATTAGCGCAATAAACGCATTCAAAAGTAAATTGCAACTTATGATAGATCAACTAAAAAGAATGGATCTGAAAAATTTTCCGTCTTTGAAAGCAAGGATTCCTCAGTTGAATTATGATATTTATGAGGCAGAATTATCAAATATTTTGGGCCAATTCGAAATACGTTTTTATAATTTCAGTAAACTGGCAAATATCGCATCATTTATGAGTTATCCTTTTTCGTGTAAAAACATTGAGGAATTAGCTACTGAAATAGCAAGTCAGTTTAACATGGACTCATGTTCTGTTGAAAATGAGTTAGTGCAGATTATATCAGATATACACCTCAAAGCCACAGCATCTGATACAAAATTCTGGTGTTTTATATCTGAAGATAAATATCCGAATGTAAGGCAAATCGCCCTTCAACTGACGGCAATGTTTGGCCCAACTTACTTGTGCGAGTCTGCATTTTCTGAAATGAAGATAATTAAGTCAAAATATCGCAATCAACTAACTGACGAACATATATCATCATGCTTGCGATTAGCACTCGGTAATTACGTACCATATTATGAAAACTATGCTGAGGACATGCAGTGCCACGCTTCAACATCCAAAGTCACTCTTTAGTTAAGTTTAGACACTAGAACTCGTTTGTTTTGTAAGAACCAATAAACTCGCAATTTTGAATAATTATGAGTTTTTTCATTGACATTTTAGAGCAGACCTACACTTACCTTGACTAAAAAACTGCATATTGTGCGGAAAAACTAATATCTATGCCACGATACACCCTACCTAGACGACGATCCTGCATCACACTTACTTGCAGCCTCTCAGAGTCGATCGATCGTAGTCTAACAATATTGAGGTAGATCGCCAGCAGTTCAAGTTTGAGCACCCCTGGTCTAATGTATATCTTGCGGGTGTAATACTAGAATAACTGATATATCCTTGGGTTTTATAGTTGACAGCTGCACAATTAGACCAATATTCCAACTTTTCTTCAACATTAATTAACTTTAAGTTCTAGTAATTTATCCAAAACTAGTGAACTCTACAAATCTTGCTTTCGCATGAAATATGTTTCCTTCTTCGAGAAAGGACGTGTATTTTCATATGTTTAGTTACTGGTGATAAAAAAATTATTACCTGATTTGGCATTGTTTATTGTCATGAAATTAAAATAAAAGTTCAAGAAAACGCGTTAAATTGTTTTCCAGCATTGAATAAAACTTTGTGTAATATATATTATATATATATATATATATATATATATATATATATATATATATATATATATATATATATATATATATATACATATACATACATATATATATATATATATATATATATATATATATATATATATATATATATATATATATATATATATATATATAAAAGGTGGGCCATCTATCGGTTTAAATTTGAACCACCGGTTATTTCGAATCTGGCAACACTTATGTCATTCTATTCTGTCACAAAATTCAGTATATTATCTCCACTGAACGAAATGAATCTATTTACGCTTGAGCAACGTTGGGATTTATTGGAAATTTATTTCCAAAACAAAGACAATTGGTCGGAAATTGCACGAAAATGTCGTACAAAATTTGGTCGCAGAGAAGGACCAACAGTGCCCGGTATACGCAAGTTTATTGCTAAAGTTCGTGAAACTGGTTTCATTGTTGATTTGCCAAGACGTGAGCGTGCTCGTACAGTGCGTACACCCGAAAATATCGAAGCTGTGGACGGCGAAACTATTACGGTCAATGGAGACACCTATCGCACCATGATAACCGATTTTTTTGTGCCCGCTCTTCATGGTATTGATGTGAACGATGTTTGGTTTCAACAGGATGGTGCAACTTGCCACACATCTCATGCCACAATCGATTTATTGCGTCAAACGTTTGATGGCCGTTTAATTAGCCGAAATGGTGATGTCAATTGGCCGCCAAGAAGCTGCGATTTGAGACCGTTGGACTATTTTCTGTGGGGCGCCGTTAAAGACAAGTGTTATGCCGACAAACCAGAGACAATTGAGCATTTGAAGGCCAACATTCGTGATGCCATTGCCGAGATACGACCCCATACACTCGAAAAAGTGTTCGAAAATTAGTCCGATCGAATGGGGTACTGTGAGGCCAGCCGCGTCAGCCATATGAATGAAATAATATTCCATCTCTAACCGGAACAATTGTACTTCACAACAAAAAAATAAATTTGGTAAAATTTCAAACCGTTTTTGTTTTATTGCATTTTTAAATTTAAACTTTTAAATGGCCCACCCCTTATATATATATATATATATAT
>CM032452.1:9255201-9285201 GCA_019049505.1 Pachyrhynchus sulphureomaculatus | reverse complement strand
AATAACTTTGAAAGGGAACAAATGTGGATTCAACAAGACGGAGCTTCTGCTCATTACCACAGGGAAGTTCGGGAATATTTAAACGATCGTTACTCACAAAAATGGATCGGTAGGGATGGATTCATTCAGTGGCCCCCTCGATCATGTGACTTAACACCTTTCGACTTATTTTTGTGGGGCTACATTAAAGGTCATGTTTATGTGAATCCCCCTACAACACCAATAGGTATGGAAAATAGGATACGGGGTGCATATAGAACAATAACGCCCTTTACGCTAAGGAAAGTGAAGAAAAATATAGTAAAACGACTAAACATGTGTATTCAAGTAGACAGGCATATTTTTGAGCATTTATTACGTCATAATAATTAATCATTAGATAAGTTAAACTATATTAAAATTATTATTAACTATTTGTTCATGTTTTCACAATAGCGTAACTGTATTAAAAACACGGGTAAAAATTGAAAAAATCAAAATAAATCAAAAACTGTTAGAAATAGGTTTATGATATACTTAATAAAAGGTGGAGGGTTTTGTAAAATCTATCAGAAAAAATAATAATAGACAGGGTGTGCCATTTAAAAAATTTGAGACTTCTCAATTTAAAATAGTCGAAATGCATAAATTTATTTTTAACACCCTGTAGCACCTAACTCAAATTACTTTACATACATCTTTTTTTTTTTCATCTCTATAGAACGTTCGTACCAATTATGAGTATTCCACCTTCAGAAACAATGGCGCTACTGGCAATTTTTTCGTCATTCCCGAAACAAATGAGATTTACTCTATCGTTGACTCACCCTGTACCATAGTTATATCATCTTTGCTACCTAATAGCTAATAAATGAATCTAGATCAGTATAGAATCTAGTAGTAAAACTTTAAAACAAAACATTTACTACCTATATATTTTTTAATTATAAACAAATAAAATAAAATTATTTGGTCTCGGTACCTATTCATTAGTCGCCAAATGCTTAAAGCAGTAGCTCTTCGTCGCGGTTATATTCACAATTTTCGACGAAATATCCTTTACCATTTCATCGGTCAAATAGTTTTGTTATACCATTTTTGAACTCGTGTTTTCACAAGCTTTGATTTGACGCCCCATTGGATGGCTTGGTAAAAATAATTTTTTTCACCTCAGATTTCACCCCCCGAAACTAACCCCTTAAGTCAAAATTTAACTTTCACAGCTACACGGCTCTGATTTAACGATCAATTCCTCTATTTGTGCCAAATTTCAACAACACTAAAAACATTATTGCTAGTTATATAATTGAGGTGTCCGTTACTTTGTGACAGTACATTTTTAGATACACATACATAGTTTACTGAAAAAGAGAAAAACCTACTAGAAAAATGGTCCAAAATACAATCCAAATTATAACATAAGAAACCAAACAGAAATTTTAATATCAGAAGTAGAACTATTTCTAAATAAATCTACAAGGTCCAATTTGCCTAAAGAAAAAATTAAAAAACTCCTCCAAGAACATAACCAAAATACCAACCACACCCAAAACCATAAACAAGAAATAAAATCGATTCAATCCAAACGATCAAAAAATAACCTAGTAATGACTAAAGTGGATAATGGCAACTCTATTGTAATATTAAAACAAGAAGATTATAAAGAAAAAATAAATCAATTTTTACAACAAGAAAAACCAATAAAATTAAAAAAACCGGTCAAGTGCAAGTTGAACTTGCACAATTAGTGTTCCGTACGTTGATTGTTTTTAAAATAAAATTTTTGTTAGGGTGGTATAAAGTGATCAGTGACTTCACAAAACACACCCCAAATGAATTTTCAACAAAGTTTGTTTCCAATCTTTACTGAAAACTGGTGACCTTGAAATTTTGTTTTTTTTTTTTATACACCAAATAAATTATTAAAGGTAATGCACTCGTGATAATTTTCGTTCAATCTATACCCCGTGGAGAATATTTCAGAATTTTTTCAAAATTTTTGATCAGGATTTTTCGAGATAAGGTAGGGGACAGCGATTTTTTAAAAGTAATACGAAGAAAAGTGTGCGCAAGTATTACATTATATATATATATATATATATATATATATATATATATATATATATATATATATATATATATATATACATATATATATATATATATATATATATATATATATATATATATATATATATTTTACTCGTGTTTTCACAAGCTTTCATTTGACACCACACTCGATGACCTAGTAAAAAAAATTTTTTTTCACTTCCGATTTCACCCCTCAAAACGAACCTCTTAAGTCAAAATTTATGTTACGGTGTTATAAAAATGATCAGTGACTTCACAAAACACACCCCAAATGAGTTTTCAACAAAGTTTGTGTCCAATCTTTACTGAAATCTGATGACCTTGAAATTTTTGTTTTTTTTATATACCATATAAATTATTAAAGGTAATGCACTCGTGATAATTTTCGTTCAATCTACACCCCGTGGAGAATATTCCAGAATTTTTTCGAAATTTTTTGATAAGTACTTTTCGAGATAAGGCCCGGGACAGCGATTTTTCGCGAATTTTTAAAAATAATACAAAGAAAAGTGCGCGCAAGTATAATATTATATATATATTTTTTTACTCGTGTTTTCATTTGACACCACACTCGATGACCTAGTAAAAAAATTTTTTTTTCACTTCCGACTTCACCCCCCAAAACTAACCCCTTAAGTCAAAATTTAATTCTCAAAACTACATGGCTCTGATGAGGCCATCAATTCCTATATTATTACCAAATTTCACCTTTCTATGTCAAACAGTTTCCGAGAAAATCGGGTGTGACAGACAGACAGACAGACAGACAGACAGACAGACAGACAGACAGACAGACACCGAAGTGATCTTATAAGTGTTCCGTACGGAACACTAAAAAGGACCCTACCAATTTTATATAATACAAACTTAAATCTACCCTTAAAGAGGTCAATGGTATTCTAACTGAAAAAGAAAAGGTAAATTTAATAAACATGAATCCATGGCCACCCAAATTATACGGTCTCATAAAAATACATAAAGAAAATTCACCAATTAGACCAGTCGTATCGTATACAAACAGTCCCTTACGACAACTTGCCATAAAACTTAACACGATTTTCAAAACCATCACTAAGTTTAAACCCAAACACAGCATCAAAAATTCCCTAGAACTGTGTAATCAACTTAAAAATTTTAATATCCCTGACAACTCCATCCTTGCATTATTCAATGTAACCAAAATGTTTTCCAACATCCCGAATAAGGAGTGTCTAAAAATCATTAAAAATTCACTTGAGAAACTTAATACTAATCCGATTACAAAACAAGAAATAATGATGTTGTTCGAGCTGTGCATAGAAGAAAATTATTTTCAATTCAACAACCAATTTTTGAAACAGAAAGAGGGCCTTGCCATGGGATCCCCACTAAGCCCCTTGATGGCCGAAATTGTCAGATTTTGAAAACAATTTTCTAGAGTCACAGCAGGCAAAAAGATATAGTTTTATGGCGTCGCGTCGGTATGTAGACGACATATTGGTCTGTTTTAAAGGAGACGACAAATCCCTCCAATCCACCCTAAATTCTTTTTTTTTTTTTTTATATTGGTCTGGCACACGTGCTGCAGGGAAGTCCCTAAAGCGCTCCAGGAGCGGCACGAGTGCGGAAAAAGCGATTCACGTTGTTCTTGAATCGCTGTAAATTGTACTCGGTGGGAAACACAGCGCTGGGCAAATTATTCCAAAGGGATGACGTTCTCCATATAAAAGATTGCTTGAAAAGCGTTGTACGCGGAGTAACAAGCTGAACCTCATACATGCACCGCTTTGGGAGGAATTAAGCGGGCTACATCCTTCGAACACTTTCCATGAAAATACTTGTAGAACAGACTCAAGTCGCCAACCGTTCTTCGATGTTCCAGCGAATCAAGGCCGCCGGTCAATTCCGGGTCCCCAATCAGACGGACCGCTCTTCTCTGAACAGAATCCAACAAATGCAGTGTATGTTTGGGAGCGGAGCCCCAAACGTGGGAGCAGTATTCCATAGTTGGTCGAATTTGGGCTTTGTAAAGAATTACCAGTTGTTCTGGGGTGTAAAGCTTTCTGGTTCTAAATAATATTCCCAACTTTTGAGAAGCTCTCCTTGCTATGCCTGCAACATGTTCATGCCAAGACATATTTGCTCCCAAACTAACGCCCAACAAATTGAGCGACGAGGGATGGAGTGCCCCGACATAACTATGTCGGGTTCAGCAACGTTAACTTTTTTAGAAAAAACTGCCGCTTGGGTTTTTGTAGCGTTAAATTCCACTTGGTTACTGTCACCCCAAGATAAAATTTCTTCCAGGTCTTTGTTAAGTTGAACGACCTCCTGCTGTCTGCGGATATTCGCCTGGGCAGCCGATGTCCGAGCGTTCAAGGCGAATGAAGAGACAAGCGTACTGTCATCTGCAAAGCTATAGATTGGATTCCCGGTCTTTTCCAGCAGATCGTTAATGTAAATGAGAAAGAGAGTAGGAGACAGTATGGCGCCCTGGGGCACACCAGCGTTGATAGTGAGGGTGTTAGAAAGAAATCCGTCGACCGCCACTCGTAAAGAACGCTCTCTGAGGAAACATGAGAGCCACAAACAGAACCTTTCAGACATACCATAAGAGCGCAACTTAGCCAACAGTCCATCGTGCCAAACACGGTCGAATGCCTTGGATATGTCAAGAGCAACCGCTCGAGATTCTCCAAAGTGTTCAATTGCGTTGTTCCAAACATGTGTTACATAAGTCAGAAGATCTCCTGTTGATCTATGTTTACGAAAACCATATTGGTGATCGCTAATAATATTGAATCGTTCAAGATATTTTAGAAGATGCTCATTGATAACCTTTTCCATGACTTTCGATATTATTGAAAGCAGTGCAACTGGTCGGTAGTTATTTGGCAAGGTCTTCTTACCTTTTTTAGGTATCGGCTGAACTGTGGCACATTTCCAGCAGGACGGAAATATTCCCTTTCTGTAGGATAGGTTAAAAAGTCTACAGAAAACTGGTGTTAGTTCGCTTGCACAGTTTTTGAGAACTATGGCAGGTATTCCGTCAGCGCCAGAAGCCTTCTTGGTGTCTAGCTTCATTAAAATACGCTTTATGATGCGCTGTCTGAAGACAACATCGGGCATCCTTGACTGCAATATGGGAATAGTAGGTGGTGTTTTTCCTTGGAAATCGACAGTAGAATGTGAAGCAAAAAGTTCAGCCAACAAGTTCGCTCTCTCAACAGGTGTGGTTGCAATGGAATTATCTGGCCGTGTTAGTGGTGGTATGGTGGATTTGGTAAAATTTTGACTAACTGCCTTAGCGACTGCCCAAAAGGACCTGGAATTGTTGGGACAAGCGAGAAGTTTGTTTCTAATTCGTTGATTGTGTGCCTCCTTGGTTTCGTCGATAATTCCCTTGCATCTGTTCCGGGCATGAACAAAGATGTTTCGATTTACGGTGTTAGGATTTTCACGCCATTGTCGGTAGGCAATATGTTTAGAAGCAACAGCTTCTTTGCATTTTCGGTCGAACCAAGGCTTGCCGTTGGAGGAGCATTTCTTCGAAAAAGGGATGTAAGTTTCCATACCAGCCAAAATAACATCAGAGACCTCCCTGGCGCAGTCAGATGGGTTATCGAATCGAAAACAAACGTCCATCCAAGGGAAAGTTCGAAAGTATTCCATGAGATCTTCCCATTTAGCAGATTTGTAGTGCCAAATCTTGCGCGGCCTAGGCGCCTCTCTGTCACTGATTGGCAGGATACTCGATGTCGAAAGCAGTTTATGGTCGGAAGAACCTAACGGCGGATTTACAGTGACCGTGTAAATCTCCGGATTGGTGGTTAAAAACAGATCGAGAAGACTGGCGAACTCCCCGTCTCGATCAGGGATCCGTGTTGGTTCGTCAATAAGCTGAGTTAAGCCACAACTGATTGAGAATGATTCAGCTTCACGACCTTGTTCGTCGGTAGTATTTGAATATTTGAGCCAGTTGATATTGTGGACATTAAAGTCGCCCAGGATGGCAATTTCGGCACTTGGATAGTTACTTTGTAAATGATCGATGGTGTCTGCAAGAGAAGCGAAAAGTGTTCGAAAATTGGTATCACTTGGTGGTCGATACAGGATACAGATAAAACCTTGTGGTTTGTTGAGTCGTTATTTTTAACCACATAACATCAAAGTTTGGGGGCTCCAGATTTTCTTCTCGTTGACAAGAGAGGTCGCTTCTGACAAAAAGACAGATTCCAAAGTTACGCCTAAATCGGGAATAGAAGTCGTACCCAGGATAAAGATAGTTGACCGTGCTGGTCGATGGACTGACCTTGGTTTCACATAGAGCGAGTACATGAGGTTTATCTGATTGCAGGTGTTGATGCACTGAATTTATGTTCGAGTTTATACCTCGTATGTTGCAAAAATCTATCTTAAAATTTTGATGTCTGCAAGTTGACGCCTCCGAACCAGCCCTCACCCGGAGATCCGAACGGGGGGGGCATTCTACCTCCGGAACTTCTTGCATCCAGGCGCCTCATCATGCTCTTTGGTCCCATAGTAGTTAATGTGGAATTTTTCTGTTCTGTCGCATGTTTATCTTTGCCTTCTTTGGCTTTGATCCAGGGGGTGTTATTATTGGGTAGTTTGGGTTCTGACCAGATACTTTTCCAATGATCTGTGAGTTCTTGTTTGTTTGGTGGTTCGGTCACTGCTGTCTGTTTGCTGTGCATAGTTTTCCGGTAGAACTGTGTTTGGCTTCTTCGGAAGAGGTTGTTGGTATCTTTCCTCTCGTTTGGTTCTTTGTATCTACGAAGTCTTGCGGCATATACGGATAATTTTTGTTTCAGAGTATCCAGGATTTCTGGCAGTGTTCTGTTGGGAGACCCGGACTTGATCTTGTTTATACTCTGTGTGACTCGTTTGGACACGTTCCCGTTGATAAACTGGGTAAGGTGTCCTAGATATCTCCTGATGTTGTTGATTTGGTTTTCTATTCTTATTTGCCGTTTGAATTTTGGTTTTGTGCTGTTGGGATTTCTTTGTCGTTGCGGGAGTTTTTGATTAAATACTTCGTCTGTTACGTTTGGGATTGATGGTGGTGGGTCTAGGCGGCGAGTGATTCCCTTCTCAGTGGTTTCTTTGTCAGGACTTGTGCTTTTATCAGAGCAACGCATGGTGTGTTCGTTTGTTCCTGTAGTATAACTCATGCGTTGCCTTGATTTTCCCCGCCTTGGTGGGTGTCGGCTTACTCGCCGGCACAACACTTTTGGCAGGTCCATTGTCAGTTGCCCGGTCTTCATCGTGTTGGTCGAGCTGCCATTTCCCGCGACGTCCTCGACCGTTACGTCGCTCGCCCGATGCTTCTTTTATTGGTCTACTGTTGTTTGGGATGTTTTTAGTGTTTTGGGGTGTCAGAAGCTCAAAGTGTCCCGACGTATTCTATTCCTTGAATAGAATACGTCCGAGTATAAAATTCACATTAGAAACAGAGATGAATAATAAAATAAAGTTCCTAGACCTCTCCTTCACCAAAGATACTAATAAACTCTCTTTCGATATATTTAAAAAGCCTCCTTTAAAAGACACCACTATTCCCAATAATTCAGGTCACCCCAACTCACATAAACTCCCAGCCTATAGATCCATGATTCACAGAGCATTCTCCATCCCTTTAAATAAACGAAATTTAGAAAAATAATTAGATATAATCAAGAATATTGCCCACAATAACGGATTTCAGCAAAAAAAAACATAGATAACCTAATTAAAAGTAAACAAAAACAACTAAATTTAAGACATATTTATCCACACGTTAAAAACGATGAAAAACAAACTTTTTCCTCATTGACCTATTTCGGTATTTATATATTTATAATAAAATTGCCTATATACTCATAAATACAAAGACTCTGGAGTTTATAAACTGTCATGTAATGAATGTAATAGCTTTTATATAGGCCAAATGGAAAAATTTTGATACTAGATTTAAAGAACACGAAACATCACTTAGATTAAACGAAGAAAACTCCAACGAAAAGGAAGAAAATTAAATATTTTAGAACCTATAGAGATCTACAAGCACAATAAAAATAAAGATACAATCCTATTAAATAATCAAACAGATTTTCAGAATTCAACCCTGTTTGGCGTATTTTAAAAGTTTTTTAGTTTTTAAAGAAGGAATTTTTGTAAAAAGTTCTAAGAAAATATTGAAAAGTATTTCTTCAAATTTGAAACAATAATGTCATTTAACCCTCTGTAATAAATTAAGTTTATTGTAATTTAGTGATGGGTAATTCCAAATTTTACCTGGAAATTTGTTATAAATTATAAATAAACCACCTTAGTTTGTAGTATTATGCTTGAAAATGTAAAAAAACCTACGAAACTGCAGTAGCAGATAAATAAAAAAATAAGTGACAAATAACAAAGTAATTCGTTAGATTATCGCCAAATTTTGTCGGTCTATTAATCTCTCTGTTGTCGCGACAACACCTGAAGAAGATGAGGAACCTTAAAATAGTATTGTTTTTAATTTTTTCCAACCAACCAACCAGAAGAACCGTAAAGTAGTACGATATTAGTACTAAAGTGACATAAAAAAATACAAATAACGACCGATTAGCTTGATGGCATTGCCAGGATGTATGTTATTTCAGATATGCATCTCAATCAACAATGGGGGACACTGTCATCGATAGTCTTTCTGATTTAGAGACTAACGACGTGGTCAATTTTCGTCGGAGTCGAATCTGGATTCTTGTTTAATCGACTGCCTATAATTTAACATAATAATTTGAACGGTTTCAACAGTTAGTTCTTGATGAAACATTGTTAACATATTAAAAAGGTAAAATTTAAACAATTTTTGCTTTTTAATATTTCATAATTGTTTTATTCGAGGGTATCTCTATTTAAGAGTACATACTATGCTAAAATCCGAATTCTATGAACGGCTGAAAATTATTTAGAACATATGTTGTCCAAAAGACATTGCATGCATTATAAATTTAAGAAACGGTCTATTATTGAACTTTTTATGAATGTTCTTTTGTTTCTTGGTGTATCCCATCAACAACATGCCCTACAGTTTTCTGTCGGGGTCGGCATTCAGTCCTCGAATGCCTTTTTCAGGTACCCACACCACCCAATGGGGCCAAATAAAAAAAATCATCTACCTGTCGCACCCAACGAAATATATTATTAATTAATGTGTTACAGTCTGTCCACTAAGAACCTGTCCGCGATAATTCATTTTTGATAGATGCGATTGTAGCAATTCAGAAAAAAATCGGTAGAGAGAACCTTTCTCTACGATGCATTTTAGTAAAAATATCAGTCGATTCCGAACTTCCGTCGAAATCAGGTAAAATCGAAAATGGGTCACTCGCTTGCGCGGTTCGAGGCAGACTTTCTTTATTCTCATCCAAAGAAGCCTAAAATGCCACATTCTGTGGCCGCTAAATATATTAAAATGTCAGTGTCGTTTGTGAAGAAGTGGATAAATCGTTTAAACGAGACGAAAAATGTCGACGACTTGCCAAAAAGTAGCTCGGTAGGCAAAGTTACCCCGAAAGTCGAAAAACAAATCGTATCTTTATTTTCACGGGACCTAAAATTGAGGCTGTGTCAAGAACCGGTAAAATTAAGAAAACCATTCAACAACATATTCGTGTTCATGATGTCGAATTCCGAAGCACGTTGAAAGTGATGTCGCGAAGCGACTCCCTTGGGCTTACGATAAGATACTAGAGTGGCCGTCACAATCGCCGGACGCCAACCCTATTGAAAACGTTTGGTCCCTTGTAAAGAGAAAGCTCAGAGGAAAGACTGTGAGATTCGAAAAATTTGCAGATTGATTGATTATTTTACTGATGAGGGAGCGTCGATAACTAAATCATTTGGCGCCCAATTTGAATTTACATATTATTATTTTGGAGTATAGTTTCATTGGGATAGATTAGATTTTTGATTCCGTCATGGTTCGGTCTTAGAACATGCGATAATGGTCCTCTGATATTGTATTTTAATTTCTTGTCAAGGAAGTCGTTTGATTCTAAAATGTGCTTTACAGACAGAGGGCTATTGCACTTAGGACATACTGGGTGGGGCTCTCCTTTTAGCAGGTGAGAATGTGTGAGATAAGTGTGGCCGATGGCAACTCTCCTCCACATAACATTTTCCTTGCGAGATAAGGAAGAGAGGTACAGAGGGGGAAATCGAGAGGTTTTACCTCCCATAGTTTGTTAGCACCCTCTTGCAAGTCCCAGTCTAATTGGAACAGATTTGCTGTAGTGGTTCTAAATTGGTTTGAAAGATCTTTAGAGGAGATAATGAATTTTGTGGGGGTTCCAGTGGAAACAGCAGATTTTGCATTCAGGTCAGCTGATTCGTTTCCTTTTATTAATTTGTGACTTGGGACCCACAAGAATACAAATGTTAAACCTCTGTTATGTCCAATCTGAAGGAGGTCAATAATGTTCAGAACCAGAAGGTAAGAAATTTTGGAAGAGGAAATAGCCCGCAGCGAAGATAGAGAGTCCGTGATAAGTATGTATTTCTTACTTGATTTTGAAGAGATTGCTCATCTTAGGGCTTCTTTGAGTTTTAATAATTCCGCTGAGAATATTGAAGATATGTTGTTAAGTTTCAATTCCAAGATAAAGTTCTCAGCGATCACTACAGAACCAGCACCTGAGGGAGACTTTGCCCCATCCATGTAGATAGGGAAAAAGTCCCTGTACTTTTCTTTTAGTATTGTAATAAAGGAATTCCTTATAAGGCGGTCAGGGACTATTTTTTTTTCTCGTATTTGAGTAGAGAGAGGTCAATGGATGGAGGAGTAGAAGTCCAAGGGGGAAACATTAGAAATTTAGAAGCTTCGTGGAACTGAAAAGAAAGATTATGAATATCGAAGAACGATTTGTTTCTGGCTGCTATGGAATAAGGAGGAAGAACAGAGTATGATCGATTTAAAAGTAATGAGCGCCTTAATGAAGATTTGAATGAAGACTTAGCATAGAAGAGTAAAAAAAGAACGCAATCTAGAAAGAGAATCGGGGAGGTACCGAAGGCACCGGTAGCAAGTCTAAGCGCCTGATTTTGAATAGTGTCAAGCTTATTCTTATAAGATTTTTTTTCGGAGTTATACTCGTATATGAAACTTCCGTAATTTAGTTTGGAAAGGATAAGAAAGCTATATATTTTCATTAATGAGGGGAAGCTTCCTCCTCATTTGGTATTAGATAAGAGTATCATTAAGTTTAAGTCCTTTGAGGTTTTCTCCTTCAAGTAGTTGATACGGTGTTTCCATTTTAAATTCGAGTCAAATTTTAACCGCAATATCTTTAGGCTGCACGTTGAAAAAACCCTTGCTGTACGAAAATCACATCGCGAAGCGGCGCGCTTCGGCCCATGATAAGATCGGCCCTCACAATCGCCGGACACCAACCCTATTGAAAGTGTTTGGTCCCTTGTAAAGAGAAAGCTCAAAGGAAAGAGGAGAGGATTTTGACTCAAGTGTCTCGCGAGATTCGAAAAATTTGCAGAGTATGCAGTAAATCTCGTCGATAGCATGCCTCGAAGATGTCAGGCGAATACTGATGCAGGAGGGGATTGGAGAACTAACTACGGTAATTGCGCCGTTGTTAGCACACCCAAGAATACATTGATGGCAAAAAATGTTTTCAAAACACATTTTTTTCAAGAATACGAGCGGTCACGTTGTTACTTGACAGACTGTATAGAAGATACGAGATATTAAGGAAACCATTGAAAGATCGTCTTCGTACTTAAATAATTCGTTACTGAATATAGTTTAATACATATGTCAAGAGCATTTTTTAATTTTCTTTTGATGATAAAGTCGGTATGTGTAGTATCAATAAGGTTGCAGTATTGGTACAACTAAAAACGAAAAAATCGTATTCCTAGAAACTACCAAAGTGTTCTTCGTATTTGCTAAACCATCCCAAGACACGTTTCGCCGTATCACGGCTCATCAGCTGGGCTAGGTTCAGCAAATACGAGAACACATCTTTAGTCCTTTATCCAAGTAACTAACGGAAAACTATAACAACAATAAGATTGTTTGTTATTTGCGAAAATTCTTCCAGGTATTTTTAAAAAGGCTTTTCACATGAAACTAGATTTAAACTATTTCGTAACACAAGATTTTTTTGCCTTTTGAAAGGAAGGTACAGTTCGTCCCCACTGGTCTATATTCCCTAAAAACAAAGAACTTCGGGACGAGTTTTAATGAATGTGATTTAAGATATCTTTCATGTTTCCCTGAGTGACACTGGTTGTGTAGCTACATCAAAAATACAATATGGCTGGCGACAAATGCCATTTACTAAATATTTTTAAGAAATATTTAAAACTATAATGACCCTGTTAATGAACAGAATTGCCATTATTCAAGACCGGCAAATCAAAAGGCTTCACATTCCTCTAAAGCAGGGAGCATAATTAACCCGTACTTCTTTCAGGATGATAGAGGTCGCACAACATTTCGAAGCAATGTGTGGAGACTGTTAATAATTTTTTCAAAGTGGCAGACGGGACGACGTCACATAGTTTAAACAAATATTTTCCTATCGTTTAAGAAATTTTCCCAAACATATTGACTTTCTAAAAGAAGTCACATAACCTGGCTTCTACATAGCATATGATGTTTAGTGTTCCACTTATAAGATCACTTCGGTGTCTGTCTGTCTGTCCGTCTGTCACGCCAGATTTTCTCCGAAACTATTTGACGAAGAAAGTTTAAATTTGGTACTAAAATAGGAATTGATGGCCTCATCAGAGCCGTGTAGTTTTGAAAATTAAATTTTGACTTAAGGGGTTGGTTTTGGGGAGTGAAATCGGAAGTGAAAAAAAATTTTTTTTACTAGATTATCGAGTGGGGTGTCAAATGAAAGCTTGTAAAAACACAAGTTCAAAAATATATATAATGTCTTACATGTGCATACTTTTCTTTGTATTATTTTGAAAAAATCGCGAAAAATCGCTGCCCCCCCCCCCCCTTTATCTCGGAAAGTACTGATCCAAAAATTTTGAAAAAGTTCTGGCATATTCTTCACGAGGTGTGGATTGAACGAAAATTATCATGAGTGCATTACCTTTAATAATTTATCTGATACATAAAAACAAAATTCAAGGTCATCAATTTTCAGTAAAGATCGGAAACAAACTTTGTTGAAAACTCATTTGGGGTGTGTTTTGTGAAGTCACTGAACATTTTTATACCTTCGTAACAAAAATTTTATTTTAGAAGCAATCAACGTACGGAATACTAATTGCGCAAGTTCAACTTGCACTTGACCGTTATTTTTTTTTATAAAGATATCTTAGAACTAAAGTTTGCAGAGTAACAATTCCGGCACACTGAAACATTAAAAAAAAATTGATAAAGTGATTTACTGGCACTGGCAACACATAATTCGAAAATAAACTGAGCTGAGCAGACGAATAACTCTCTTCTGAATAGAATACAACAAATGGGAGCAGCATGCATTTGATTCCACATGACTGAGCGTTAGCCTATATACCGAAGGGCGCTTCCCACTCTTCGCGCTTTATCTCGAGAACGATTAATTATATAAAATATCGCTTGAGACCAAATTTGTAGAGAATATTGTGCTCTATAAATTTTGTAATAGCTTCATTCATTCGACGCATAGAAAACAAGATATGTGTAGAAAACCGATTTCCATGACGTTTGACCTTGAATATTTTGACTCGCGGACATGAGATTCTATGAGACTTTTGAACTTTTAAAATGTCAAAACAAATATTTATGCAAATTTTCAGCTTTATAATTTTCATTCCGAGGTTGAATCCCTATTTGGCTGGCCAATAAATAATTTACTTTGGCGTTCTCGAATGATTTTTTGACTCGGCTGCACCTTGTCAGAAAAGTTTCATTTTCAACCAGGTACAAATAATGTTATACAGTCACTTTCTCATAGGAACAAAACAGTGCCCTTTGCCTTTTCGCTGGCAAAAGAGTCTTTATTTTCAAGCTTTGTGTATTAAATAATACAAATTGCCGAAAAAATTCAAAGATATAAATAATTCAACACAATGGTAAGAAGATTTATAATAATATTATGATAAAATCTTATAGAATCATCATTTCCCATATCTCATCAAGAGAAAGTATTTAAAATATTTATGAAGATACATCGCTAAAAAGTAACGTAAACATATATTTTTATGGTGAGTTTTTGCAAGTGCTGATTATCTTTAAATTTTGATTTGGGTTTAAGTTTTTAAAACTGCATTATATAAAATGATTCTCTGCTTAATCGCGTTTTAAATTGGATGTCACTTTTTAACTTTTCACTGTATGTGAGGGTTGTTTCTTGGAAAAAATTTCTCTCCCCCCGGTCATCAATTTTTTGTTTATTGTGTTGGGAAGCGTCTAAACTTTCAGTGCGAGAGGTTTGTTCCATCACGGTGCCTCGCCCACCAAGTGTCGTTTGGCTCCTCCTCCTTGTTTGAAGTTTTGTGTACTCCCTCTGTAAGCCTTCAATATTCACTTTTTTGCCTTAAATTACCGCAATTTACGTACGACCCTCGCTGTTTTAACTGGGCCAAACCACTAAAAGCAAACTATTGCTGAAAATAGTTACAAAGTATGGATTACCGATGAGATACTGATAGTGATGGAAGACAGTAACAAAATTGTAATAGAAAAGGATATAAAAGAGGCCAAAGTGGTGAATATCGCCAGTGCGAGAATTATATATATTTGGTAACTGTCTGGAGAGCTGCCTTCCAAACAGATATTACTGCATTATCATCGTGCCTCGCCTCACTTACAATATTTTTATTAAAAAAATCCTTTGCACTGAGCCGACACCAATTCTATGGCATTAAATATACAATGGTAGGGAGGCAATCTTAAAACTTGATGACCCGTTTCAGCAATTAGTTCATCTGTAGTATACGGCAAGTTTGTTTTATAATTTTTGATAATTTTTAACAACTCACATTTTAGACCATTTTCTGGGAAATTACTCTGCTTACTTCGCAGCCAATTAATGATTTCTCCTTTTCTTGTCGATTCATTTGGTACACTTTCACTAAGTCTAGAATGATATCGTGCATTATCCATAATGATTGAAGACGGCCTTTCGAGCTTCGGCAGCAGTTTTTCTCTCAGTCATTTTTTAAAGTGTTCTACGTTCATATTAGCGTGGTAGTCATAACTCTTGTTTTTTGTGGAAAAGACAAGCTCACTCCCATCTATAAATCCGTTGCTATTGCCAGCGTGAACGACGATGTATCTTTTTCCAGCGGCTGCTTTTTTGTTGGTCAATCCATGTTTCGTTTAAAATCACAACGTCTAGGGGAGCGTCAGAAGTCATATACTCTCTCAAAAACTTAACTCGTTTTGATGACTGGTTTCTCAATGATGTATCTTCTTCCATTGTCAATTTTGTATTTGAATCCTAATTGTTTCATAATTAAACCAAGTGTCGATCTGCTGCAGCTTAAAATTTGTTTTGATTCTAGCTGTTTACGTATCATGTCCCAAGTAACATGTTTTCCTTCTACAATTAGGTCATGAATAACTTTTCGGATCTCACTTTTCTCGGACTCTCTCAAGTCTCTGGTCTTTGGAGCTCTTCTTATCCTCGTATGCTCTTTTTTAGCACCATCAACGCCTTTTTGTTTTATTCTGGCTACCGTTCTCAAACTTAGTTTTAGTGCCTGGGATGCACACTTAATCACAGACAAACTTGCCATTGAGTTTTCTTTTTTATTTTGGAAATAATCAAGGGCCTTTAATACTAACTTCCGACTTTGACCATTCAATACTTCTCGTGGCATTTCGAATTTTTATTTGTAATATCTCTATCGAGAAATAATCACAAATAACAAACAAATTCAAATGCGACCCTGTTTTATAGTGGAAACTCCTGTCACTAGCGGTTAATTGGTGCTGTCTCTGTCGAGTGTACGATTCCGGGGCGTAATAGACAATGGTAGAACACTGGCAGATAATTGGGTGGGACTTGCCATTGTTAGCATACGAGTAAAAGCAGGTACAATAGTTAGGCACTTTCTCTCTCGGTTTTATGGCCGACTATGCCATATATATGTATATATATATATATATATATATATATATATATATATATATATATATATATATATATATATATATATATATATATATATATATGTATATGTATATGTATATATATATATATATATATATATATATATATATATATATATATATATATATATCATCATCATCATCATCAACTTATACTGTCCACTGCTGGACAAAAGCCCCCTCAAGTCTTCCCACTTTTTTCTGTTCTGGGCCGCCTGTACCCAATTTCCAGCCACTCTTTTTAAATCATCAATCCATCGACTTGGTGGTCTACCTCTACTCCGATAGGCTTCGGATCTTGGTCGCCACTCTAGGATTCTCTTTGCCTTCGTCTTGTACTCCCGTTCTCTTCCTGATAATGTAATTTGGTATGTGATCTCTAAGAATAACGCCTAACATTAACCTCTCCATCTTTCCTTGCATGACACATATTTTATTGATGTTTTTATTCGTTATTGTGAGAGTATCGCCCCGTACGTAAGAAAGAGGAGTATGCATCTGTCAAATACTTTCCTTTTTAAACACATAGGAAGGTTAGATTTGAATACATAGGCCAGTTTGCCATATGCAGCCCAGGAGAGACCTATTCGCCTCTGAATTTCATGTGTTTGGTTATCTCGTCCTATGCTGATTTCGTGTCCCAGGTATTTATATTGGTGCACTTGCTCTATCTCTACATTATTCAGTTTTATAGTGTCGCTTAATATAAGATTTGTCATAAACTGGGTCTTGGATTGATTGATTTTTAGACTAACCTTTCCTGAAGCTTCCTGAAGCATGTGTAGCATAGTTTATGCTTCTTGTATTTTGTCTGTTATTAAGACCATGTCGTTGGTGAAACAGAGATGATTTAACTTTTCACCTTCAATGTTAAGTCCCATTTTTTCCCAGTTTATTAATTTTAGAATACTTTGTAAAAGTGCTACGAAAAACTTTGGTAAGAGCGTATCACACTGCCGCACTCCTCTTTCGATTCGAAATTTGCTGGTGGATTGATTAGTTTCTGTTTTAACAAGAGCGGTATCATTCTCATATATGTATTCAATTACATTGGAATATCGATGATCAATACGACACTCAACAAGTGCTTCCAAAAATCTCTGCTGATTTACAGAATCAAAAGCCTTTTCGAAGTCCACAAATACGAGGTTTATTATATTCTATACATTTTTCAATGAGGATTTTAACTGTAAGCAAATGGTCGTTTGTTCCATACCCCGAGTTGCCTGTTCTTTTGAAACGAAAAACTTGAATTTATTTGCTAGACGTTTGGTAAGTATTTTCGTGAATAACTTGTACGTACTCGTATAAATGGCTCTGGAGGCTAATAGGTCAATAGTTTGTAAGCTTTGAAGCATCTCCTTTTTTATGCATGATGAAAATAGTTGTATTATTCCATTGCGATAGAATTATTCCTTCCTGGAGGCAATTATTAAATAATATTTTAAGTGATTTGATAATTTGTTGTCCTAATTGTTGAATTGCCTCTACTTCAATATTGTCTTCACCCAGAGCTTTGTTCTATTTCAGGTCCTACAAGGCTGATGTGAATTCTTCTTCTGTCATGTCTGGGATATCTTCCGATCCCTCACTTTTGGTATGTTGATTTCTGTTCTTTTATCTTGTAAGGTATATAATATTCTTTTATCTTGTAAGGTATATAATTGTTGATAAAATAATTCGATGATATGTAAAATATCTCTTTTGTTTGTTATTACGTTACCATGCATGCCCTTAATCTTGCATATGTCTTTCCTTCCCATTGTGTTCTTCCTTCTCAGGACTTTTAAGCTTTTATTCTGTTCTACAATGTTTTTAATTTCCTCTGCATTTTTTTGTATTTTGTCTTTTCTAATTTTTCTCTATTTATAGTTCTCTCCTTTGCTTCATTAACTGTTTTATTCTTTGATTTGAGTTTTATCAATGGTATTTTCTATACTATTTTTGCTGTTTTCAAATATGTCATCAACTACTGTATCTTCATTGTGTTCCAACGAGCTTGCGATCTCTCTTCTATAGAAATCCACATCCTCCGGGGTTGTCCATTTCTTATGGTTTCTTTTAAGAATCATGTTGTTTCTTTCCTGTCTAATGTTAATAAACACTTTTGCTATCACAATGCGATGATTACTCCCAACTGAACATCTGTTTAGGATACTTACGTCTTGGATAATATCTTTCCTGTTACTGATTATGAAGTAATGGGATTTTTTGTTTTATCATCTGGGCTAGAGCATGTCCATTTTCTGTTCTTGTTCTTTTTGAAGAAGTCATTAGATATAATTTATTTTGATGTAGAAAATCTATTAATGTCCTCCCTCTTTCGTTTCGATCTCCTTGGCCATGATGACCTATTGCAGTTTCCTCTTCGTCCTTTCTGCTTCCAATTTTGGCGTTGAAGTCACCGATCAACATCGTAAAACGCGGTTTTCCGTCTTCTAGAGCAGTGGAAATTTCTTCGTAGTATGTTTCTATTTCATCCTCTGAGTGGGTGCTCGTTGGCGCATAGGCCTGAACAATTTTTAAAGAGTATCTTTGATTTAATTGGATTATCAGATATATGACTCTCGGAATAACACTCTTTATTTCAGTAATTTGGTTAACATGTTTCTTATTTACAAAGAAGCCGACTCCTCTAATCAAAGTTTCTTCACCTGCATAGAGAGTTTCCTGAGTTCAATATGATTTGGTCCTCTCCAGTTCTACGGATTTCGCTTAGCCCTATTATATGCCATTTAATGTTTATAAGTGCCTCTTCCAATTCTATTAGCTTTTCATCTGTTGACAGAATTCTTACATTATATGTTGGTATATCAAGTGGCTGGAATATGCGATTGTCAGATCTTTTGTTGTTTGGTGGTAAGTTAAACGAGTTTTCGCCTCCCCCAGAATCAATCAGGCAAACCTTTTTCAAGGTGTAGGACTTGTCATTTAATGAGCCACCTACCTTTCCAAAAGTTTTATAAACTTGTCATATTCATAATTAGCCACGTATGCCAAACGGTTTGGCGAATGAATAGGGATGTAGGGATAGGGGTTTTAGGTGGTTTCGGGTGGGAAGGGTGAAAAAAATATATGATTTCCCTCCAAAATACTGGAGGTGGGACAAAATAATCATGGCTTCGTGTGAGGTAAGGTCGCGTTCCTAAAGTAGACCTGTCTTCTACTGGGAGCATAAAACAGTGTCTACCCGGTATCTATACATACATATATATATATATATATATATATATATATATATATATATATATATATATATATATATAGGGAGGAACAGTAACAGGGCTACTGGTAACAAACAAACTAAATACAATTTAGCAAAAACCTGTAGGATCACCCCAAATTTATTAGAGGAAGTGTAATGAAAGATGTAGGGTACTCTTTGTACTTTATTTGAAGCTTGAAGAAGCTAACAAATATTTAGCGAAAGCTTGAAGTTAAGAATATAAATAAAGTACAAAGAGTACCCTACCATCTTTCATTACTCTTCCTCTAATAAATTTGGAGTGATCCTACAGGTTTTTGCTAAATTGTATTTAGTTTATATATATATATATATATATATATATATATATATATATATATATATATATATATATATATATATATATATATATATATATATATATATATATATATATATATATATATATATATATATATATATATATATATGACACCACTTGATAAATCATGTTTGATGCTTCTTTTTCTATTTCTAGTTTAGAATTACAGCAGATCACAACAGTAGTGTAGTCATTATGATCAATAAAAAATTTAAACATACTATCGTAAAATACACTGCTGTATCCAACAGAATTATCTATATCGTAATTGCATTAAACAAAAGATATAGGTTGCAAATTATTCATACATATGCCCCCACAAGCAAAACAGACGAAGAGACGAAAATCTAGATAAAGCAATGCAACAAGAGAGCACATTTGATAATGATGACAGATGATTTTAACGCCAAAATTGGAGAACGATAACAAGGGGATACGGAATTCGTTGGATACTTTGAACTGGGCGATAGAAACAATAGAGGAGGGACCTTAATGAACTATCTCAACAAGGAAAAACTGTACTGTCTCAACACATTCTTTAAGAAAGAAGCCAGAACAGCGTAAATAGACCTGGTGAAGCTCAGATAGCAAGACAAAAAATGAAATTGATTTTATACTGTCTAATTGTAAAAATACATGTAGAGATGTGTCTGCTTTAAATCAGTTTTATACCGGCAGCGACCACAGGCTGGTAAGGGAAAAAATAATTATAAACACCAAAAGTGAAAGAAACAAACTCTTCAAAAAACAGCGCTACTCATCCGGAGAAATTCTGAAACAAAAAGAAGACAAATACTAAAATAAACTTAAACGAATAATGACAACGGACACATATGCTCAAATGAATATAAACGAAATTACAGCTAAAATCACAACCTCAATAACATCAACCAAGAAAATATGTTCGCAAACAAAACTTCATAAAAATCCAAAGTTAAAGCCTAGGACATTAAAACCACTAGAAGAAAGAAGAAATATCACAAATAAAACGTCAGCAAGCTTTAAAGAATTAAATAAACCAGTTATGAAGGAGATCCGAAAAGATCAAAGAAACTACACTTCAAACATCATAGAGAAAATTATAAAAGATAACTGTAAAATGAAAAACTATTACGTTCACAACTGTTTAGTGGAAAAACAAAAATTACCAAACTACGAGATGAAAACAATAAAATAGTAAATAATAAGAATTATATAATTAGAGCTGTTGAAGTCTTTTACACAAGATTTTACTCATGCCAGTCAGATAGACGACAAGAAAGTATGAACATTATAAACGTAGGATCTGAAGAACTCCCAAATATCACAGAGGAGGAAATATAAGCTGCGTTGAACCAAATGAAAAACAATAGATGCCCTGGAGAAGATCAAATCACTGTAGATATGCTGAAACTTGGCGGTAAATCTGTGAAAGATGCATTGAAAGTCCTACTAAATAAATGTCTCTATAAGGGAAACATATCAAAAAAAAATGGTGTAATTCGAAGGTTATACTTCTCTTTAGGAAAGGTGATAATACTGATACTGAATATTATCCACCCATATATCTTCAGTCGCACATATATAAGCTCTTCACTAAAGTCTTAACCAATCGCCTCACATCAAAACTAAATTTCTATCAACCTGTGGAACAGGCGGGCTTCAGAAAGGGATCTAGCAATCGACCACCTCTACACAATTCATACTGTAATAGAAAAATGTACAGAATATAAGGTACCAATACATTTGGCCTTCATTGGTCAGTTCTAAAATCCCTAGCGAATGCAAGAATATATTCCAGATATATAAAAATAATAGAGAACATCTATACATATTAAAATTAACGAAAGAACTGACACTAACAACATACCATTAAAAAAAGAAGTGCAACAAGGAGATACTATCTTACCTAAATTATTTACGATGGCCCTTGAAGACGTCTTTGAGGAGTTAAATTGGAATGAGAAAGGTATCAACATCGACGGCACTAGACTGAGTCATCTTAGATTGGCAGACGATATAGTAGTAATAGCTAATAACACCAATGAGTTACAGGAAATGTTGAACCAGCTGAATGTGATCTCTGCAAGGGTAGGTCTTAAAATGAATTTTTAAAGACCTAAATTTATGAACCCTGAAGATACCAACATACAGATAGGAAATAACTCGATAGAACGCGTCGACGAGTATATTTACTTAGGTCACACTATTAACATCAGAAAAGAGAACCAGCATGCAGAAATTATCAGGCGAATAAGGCTGGCATGGGCAGCTTTTGGCAAACTTAAAAAGTAGTACAATATCCATAAGCCTCAAAACTAAAATCTACACTTCCTATGTTCTACCGGTTAGCACATATGGACTGGAAACGATGTGCCTCACTAAATCATTTGTAAAAAAGCTTACTTCACAGAGAAATATGGAGAGAAGCATGGAGAGAAGCATGTTGAGTATCCACCTTAAGAATAGAATTTATAACGAGCAGATAAGGGGACGAACCAAAGTCACTGATATAACTCTCGAGGCGGCAAAGATAAAGTGACGATGGGCAGGTCATGTAGCTAGATCATCCGGAGACAGATGGGTGTATATGACTACGGAATGGAGCCCCAAAGAACAGGAAGAAGCGTTCGGCGTCCACAGAAACGATGGGTCGATGATATAAGAGTAGTAGCTGGCAAACGGTGGTTAAAGATGGCAAAAGACAGGGAAGCATGGAAAAGATTAGAAGAGACTTACGTATAGAAGTGGACAGACTTAGGTTGAGAAGAAGAAAAAGTTAATTAAGGTTATTGAAATCTGTAGAAAAAATATGCAAAATACATAAACCCCGATCAAATGGATCAACAACAAACTGGTTCTATTTATAATGTACCATAGTCAGATACACCAAGAAGTGCTCGTTAGAATGAAAACATTTTTTTTTATGGGTCTAGCACACGTGCTGCAGGGGGTCCCTAAAGCACTACAGGAGCGACACATGTGCGGAAAAACCCGGTGGGAAACACAGTCCTGGGCAAATTATTCCAAAGGGATGATGTTCTCCATATAAAAGACTGCTTGAAAAGCGTTGTACGAAGAGTAACAAGATGAACCTCATACGGATGTGAAGTATCTGCGCGACGTGTATTTCTAACATGCACCGCTCTGGAAGGAATTATACGGGCCACATCCTCCGAACACTTTCCATGAAAATACTTGTAGAATAGGCCCAAGTCGCCAACCGTTCTTCGATGTTGCAGCAAATCAAGGCCCGCGCTCAGTTCCGGGTCTCCAATCAGAGGAACAACTCTTCTCTGAATAGAATCAAACAAATACAGTGTATGTTTGGGAGCGGAACCCCAAACATGGGAGCAGTATTCTATAGCTGGTCGAATTTGAGCTTTGTAAAGAATTAACAGTTGTTGTGGAGTGTAAAGCTTTCTGGTTCGAAATAATATTCCCAGCTTTTGAGAAGCTCTCCTTGCTATACCTGCAACATGCTCATGCTAGGACATATTTGCTCCCAATGGAGTGCCCCGTCATAACTATGTCAGGTTCAGCAACGTTAACTTTTTTTAAAAAAACTGCCCGCTGGGTTTTTGTAGTGTTAAATTCCACTTGGTTACTGTCACCCCAAGATAGAATTTCTTTTAGGTCCTTGTTAAGTTGAACATCTTCCCGCTGTCTGCGGGCACTCGCCTGGGCAGCAAAAATCGATTTTATTCTTCAACATAGTTCTTTCAAGAGTGATACGCCTATTCCAGCGAGCTTCCCATATTTGAAGAGTTTTCATATAGTAGGATTTGTCAAGCTTTCTATAATAAGCCACAGTTTCCCATTCAACTTCTTTATTTGAGCCAAACCTCTTTCCCTGAAGCCACCTTTTCCAATCTGGAAAAAGGTAATAATCGCTGGGGGCCAGAGCTAGTAAATACGGCGGATAAGGAAGCAATTCATAGCCCAACTGGTCCAATTTCACCATGGATTTTATGGACTTGTGAGCTAGTGCATTATCTTGGTAAAACAATACTTTTTTCTTCACTAAATGCGGTCTTTTATACTTGATTTCACCATTCAAACGCACCAATAAACCAACAACAGTCTTCGGTGATTGTTCACTCCTTTGTCAATCGATCGATTATTTCACGTGTATCTCAAAAAATACTTGCCAAAAACACGGATCTTCTGAAAGTTGACACTAACTGAAAATTATGTTTGTTGTGCCGCCATCTCTCGGAAACTCTCGGGACTATATATCCCAGCAATCTGATTTACGTGTTTTTTTTTTTATTTCATACATATGTTCTTTAATAAATGGATTACTGACGAAGATCGGCTGTCAAGAACGGATAGAGCTAGAAATGAAAGAATAAGGGATGTAATGAAGGTAAAAACCACGATTATTAAGGAAATTCGGCAACTTATATGGTACGGACACGTGGAAAAAAATGGAAGAACGCCGAATACTAAAGATGGTTCTAAAGTAGGTACCAAGCAAAAATAGGAGAATAGAGAGACCAAGGGCGACATGGTTTGAATGTGTTCAGAGGGCAATGTGAGAGAAAAATCTAAGACCCAGAGATTGGAAAGAACGCTATAAAAAAAAAACTGGATTAATGGTGATGACTTACGTTCTCTGGCCATGTTTTAGTATCTATGTTGTTACATTAGGTAACATAAGGAATAAGCAATGGCGATAATAGTAAATTAAGTCGGAATATATATATATATATATATATATATATATATATATATATATATATATATATATATATATATATATATATATATATGCTGCAATCATGCTGTGTACAGAGCGAGTCAACGAAGTTCATTATCTCATTTGTTTCGGGAATGACGTAGAAAAATGTTACGTACAATAGTTTTAAGGAAATTATTTTTGAATATACAGGGTTCTTTCAAAAAGTGTTTATGTTTTTTTAAATGAAACATCCTATTTTCTAATTTATTTTTAAATTCTGCATAAAATTTTATAACTTTTTTATTAATAATGTTATATACCTAAACCTAGTAGTTTTTCTAATATTTCAATTTTTTTTTTAAAAATAATAGTTTTCAGTTTTATCAAAAATTGCCAGTAGCACCATTGTTTCTGAAGGTAGAATACTCATAATTGGTACGAGCGTTCTAGAGAAATAAAGAAAAGATATTTGTAAAAAAAATTTAATTTAGATGCTACAATGTGTTCAAAATACATTTATGCATTTCGACTATTTTAAAATGATAAGTCTCAAATTTTTTAAATGGCCCACCCTGTATATTATTATTTTTTCTGATAGATTTTACAAAACCCTCCAACTTTTATTAAATATGTCAGATACCTATTTCTAACAGTTTTCGATTTATTTTGAATTTTCCAATTTTTACCCTTGTTTTTAATACACTTACGCTATTGTGAAAACATAAACAACTAGTTAAAAAATAATTTTAATATGGTTTAACTTATCTAATGATTAATTATAGCATCATAGTTGCCAAGAAAAAACAAAAATGTAAGCAATGTCAAACTTTGACATGTCTATTAAGCAAATAAAAATAGTTTAATTTGTTGTAGTAAGTGATGTATAAAGGTAATAGTTATGGATTTTCCTAAAAATGAATTAATTGATATGGTTTATATACTGGGCGAGGCGGGACAAAAAATATCTTTTGGCAGTAAGGCTTTACAGAGCGAAGTACCCTAATAGATGTACACCATCTAGAAAATCTTTTCAGTGCTTAATGGAACGGTTTGATGGTAGTGGTAGCGTTGAGTATACGAATTGGAAAGTAGTAAACCAGAATGCCACCAATGAGGAAAAAGAAATGGAGATTTTACTTCATGTTGAAGATAATCCCCAGGTCAACAGCCGTCAACTAGCTGACTTATCTGACACATTCCAATCTACGGCTTTTCGCAGTAATGGAGCAGTTAACAGCCATAACATGCATTATTATTCAACAGTATCATCCCTTTCATATGGAACTACACCAAGAACTTCAAGACTGTAATTTTGAACGACGAATAAACTTTTGTACCACTATGAATGGAGCAATAGAGGCCGATCCAAATTTTTAATCCAAAATAATGTTTTCTGATGAAGCTACTTTTCGCAGTAATGGAACAGTTAACAGCCATAACATGCATTATTATTCATATTATTTTGGTCCGGGAGGTTCAAAACCAAAACCATATTTTTTCCGCGAACCGCTTAACGGGCTTAGATATCTATATTTTTTGCAAAACGAATTAGCCCAGCTTCTTGAAGAAGTTGATAACTTTGAAAGGGAACAAATGTGGATTCAACAAACGGAACTCCTGCCCATTACCACCGGAAGTTCGGGAACTTTTAAACGATCGTTACCCACAAAAATGGATTAGTAGAGATGGATTTATTCAGTGGCCCCCTCGATCATGTAACTTAACACCTTTAGACTTCTTTTTGTAGGGCTACATTAAAGATCGTGTTCATGTGAATCCCCCTACAACACCAGTAGATATGGAAAATAGGACACGGAATGCGTGCAGGACCATAACGCCCTTTATGCTGAGGAAAGTGAAGAAAAATATAGTAAAACGATTGTGTATTCAAGTAGACGGGCATATTTTTAAACATTTATATAATAATTAATCATTAGATAAGTTAAACCATATTAAAATTATTTTTAACTATTTGTTTATGTTTTCACAATAGCGTAAGTGTATTAAAAACGAGGGTAAAAATTGAAAAATTTAAAATAAATCGAAAACTATTAGAAATAGGTATATGACATACCTAATAAAAGTTGGAGGGTTTTGTAAAATCTATCAGAAAAAATAATAATATACAGGGTGCGGCATTTAAAAAACTTGAGATTTTTTCAATTTAAAATAATCGAAATGTATAAATTTATTTTGAACACACTCTAGCATCTAACTCAAATTTCTTTACATATATCTTTTTTTTCATCTCTATAGAACTCTCGTTCAATTTTTTACAAAACTGAAAACTAGTATTTTTTTAAAAAAATGGAAATATTAGAAAAACTACTGGGTTTAGGTATATAACATTATCAATAAAAAAGTTATAAAATTTTACGCAGAATTTAAAAATAAATTAGAAAATAGGATGTTCCATTTAAAAAAAACATATGTTATATCTGCCACACTTTTTTGAGGTATCCTGTATACTCAAAAATATTAAACTGTGCACCTTAACATTCCCTAAAACTATTGTATTTAACATTTTTTCGTCATTCCCGAAACAAATGAGATAATGAACTTTACTCTATCGTTGACTCACCCTGTACATATTTACTAAATGTGAAACCATTATCCATAGCAACTGCGTTTGTTTTTGACAAAGAAAAGTGGTCTAGGGTAACTAGATATTAATGCTCGTGTTATATTTTTATACTGTTATTCTGCAAAACAAGGAAGAAATAACCTGCCAAGTGCAAGTCGGACTTGCGCAATTAGTGTTCCGTACGTTGATTGCTTTTAAGGGGTTACATACACCTGGAATTTTCAAAAATTAGATTTTTTTACAGGTTTTTATTCTCTATGTTTCTAAGAATTATTCAAAAAAAAAAAAATTAGAAAAATTCGATTCCTGGCATCGGATTGGGACCGTTACCTGTCTCAATGCATTGTCTACAATATTACTCAGTCACTTTTTAATAATTTTTAACTTTTTTTAAATCTTAATTACTTTTTTTTACGAAATGCCGAGTAGTTTTTTAAATTTTTTTAATAGACAATTTTTTATAAATAACGTGGGTAAATCAAATATAAACGGTAATTTTGCTATTCTTCTTAGAATGCAGTTGTTAGCTAGATGATGTTGTGTGGAGTAGATGTTTGGTTTGTGAGGAGTGGGGGAACTGGATGGGTGCGCCCGCCAAGTCGTCTTTGTCGTCAGTACAGCCATGACCGAACAAGAGGTACCTTCGTCTGTTGCGCAACGTATTATCATCAAGTTTTTAACTAATGAAGGCGTTAAACCGTCAGAAATTTTAACCCGTTTGAAGGCACAGTTTGGGGACAGTACACTGTCTCAGAATCGTGTGTATACGTGGGCGAGAGAATTTAATGGCGGACAAGAACAGGTTGAAAACGAAAGTCATGATCGACGCCCTAGGTCAAGACTTACAGATGACAACATCCGTGACGTTAGACACCTTATCGAAGGTGATCGCCGATTAACCGTTGAAGAAATTTCCTCAAAATTGATTATCAGCTATGGAAGTGTTCAATCCATAATTACTGATCGACTCGGTTTCAGAAAAATTACTGCTCGATGGTTTCCAAGGTTGTTGACTGGAAACCAAAAACAGGTCAGGTCGGAGATCGCTGAAAGGCTTCTGAATCGATTTCAGCAAGAAGGGGAGGCCTTTTTAAAACGTATAGTGACATGTGATGAGACGTGGGTACATCACTACACTCCCGAGTCCAAAATGGCAAGTAAGGAGTGGCGAAGAAAGAATGAAGGTTCCCCAGTGAAGGCCAAAACTCGTCTCTCTGCTGGAAAAGTCCTTGCAACGATTTTTTTTGACTCTAGGGGAATTTTACTGATCGATTTCCTGCACAATCAACGTACGGTGAATGCGGCTTACTACTGCCAGTTGTTACGGTTGGCAAAAGCCGCCTATCGAAAGAAAAGACGGGACATGCCCATCAGAGATGTCATTCTCCTCCAGGACAACGCCAGGCCTCACACTGCGGCTTTGACAAGGGATAGACTGGAAGAAATGGACTGGGAAACCCTCGAGAACCCTCCCTATAGCCCTGACTTATCACCCTGTGACTATTTTTTATTTGCGCCTATGAAAGAATCACTGGGGAGGACAGCGATTTGGAAGCAATGAAGAAGTCGAGGAACACGTGCGCAATTGGCTTACAACCCGCCCTCAAACCTTTTATGACCAGGAAATACGGAAACTTCCAAATCGGTGGCAAAAGTGTGTAGATCACGCAGGAGACTATATTGGAAAATGTTAAATCAATGATTTGTGTATAAGGTTATTCAATAAAAGTATAAAAAAAATTACCGTTTATATTTGATTTACCCACTAATTAAACATTTTTTTTCGTGATTTCATCATTCAAATGGTTAAATGAATCAACGTAATAGTCTCCGATGATTGTTCTCGTCTCCTCAAGATAATCGATCAATATTATTTCATGCGCATACCAAGAAATACTTGCCAAAAGACTTTCCAGCTGATTTTTGTGTTTTTGGACGCTTTGGTCGGCTTTCATGCCATCACAGCCACTTTGCGGATTGCCTGTTATCCTCGGGCGTGTTTGTGGTGCATCCATGTTTCGTCCATTGTTATGAATCGATGCACAAACTCCTTTGTATTACGCCATAACAGTGCCAAACAGTGTTCTGAATCTTCGACACGTTGTGGTTTCTGATCGATCGTGACAGTGTGCGACACCTATCAGGCATATAAGTTTTTCATATGCATATATTCATGCAAAATATGCCTCACGCATTCCATTGATATCTTCACGATGTCAGCTATATCTCTCTTTTTGACTTTGCGGTCATTCAGAACAATATGGTGATTTTTTGTGTTTTTTTGGAGTCACTGCCTCATTCGGACGTCCGGAACATGGTGCATCATCAGTGGTTATACGACCGCATTGAACTTCACTAAACCATCGACCTATAGTTGCCTTCGACGGAGCGGGTGTGCAATAACACTTCTTGCGTTCTGGCTTTAATTTTACTTATCAAAAAAACAATGTTTAATCGACACACGAACTTCTTTTTGTTCCATCGTTTTGCAAAAATCAAAAGTAGCGTCACAGCTGTAACTCGTAAACTAATAGACAAAATGTCATAAAAATTTTACACGAGTTTTGTGAGAGTTGACACTTACTAAAAATCATATGGTTTTTGGTTTGTGCTGCCATCTCTCAGCAAGTCTCGGGACTTTTCACCTCATGTAGTATACGAGTTTTATGAGTAGTAGCTGTAAAACCTTATGCTATTTTTCATTTAATTCGTAGTTTTCTATTGGCGAGAGGAAAAGAAAGAGTTTCTCTTTTAGTCAATACGAATAATTTTAAGCAAAGAAATATTGCATACCACAAGCACGGCGACAAGCAGCATATTATCGTGGAAAATCGAAAAACTTTTTTCTTACCTAATTCTTTTTTATACTCCATCTGCTCCTGTCTATTAGTCTTGTATCTCAAAGTATTATCTACTGCTCTACGCAAATCCTTACTACCAAATTGAAACCTCAACATCGGATCTTCTCTGGTTCTTGTTACTTTTTGACCATCCCGTACAATTGGTGCACCACACCCTG
>CM032452.1:9086727-9255101 GCA_019049505.1 Pachyrhynchus sulphureomaculatus | reverse complement strand
AAAAATAGTATAGAGATTATTTTTTTTTCGGTTCCACTGTCATTAAAAAAAATATTTAAAATAAAATGGCAGTTGTAGTGGGTAAGGGCGTCCCAAAATTCACGCAAGAATTAATTTTGATAGAAAACACAGGTTTTTAATTAAAAATTGTAATTTTTTTATTAATTCATAAAGTATACAGTATAGGGTTATGTATGGAATAACATATCAGGTAAATGGTCTCCACGGCTTTGCTAGCACATATACACTCTTTTGTCGAAATTTTCCATAACCTTTTTGCATAAATATGGCTAAATTTCGTTGATACAGCGCTTCATTTCCTCCTTCAAATCGTGGGTGGTCGTGGGCTTGTTGGCATAAACCTTAGACTTTAAAAAACCCCAAAGAAAAAGTCCAACGGCGTTAAATCGCATGATCTGGGCGGCCAATTTTGATCACCCAAAAACGGGATATTACACGACCAGGAAATGACTCATGCAGTAATTGAATTGTTTCTCGGGCTGTATGGTATGTGTCACACTCTTGTTGAAACCACATGTCGTCCACACCCATATCTTGCAATTTAGGCCACAAAAAACTGGATTATCATATCGCGATAAAATTAACGATCACCATTAACTGTTTTTGCCTGGCCAACCGCATTTTCGAAGAAGAATGATGCCTCCAGCCGAATATCCGCACCAAACAGTGACACGTTGTGGATGCATTTGTTTCGCAACAGTCACGTGTGGATTGTCCGAACCCCAAATGCGACAATCTTGTCGATTAACGAAGCCATCAAGATGGAAATGAGCCTCATCGCTGAAGATGATTTTCTTCGAAAAATCAGTATCCACTTGTTGTTGTTCCATAATCCATTCAACGAAATCTCTTCGTTGTGCGTGGTCAGTAGGCTTCAGTTGTTAAGTCAATTGAACTTTGTAAGCATGAAGATGCAAATTTTTCGTAGAGAGCTTCTCGAAATGTCCAATTCTTGACCACAGTACCGAATTGATGTTCCTGGAGTCTCAGCAACACTCTCACGAACTTCAATGTTTTGTGTCGAACGACTTGTTGAAGGACGGCCAGAGCATTTAAGATCACTAATTGATCCAGTCCCCTCCCTGAATTTTTCAATTAATCTCTTCACAGTTGATGAGGCTAAATCACTATTCCGACCATATTTTGTACGAAAATTCGGAACTGTAGCTGCCAAACTTTCGTTATTTTTAAAATATTGCTCAACAATGAAAACACGTTGTTCTTTCATGTAGTTAATAACCCTGAACTGTCAGCTGTCACACTGTATTTTTTGTTTTGTTGGCAACGCTTTACCATACAAATGGCGCCAAATTCAAATGTGGCATGAATTTTGGGACACCCTTTACTTCCAATCTCATTTATGATTAAATTAACATTTCTGTATACCGCTAAATATTTTGAAGTCGGCTATTGAGGGGTTTCTTGGGGTGCTGATTCAAAATTCGATGACAGATTTGAAAAATTCAAAATGGTGAGTCCCATATGGCAGCCAGAGGGTTCGTAATTTATATTCAAAATGGATGATCCAACATTGCAGTTAGTATATATAAAAAAAATACATGAAAATATACCTATTTATATAAAAAATGAATATATTTAATAATAATTGTATAAATACAATACAATAAAATAAAGAATAAATTACAAAAAATGTATAACAAAAATATTTTCTCTATTTTATTTTGTAGTCACTTTCTTCTTCTTCAATTTGTTCACAATTTTTATCATCATTATCCTCTTGTAATGATGGAAGAATAGGTAAATTTGTGCAACCTTGTGAAGAAAAGCAGAAGCCACCGACTGAAGAGCATAGCAGTCCTGCTATTTTGCAGCTACAATTTTTTTTTCACAACCTTTCTTACAATTGCAAAACATCATTGATGATAGAGACGCAGGGGCTGACATTTTCGTCATTTTTACAGGTGTTAATATTTTTGAATTGGTGTCCTCCACTTTCCAATCTCAATTGTTTGGCATTAGACAACCATTGTTGTATTTGCAAATACAGTATACAAACTACATGAGCGTCGCACAGATGACAGACAACAGATCGGGCTGGTGGCGCTGCGCGCGCGTTTCTTCTCTGATGGCCTTTAACAAAATTCCTTCGAGGTAATTTATAATTTTTATATTTTCAGTAACTGTTTTCTTTGTACCTAGATGTTTAAATGAAATATAAGTACTTTATAGTTAAAGCTTAGATTTTTATGTTTCATTTCCTACCTTCAAATATATTTTTTTTTATTTTAGGTTTAAGTTGTATGATTAATAATAACCAAAAGTACGTTTATCAAGAAAACTTTTTTAAGAGCAAAATTACAAAAAAGGAGAAAGTTTTTAGTGATTTTCTAACATTTTTACCTGAAACTAAAAAAAAATAAAAATTGTCGGACTTTTTTTATCATTTCGTACTGCTTTGAACGTAAAATTGCGGGCGGCGCATTACAGCAGGCAAATTTTCATATTTTAAAACTCAATTTTTAAATAACACAGACGATGTGGAGTATTTTTATTAGTCTTAATTGAAACTTAACATATAATATATGCAGAAGGATTTTTTTTCAATACTATATTTTATTAAAAATAAACTTCGTTTTAAGTTTTACAAATTATAAAGCAACAAGAATAAAAACTATTAGTATCATCGGAAAGCTGAAAGTTTCCTATTCAAAAACCTCTTTTAATTTTTTTTACACTCTGAAAACAAGTAGTATGGATTAACCTTCGAACTACTACACTTTTTGAATCACCTATCCGAATAATCCGAATAAATTTTCACGCTAATAAATTTAGAAGAAAAATCTATATACTATTTTTTTGTAAAATTTCCCGCTCTTTCACGTGGTGCTATTAGCTTCTCGATATCTTTTTATTTTTCAAGATATGACCGAAAAACCGAACTTTTTATTTTATTGTGGATTTTGTGGGGTTAGCGTACATCAACCTTAAGCAAACTTTTTTTTACCCCCGTTATCGTTTTCTACGTCCAAAAAACTACCTGTGCGCCAAAATGCAGCCTGTTAATACTCGTATTTAATAAGAGCTCAAAACCCCTGGCGACTGAGCTGTAATGGATTGCGTTACATAAATTTATATTTTCAAGCACCTTCACCACAATGTCAGATAATAAACTTGATATACAAATACGAGGCTGGTTTGAAAAGTCCGTGCAAAGTCCGAGAGATGGCACCACTGGCGCGTATCGAGGTCATGTTTAGTTAGTAGCATCTCTTGAATGAACGCACACCAAGTTTCAGCCATATTGGTCTATTTCTTTGTGTTTGGCATTCGTGTGAATCAAGGAAGTCGAGTGATTTTCAAGAAATGGACGAAAAAGAATTTCGTGTGGTGATTAAACATTACTTTATGAAAGGCAAAACGCCTCAGGAGACTAAAGAGAAGCTTGATAAACATTATGGTGACTCTGCACCTTCGATTAGAAAAGTTTATAAGTGGTTTCAAAATTTTCGGATTGGCCATATGGGCACAAATGACGCTGAACGTTTTGGACGGCCTGTGGAGGTTACGACTCCAGAAATCATTGATCAAATCCATGATATGGTGATGGATGACAGAAGAGTTAAGGTGCGTGAGATTGCTAGTGCTGTGGGCATCTCGACTGAACGGGTACATAATATTTTGCATAAACATTTGGACATGAGAAAGCTATCCGCAAGATGGGTGCCGCGATTGCTCACGCTTGACCAAAAACGGAATCGTGTGAAGTGTTGCAAGGATGGTTTGCAGCTGTTCCACAAGAATCCGGAATACTTTAAGCGTCGTTTCGTCACTGTGGATGAAACATGGTTACATTACTATACTCCTGAGATCAAACAACAATCTAAACAATGGGTTACCAAGGGGAATCTGCACCAAAAAAGGCGAAGACCGTTCCTTCGGCCGAAAGGTTATGGCGACTGTCTTTTGGGATTCGCAAGGGATAATCCTCATCGACTATCTAGAAAAGGGTGGGTAAAAACTATTACAGGTGAATATTATTCATCGTTATTGGACCGTTTGAAAACCGAGCTGCAAGAAAAACGCCCTCGATTGGCCCACAAGAAAGTCCTTTTCCATCACGACAACGCACCAGCACACACCTCAGTAGTTGTGGTCGCAAAATTAATGGAAATAGGATTCCAACTCGTTTCACATCCCCCCTATTCTCCAGACTTGGCTCCCTCGGACTACTATTTGTTCCCCAATTTGAAGAAATGGCTGGCGGGACAAAGATTTTATTCAAACGAGGAGGTGATTGCAGACACTAATGGATATTTTGCAGACTTGAACAAATCCTATTATTCGGAAGGGATCAACAAACTAGAACATCGTTGGACGAAGTGTATAAGCCTAAAAGGAGACTATGTCGAAAAATAAAAAAGGTTTACCCCAAACACATAAGTAGTTTTTATTTTTTCACGGACTTTTCAAACCAGCCTCGTATATACGCTTAGTGTTATTACAGGTTGAGTACAGGGCTGCTTTCAATTCTTACCAACTCTAAATTTTGAGCCTATTTTTGATTAATAAGGCCAGGGCAGGCAACCTAGCTATCCATATTTTTAACTCATCGATATATGATTACTTATTGATATATCCATAGTTTCTTGTAAAAGATACCATACGTCAGTGTCGCAGCTAGGGAAGGGCAACAGGGGCGGCTGCCAGTTGCGCAGACCTCAAAGGAGCACATTAACAAGGCACTTACACAAAATTTAAACAAGAGTTTATACTATACAAACGAACAATTAATGGCGAGAGCGCCTAATAGAAAACGCAAAAGAAAATTTAAAGCAATGTTCGACGAAAAGGCCAAGAATGACGCCGCCACAATGACTCCACTTCAACAGTTTAAAATTCGGCTTTGCTGTGTACTGGACACACTCATTTAGCAAATGGATTTGAGATTTTAAAATTTAGTTGCTGTAGCTTCTGATTTTGGTTTCTTAACGAAATTTTCATTACAGACAACCCCCACTAAAGAACTAAAAAAATCCGCAGCTGATCTCGCATTAAAATATAAAGAAGATTTAGATGCCAATTAGTTATGTTTGGAAATTGAAAGTTACAAACACCAAATAAAATCATTATTGCCAGATGTAAAAAATGCAGACTACATTGCTCTTCTGAATTGTTAATAAAAAATTATTTGCGATCGCAGATTGACCAAAAACGTCTGAACAATCTCGCTATAATTTCAGTTGAATACGAAATTGCAAAAAAAATTAATCTAGATGACAAAATTTCATCAGAAAAAGCGAGAAAGATGTATCTTTAACCAAATTCCATTATTTCTGTGTGATGTAAATTATATTCGGCAAGAATTCATTCTGAAGGGATGGGGTTCTCTACAGAAAATAATTCTTGAAGAAGGTGGTACGAGAAGTAATAAGCTGAACCGCATACAGATGGGACGTGTATTCCTGGCGTGAACCACTCGGGGAGAAATTAAGTGAGCTACGTCCATCGAACACTTTTCATACTTATGGAGTAGACTCAAGTCACAAACCGTTCTTCGATGTTCTAAGGAATTAAGGTTACCGGTGTGTTCTGGGTCTTCAATCGGGCGAATAGCTCTCCTTTGAATAGAATCTACCGAATATAGCGTATGTTTGGGAGCAGAGCCGCAAATATGGGAGCAGTATTCCGTCGTCAGTCGAATTTAAGCTTTGAACAGAATTAAAATATGTTGTGAGATATAAGGTCTTCTAGCAGCCCAGTCACCCGAAACGAAAATATAGTAAAAGTTCACATAAATTTAAATAAGTTAGTTTTTTAGCCAGAGAGCCAAATAATATATGTAAAAAGTTTACAGCAATCGGATCATAGCCGGGTGAAACATGGGGTCCGAAAGGGCCCCATTTTGGGTCTTTCAAGAATATTTCGAAAAATATGCATAATTTGTAAATATATTACATAGAAAAAATATAGATCAAATAATTCTGCACCAAAAAGGTCTTCTGATATTTTCTTATAAAATGCACCGTTTTCGAGAAAATCGCGATCCAAAAAATGTGGGTTTGCAATAAACGCATATTTTGACAATTATACTAAATTTTTTTGAAAATACCGATACATTTTTTAAAGAATTCTTATCCAACGAATTCTTCAGTACGGTATTAACGAAAGAGTGTGTAAATTGACATAAGATCATATGAATTTGTTATTCAATTTTAACTTTACCTTAAGATAATGCAAAAAACTTATAAATACAAAAAAATGTGGCGCAAAATGGAATTACATGGAAAAAATAATACAAAATTACATATGTTAAATAAAAAAATACTAAAGCATTTACTTACTTCTCCAATTTTAACTCGACCTCAAAAGTGTCAAATTAATGAATACCTTGTAATTACGAGGATGGATTGAAAAGTTCGCGGCCTCACAAAAAAAAATAATAATAATATTTTTATTATAGTATCCTCAATAAGTTCATACTTTCTTTGGTTGTCACAGTGTAAAATTTTGTTGCTGTAGAATTCGTGGTTTTTAGGTTAGAACGAGTTTAGTGAGACCAAGTGTAACATTTTTGGAAAAATGGAAAACATTGAACAACGTGCGGTCATCAAGTACCTGTATAAAAAAAGATTAACACCAAAGGAGATCCACGATGATATGACAACAATACTAGGGGAATCTGCTCCGTCATATACCACTGTGAAAAAATGGGTTGCAGAATTTCAACGTGGACGAGAGAGCATCGAAGGTGACCTTCGCTCCGGCCGGCCCACGACGTCTACGACTGAAGAAAACATCAGCAAAGTGTGTGAACTTATATTGAAAGACCGTAGATTAACTATCAGGGAGATTGCAGACACTATAGGCATCTCGTATGAACGAACAAAAAACATCATTACCAACGAACTCAGATTTTCTAAGGTTTCCGCTAGGTGGGTCCCCAGATTGCTTTCAGTTGAACAAAAACGAATTCGACTCATGATTTCTCGCGACTGTTTGGAGATGTTTGAGGCTGATCCGCAAGATTTTCTTAACAGGTTTGTGACAATGAACGAAACTTGGGTTCACCACTATACTCCAGAGTCAAAACAACAATCCAAGCAATGGAAAAAATCTGGTGAACCGACCCCAAAGAAAGCGAAGGCAATTCTGTCGGCATTATTATGCTAAAGGTATTATTATGGTGGACTACCTTCCGAAAGGCTAAACAATAAACTCGACTTACTATTGCACCCTTTTGCGTCGTTTACGTCAAGAAATTAAAGAGAAACGCCCAGGATTACTGAGAAAGAAAGTTTTGTTCCATCAGGACAACGCTCGCTTTCACACGTCTGTTAAGTCTATGGCTCAAATTCGTGATTGTGGTTTCGAATTGCTGCCCCACCCGGCTTATTCTCCTGATTTGACACCTTCGGACTTTCATCTATTTCCAAACCTAAACAAACACCTCGGTGGCCAGAAATTTTCATCAAATAAAGAAGTCGAAGCTGCAATTGACCAGTATTTTGAAGACCTTGAGGAATCTTTGGAAAACAGGTGGAAGAAGTGCATAGAGCTAGGTGGAGATTACGTCGAAAAATAAAAATATTTTTGTACGTATTTTATTTTGTTTTCTTGACTAGGCCGCGAACTTTTAAAGCCATCCTCGTACAAATAAAACAGATCAGTTAGAGATTTAAACAAAAAAATGAAAAATTAATGTAAAAATGTTATGAAATTGTATTTCTAAAGTGATTTTCGTGAAGAGAAATGTTTAATATTTAAGAAAAAACATACATAAAGTTGCGGTACTTATCTTCAACATTTCTAAGATAATTCAAATTCAAAAATGACCTAACCCTAAAAAATAGCACAAAAACACATTTCTTTATTTTCAATGCATTTAAAATCGGAATATCAGGCAGTGAAATGTGTATTTCTAAATGAAAAAGGAATATATACAGAAGAAAATTTCTGAAGGGTTTTTCGATTAGATTAAATTTATCAATAAGTATTAATATATAAAAATTCAAGCGTATGTTTTAAAAAAGTTTTACTTTCAAAGGTATTTCCTGATCTTAATTTCAAAAAAAAAACTGAATTTCATTAATGCATCAGAAACGTTTTAAATTCCGATTTTCTTGAAAACAATGCATTTAACAGGAAAATATCAAGAGACCTTTTTTAGGCAGAATCGTAAGGTCTATATTTTTTTCCAAGTAATGTTTCCACAAATTATGCATATTTTTCGAGATATTCTTGAAAGATTAAACCCTTTTAAATTTATGTGCAGTTCAATTCCTCAGTGACTGGATTATAGAACGAAAGAAGCTCGCTTTAGGGGTACCTTGACATAACTATATCGGGTTCAGCAACGTTGACTTTTTTAGAAAAAACTGCTGCCTGTATTGGCTGCGGATATTTGCATGAGTAGCCGATGTTCGAGCGTTTAGAGTGAATGAAGAAATAAGCGTACTGTCATCTGCAAAGTTATAAATTGGATTCCTGGTCCATAATGTAAGTAAAAATGAGAGTAGGAGACAGTAAGAAGCCTTGGGGTGTACCGGAGTTGTTTCTGAAGGTATTAGAAAGAAATTCGTCGACTTTTACTCCTAAAGAACGCTTTCTGAAGAAATATGAGAACTATAAACAAAACTTTTCAGCCATGCCATAAGAGCGTAATTCAGCTAACAATCCGTCATGGCAGACACGGTCGAATGCCTTAGATATGTCAAAGACAACCGTTCGAGATTTTTTAAAAATTCCATACAGTTGTTCCCAAATATTTGTAACATAAGTTAGAAGATCTCCTATTGATCTTTGATTTTTGATTTTGATTTTTCAATTCATCTATTATTACTCGATGTATAGGGGTCCTAAGAGATGTAATAATCCAGGTAGACGATTTTTTTCACCAGTACAATGCTTTATTTATAAAACAAATTCCAAATATTTTGTATTCAGTATTTTTAAATCACTTTTCTAATAATTTTCTTTCGTCTTACCTCATGTTGCTCTTTTATTTTCCTTCTTCTTTCCTCTTCTTTCTGTTTCTTTAATAATGTCATTCCCTCTCTTACTATTTTCTCTTGTAAATACTTCTTCTCCAATTCTGCACTAGTCTGAACACCTTCGCTAATATGCATCTTGAAAATATTTTACTTCTTAGCACAAATGTTAAGTGAACAATTCTGAAAAAAAGAGGATTAAAATTCGATAAATATCGAATTATATATTCAAGTAAAAAAAAAACCGGTCAAGTGCAAGTTGAACTTGCACAATTAGTGTTCCGTACGTTGATTGCTTTTAAAATAAAAATTTTTGTAACGGTGGTATAAAATGATCAGTAACTTCACAAAACACACCGCAAATGAGTTTTCAACAAAGTTTGTTCCCAACTTTTACTGAAAACTAATGACCTTGAAATTTTTGTTTTTTTATATACCAGATAAATTACACTGTCTGTAATTTTTTAAGTTATGGAAAAATAACCATATACGGACACCACTACGTGATAGTAGACCAAAAAAAAAAAGACCCGTGTCTCCCAGTTTTTCCGAAAGTCATGCACTTTTTTTTTATGGGCCCCCAAAGATTTGAGGCCTGGGTGTAATTTTTGCAAAAAACTCATCATATTCTGAGGCTCATATCTTGCAAACCGTTCGGAATTTTAATTTACTTTCTGTGGCAAAGTTGTAGCCCTTGTCATAAGGAACAAAAATTGTGAACATTTAAAGTAAAAAAAAAACTTCATCTTGAAGATCAAAATAGCTAAAAAACTGTAAAAAATTCGATTTTTTTTACCTTTTTTTCCCTGTTTAGGCCCATAGCTAGCAAACCGTTCAAAATTCAAGGACACAATCAACTACAAAAATGTAGCTAAGATCTTAGTAAACAACTTTCTAGAATATATGAACTTCCTAGGAATGATTCTTAACACTGTTTAGGTAGCCGCAAAAGTTAAAATTTTCCCGAAAAATCTACTTTTTTTAAGTTTTTTGCGATTTTGATCTGAAAGATGAAATTTTTTGGATTTTATATGTTCACAATTTTTGTTCTTTATGACAAGAGTTACAACTTTGCCTCAGAAAGTAAATCAAAATTCCGAACGGTTTGCAAGATATGAGCCTGAGAATATGATCAGTTTTTTGCAAAAATGACACCGAGGCCCCAAATCTTTGGGGCCTCATAAAAAAAAAATGCATTACTTGGGGCAAAACTGGGAGACACGGGTCTTTTTTTACACGAGACTCCCAGTTTTGGCCCAATTCATGTACTTTTTTTATGAGGCCCCAAGGATTTGGGGCCTCGGTGTCATTTTTGCAAAAAACTGATCATATTCTCAGGCTCATATCTTGCAAACCGTTCGGAATTTTAATTTACTTTCTGTGACAAAGTTGTAGCCCTTGTCATAAGGAACAAAAATTGTGAACATTTAAAGTAAAAAAAAACTTCATCTTGAAGATCAAAATAGCTAAAAACTGTAAAAAATTCGATTTTTTTTACCTTTTTTTCCCTGTTTAGGCCCATAGCTAGCAAACCGTTCAAAATTCAAGGAAACAATCAACTACAAAAATGTAGCTAAGATCTTAGTAAACAACTTTCTAGAATATATGAACTTCCTAGGAATGATTCTTAACACTGTTTAGGTAGCCGCAAAAGTTAAAATTTTCCCGAAAAATCTACTTTTTTTAAGTTTTTTGCGATTTTGATCTGGAAGATGAATTTTTTTGGATTTTATATGTTCACAATTTTTGTTCTTTATGACAAGAGTTACAACTTTGCCCCAGAAAGTAAATCAAAATTCCGAACGGTTTGCAAGATATGAGCCTGAGAAAATGATCAGTTTTTTGCAAAAATGACATGAGGCCCCAAATCTTTGGGGCCTCATAAAAAAAAAAAAATGCATTACTTGGGGCAAAACTGGGAGACACGGGTCTTTTTTTACCCGAGGCTCCCAGTTTTGGCCCAATTCATGTACTTTTTTTTATGAGGCCCCAAGGATTTGGGGCCTCGGTGTCATTTTTGCAAAAAAACTGATCATATTCTCAGGCTCATATCTTGCAAACCGTTTGGAATTTTTATTTACTTTCTGAAGCAAAGTTGTAGCTCTTGTCATAAAGAACAAAAATTGTGAACATATAAAATCCAAAAAATTTCATCTTCCAGATCAAAATCACAAAAAACTTTAAAAAAGTAGATTTTTCGAGAAAATTTTCACTTTTGCGGCTACCTAAACAGTGTTAAGAATCATTCCTAGGAAGTTCATATATTCTAGAAAGTTGTTTACTAAGATCTTAGCTACATTTTTGTAGCTGATTGTTTCCTTGAATTTTGAACGGTTTGCTAGCTATGGGCCTAAACAGGGAAAAAAAGGTAAAAAAAAATCGAATTTTTTACAGTTTTTTGCTATTTTGATCGTGAAGATGAAGTTTTTTTTACTTTAAATGTTCACAATTTTTGTTCCTTATGACAAGGGCTATAACTTTGCCACAGAAAGTAAATTAAAATTCCGAACGGTTTGCAAGATATGAGCCTCAGAATATGATGAGTTTTTTGCAAAAATTACACCCAGGCCTCAAATCTTTGGGGGCCCATAAAAAAAAAGTGCATAACTTTCGGAAAAACTGGGAGACACGCGTCTTTTTTTTTTTGGTCTATTATCGCGTGGTGGTGTCCGTATATGGTTATTTTTTTTCGTGTTGCACTGTGTTATTAAAGGTAATGCACTCGTGATAATTTTCGTTCAACCTACAAAATATTACAGAATTTTTTTGATCAGTACTTTTTGAGATAAGGTAGGAGGACAGCGATTTTTCGTGATTTTTTAAAAATAATACAAAAAAAGTGTGCGCAGGTATTATATTATATATATATATATATATATATATATATATATATATATATATATATATATATATATATATATATATATATATATATATATATATATATATATATATACAGTGACTCACAGCTTAAATGATGCAGTCACTATAAGAAAAGACTAACTGGTCTCAGTGCCTCTTTATTTATTTAGAAAAAACTCCGGGGAAATAGTGTTCCATGCTTCAGTAATTTTTACTTTTAATTCGGTTTTATTTGATATTGGGGCACTATTTACTTTATTTTTTAATGTCGGCCATAAATTTTCAATTACATTTAAATCTGGTGACTGGGCTGGTGTTTTAATAACATTTGGACAGTTATAAAGCAACCAACTGCTGATTCGAAATGACGTGTGCTTTGGATCATTGTCGTGATAGAACCGATAATTGTTTTCAATATCTAATTTTTGGGCACTAGTGACGAGATGCTGCCTTAGTATATCCAAGTACACATATTGGTTCATATTGCCTCCGACGAAATGCATGTTACCTACTCCTGCAGATGACATACAGCCTCATAACATCACTCCACCTCCACCGTGCTTTACCGTAGCTTTCATATTTTTCAATTTTAATTCTTCGTTAGGCTTTCTTCACACTGATATTTTTCCATCGGACCCAAATAAGTTTATTTTGGTCTCATCAGCAAATATTACTGAATTCCAGAAGTTCAAGTTTTTATTGATATGCTCTCTGGCAAATTCCAATCTCACGCGTCTATTTCTTTGGCTAATGAAAGGCTTATTTCTAGCAGTTTGACCATGTAAATTATTATTTCGCAAGATCCGTCGAACTGTTTCGGGGTTACTTTAGCGCACTTTTTTTTGGATTATTTGATACCTCTCTTAAAATCCATCTTTCTTCACGTTCATTTGAAGATCTTATTTGGAGCCAACCTTGACTTATTCTCGACTCTATTTTCATTCCAGTAACGTTCAATGATATGCTGAACAGTTGACGGACATTTATTTACCATTTTGGCTATGTCTCTTTGGCTGTATTCATTCCTGTAATGAGTAATAATTAAATTTCTCTCAGAAATTGTAGTTCGACGACCCATTCTTAAACAATTTCGTTTTATTGAATGAAAAAATGTAAAAGTAAACAAAAAACAATTGCACTAAGAAATCAAAGCAACACCGCCTTCGTAAATATCAAAATGCGATAAGTTTTGACCCCTGTTGTTATTTTGCATCATTTAAGCTGTGACGTTAAAATTGCATATGATTTGATTAATTATTTATTGTTAATTAAGTAAGGCATATTTAAGACAAAAAGTAATTCATACTCTTTACTAATTTAAATTCAATAAGTTGTTTTTTCCAAATAAATAAAGAGGCACTGAGACCATTTAGTCTTTTCTTATAGCGACTGCATCATTTAGGCTGTGAGTCACTGTATATATATATATATATATATATATATATATATATATATATATATATATATATATATATATATATATATATATACACATATATATATTTACTCGTGTTTTCACAAGCTTTCATTTGACACCACACTCGATGACCTAGTAAAATTTTTTTTTTTCACTTCCGATTTCACCCTCCCAAACCAACCCCTTAAGTCAAAATTTAACTTTCAAAACTACACGGCTCTGATGAGGGCATTAATTCCTATATTATTACTAAATTTCAACTTTCTATGACAAATATTTTCGGAGAAAATCGGGTGTGACAGACAGACAGACAGACAGACAGACACCGAAGTAATCTTATAAGTGTTCCGTACAGAACACAAAAAATAGTTGTTCCGCTACTCGATACTCATTACCTAACGAATTATGCCGAAATAATCCGAATTTTTTACTTCCTTCCTCAATAATAAGCAAGACCTCTTCCATTCTCCGGAACCAGTCTACGTATGTTGCGTAGCAAATCAAAAAAGTAATATAGATCAAAAAATATAATTAATTTATTGAATAAGAAAAAGTAACGTTGAATAATACCACTGATAAAAAAAAATTCAACAGCAGTGAGACAAAATTCATCAACCCTCGTATGCAGGTATAAAACAGTTTGAAATAAAAAAGAAGAAGAATATAGTAATGGGAATTTGCCCGGAATATCCATGTTAAACATCGATATAGACCTGAAAACGACCCATATAATTATTAAATAGATTAATGTGGGTGGTAACACATACAAATTTGGATCCAAATTTTCAACTGTTCTTCAATCAGACGAATAACTCTCTTCTGGATAGAATTTAACGAATGCGGAATATGCTTGGGAACAGAGCTATCTACTTGTTCATATGGACATATTTGCGCTACTTTGACATCTCAAGAGATCGTGAATGTTTTTATATTGAAAAAAAAGTTTATATTGGTATATTTACTCCACACCGCACAAAAAACTTTCCTTAAGCTTTAACATTTTTAAATATACGTAATCTGACCTGCCTGATGTGTCCTGAGACAAGTCCTCTTTGAAGAAATTTTTTTATGTGCTGTGCTGTAGGAAAATCAGTACAGTGCCACAGGAGCGACGCGTGTGCGGAAAAAACGATTCAAGTTGGTCTTGAATCATTGAAAATCATTCTACGTGGGAAACACAGTACTGGTCGAATCATTCCTAAGGGATCAGGTTCTTCATACAAAAGACTGTTTAAAAAGGGTTGTACGAGGAGTAGTAAGCTGGACTTCATACGGATGTGAAGTATTAGCGCGACGTGTATTCCTAGCATACACCGCTTTGGGAGGAATTAAGCCGGCTACGTCCATCGAACATTTTCCATGAAAATACTTCCAGAATAGATTCAAGTCAACCGCTCTTTGATTTTCCAAGAAATCAAGGTTGCTGGTCAGTTCTGAGTCTCCAATAAGGCGCACAGCTCTCTTCTGAATAGAATCCAACAAATATAGTGTATGTTTGGGAGCAGACCCCAAACATGTTAGCAATAAAAACATATCCCATGTAGGCGTAGTCAACGTCAAGAGCCGAGGGTGAGCATGTGTATACGTATGGGCTTTTTTTTAAAGAAAAACAGAGAATATTAAACGCGAAGCTACTTACAGAAGGAGGTCAATCTATAAACAAGTGACGCTAAACAACAACCGAGGGGCAAAATATTTTGCTGATGAAAAATACACACTTTCACTAGAATTCTAGAAAACTTAGGCCCTTCCCAACACCATAAACTAAAAATCAATGACGGGGGAGGGGATTTTTAACAAGAAAGAACATTTTTCTAAAAATTAACACTCAATTTAAAAATTGATAACTGGAACGAAAAAGGATCCTTACCTACAGTAGAACTATAAAAATTTACAATCAATTTAAAAATCGATGACGAGGGGTGAACGTTTTTCAGAAATGATAACCCATCAATAAAAAATAACCACCGTTCTAAGGGGTCTATTTGCTACTTCCAAAGAAATGGAAGGGTACATGCCCTCCTTGGTTACGCCTCAGTACGTAAGCATTATAAACTGCAGGTAGCCTCTACATAGGCAAGATAATTTACACACAATATACCAAAGTATTTCTTCCATTTTGGTCTAGAGATTTATAAGCATTTGTACGAGAGTTAGTTTTCTCGTTTACTTATAAACTCATCTTATAAAGTCCCATGTTTTGTTTTACATACACCTCGAATTTTCAAAAATTCTTCTCTATACTTCTAAGAATTATTCAAAAAATAACTGATCAAGTGCAAGTTGCACTTGCGCAATTAGTGTTCCGTACATTATCCGAAACAACAACAAAGAAGCTCCAAGCGTTTTAAATGTGGTGTTATTGCCGTATGCTGCGAGTTTCTTGGATACATCACGTTACTAACGATACAACAACGGATGAACAAGGCAATGGAGATCGAACATACAGTGAAGAAACGCAAACTGTCATACTTTGGCCACGTTATGAGGAACGACAAGTATCGTCTCCTCCAACTGATTCTGCAGGGAAAAGTTAAGGGAAAAAGACCTGGAAGACGTCGAATCTCTTTTTTTTTACTGAATACCGATGACCTTGACATTTTTGTTTTTTTTTTATATATCAGATAAATTATTAAAGGTAATGCACTAGTGATAATTTTCGTTCAATCTACACCCTATGAAGAATATTCCAGAATTTCTTCAAAATTTTTTGATGAATGCTTTTCGAGATAAAGAGGGGACAGAGATTTTTCGCGATTTTTTAAAAATAATACAAAGAAAAGTGTGCACACACATTATATATATTTTTGAACTTGTATTTTTACAAGCTTTCATTTGATGAGTTAGTGAAAAAAATTCTTTTTCACTTCCGCTTTCATCCCACAAAACTAACCCCTTAAGTCAAAATTTTACTTTTAAAACTACACAGCTCTGATGAGGCCATCAATTTTTATATTAGCACCAAATTTCAACTTTTTATGTCAAATAGTTTCGGAGAAAATCGGGTATGACAGGCGAACGGATGGACATCGAAGTGATCTTATAAGTGTTCCGTACGGGACACTAATAATGTATTTGTGTAAATATGACCTGGTAATTTTTTTTCACTTCCGGTTTAATCCCCCAAAACTGACCCCTTAAGACAAAATTTAACTTTCAAAACTACACGGCTCTGATGAGGCCATCAATTCCTATATCCGTGCCGGATTTCAACTTTCTACGTCAAATAATCTCGGAGAAAATCAGGTGCGACAAACAGACAGACAGACGGACAGACACCGAAGTGTTCCGTACCGAACATTAAAATACATTTAAGAAAATTCCATTTAATTACAAGTTACAGCATTAAATGTGACCTGGCGTCGGATTGGGACCGCTAGCTGTCTCCAGACACCATCTGCAATATTACTTAGTCACTTTTTAATATTTTTTAACTTTTTGTTTTCATCCTAATAATTACTTTTTCTACGAACCGTTAAGAGGTTTTTTAAATTTTTCTAATATACAATTTTATAATTATCTAGATACAAAGAGATCTTAGTAAAACAATTTAACACAACACATGATTAACATCGATTATCACACGTGGTTACACATATTCTCCAGGTTCTTTCACCTCTGAATTGAGACTGTAAATAACGAGTCATTCGCGAGAAGAGTCACTATACACCTGGAATCCATGACTGAAGTAACAGTTAAATAAAGAAAGTTCACCTTTGCTAAAATGGCAGAATCTTAATAAAATATTTCCGACAATTCTCAATACCACGCTGCGATAATGAGATGCACTGTTATCTGTCCACCAAATTCTAACGCTTTAGGAAATCCCCTCTCCGTTAAGTGCATTGCGTAAAAGGCCCGAATAATAGGTTTGACATTGAATTTGAAACATTATGGATAACCAATAAAATATCGATGTTTCAAAAAATATCGATAATCACTTGCAGCACTTCAAGAAGGATCTGAAGTTAAATTTTATCAATGTCAGTGAGGTCGGGTAAAAGTGAGAATAATGTAGGTTAGAAGTGTTTACGATGTTCTGGAGAGAATGGTTTTAAAATCGAGAAAAGATGGCATTAACCCAAGTAAGACTTGTACCATTATGTAGTTTTTATACTGCAGTTCCTATAGTATATCGGTCCTCATGTTCTTGTTGGAATACATAAGCGTTTTCAAGTAAAATACATTCTTTTGTTTCTAGTAATGGTTAACAAAAGCGAATGTTGAAATAGCTGTAGTTTTATGTGTGTCGTTTTGGGTTGAAGATTAATGGGTGATTTTAGAATAATATTTGTTTTGTTTATACAATAATATTCTAACCTAATTTTTCTCTCTGCTATCGCTATGACAAGCCATTCTTCTTCTTTCATTATTATTATTTTTTTTTTATGAAATTGTTCCTGTACGAGGGCTGATGAATTTGTTTATAGCTGACTACTAATTTACTTATTTTTACAAAATAGTACACATTATATTTAAAAAGAACGTGAAAAATAATTGGTTGCAGAGGATAAATACGCCCACCTAACATTACTAACGTATTTGTTATTTTGCTTTGTTGAGGTTATTTTTTAAGTACTTACGTTTATACGAGAGTGAGCCAAAGACATTTTACATTAAATAGAAAACTAAGTAAATCATGCATAGAATGGTTTCTCGCAAAAACAATCATCAATTGAAAATTCCTATAAGTGCTGTTCGATCAATTATGTTTATTAATGTTAATAGTTATGTACTAGGTACCCGTGAGATTATCAGCCAAGCACTTATTTAAACATGAATAAAGATATTGAGTGTATATTTTAGAGACATACAGTGACTCACAGCTTAAATGATGCAGTCGCTATAAGAAAAGACTAACTGGTCTCAGTGCCTCTTTATTTATTTGGAAAAAAACAACTTATTGAAATTAAATTAGTAAAGAGTCTTCTAAAAAAGTATGAATTACTTTTTTGTCTTAAAATATGCCTTACTTAATTAACAATAAATAACTAATCAAATCATATGCAATTTTAATGTCACAGCTTAAATGATGCAAATTAACAACAGGGGTCAAAACTTATCACATTTTGAAATTTACGAAGGCGGCGTTGCTTTGATTTCTTAGTGCAATTGGTTTTTGTTTAGTTTGACATTTTTTCATTCGATAAAACGAAATTGCTTAAGAATGGGTCATCGAACTACAATTTCTGAGAGAAATTTAATTATTACTCATTACAGGAATGGATACATCCAAAGAGACATAGCCAAAATGGTAAGTAAATAAATGTCCGTCAACCGTTATCGGAATGAAAATAGAGTCGAGAATAAGTCAAGGTTGGCTGCAAATAAGATCTTCAATGAACATGAAGAAAGATGGATTTTAAGAGAGGTATCAAATAATCCAAAAAAAGTGCGCCAAAGTTGTGCGCCGAGGTGGAAAGACAGTTTGGAAAAAGTTGTAACCCTGAAATAGTTCGACGGATCTGGCGAAATAATAATTTACATGGTCGAACTGCTAGAAATAAGCCTTTCATTAGCCAAAGAAATAGACGCGTGAGATTGGAATTTGCCAGAGAGCATATCAATAAAGACTTGAACTTCTGGAATTCAGTAATATTTGCTAATGAGACCAAAATAAACTTATTTGGGTCAAATATCAGTGTGGAGAAAGCCTAACGAAGAATTAAAATTGAAAAATATGAAAGCTACGGTAAAGCACGGTGGGGGTGGAGTGATGTTATGGGGCTGTATGTCATCTGCAGAAGTAGGTAACATGCATTTCATCGAAGGGAATATGAACCAATATGTGTACTTGGATATACTAAGGCAGCATCTCGTCGCTAGTGCCCAAAAATTAGATATTGAAAACAATTATCGGTTCTATCACGAAAATGATCCAAAGCACACGTCATTTCGAGTCTGCAGTTGGTTGCTTTATAACTGTCCAAATGTTATTAAAACACCAGTCCAGTCACCAGACTTAAATGCAATTGAAAATTTGTGGCTGACATTAAAAAATAAAGTAAATAGTGCCCCAATATCAAATAAAACTGAATTAAAAGTAAAAATTACTGAAGCATGGAACACTATTTCCCCAGAGTATACTAGAAAGTTAGTTGAATCAATGTCCAGAAGATTACAAGCCATTATTGATAATGAGGGAGGCCCGACCAAATATTAGCAGGCCTATTTCAAATTCTACAGTTTGTTTTCTCTAATAATTTTGGTATATTGAATTTTGCATCATTTAAGCTGTGACGTTAAAATCGCATATAATTTAACTAATTTATTTATTGTTAATTAAGTAAGGCATATTTAAGACAAAAATAATTCATACTTTTTTTAGAAGACTCTTTACTAATTTAATTTCAATAAGTTGTTTTTTTCCAAATAAATAAAGAGGCACTGAGACCAGTTAATCTTTTCTTATAGCGACTGCATCATTTAAGCTGTGAGTCACTGTATATGGTTCAAATAAGGACAGAATTTTACCGTAAAAAATAAACCAAGCAACTTCATTATTTCTTATAGAATGCCCTGTACATTATATCATTTGCTGTGGCGTTGTTGTATATATTAGTCCAGTCAGAATACGACCAAAATACTCGTCTTGACCAGTACATTAAGGAAAAAATATTACGATCCCTGAAAAATTGGGGCAACACTCAAAAATGGGAGAATTAGCCCGTTTTTGTTTTTTTTGCGTTTTTTTAGCGTATTTTTCCAATTTTTCATAAATTTATGGCAGATAAACTAAAACTTCTGACAGATTTTGATTCTAGATAAAAAAAAAAATGAAAAATTTAAGGAACTATGGATGTCATTTGAACTCTCTGGTAGGGAGAAATTGGCCGTTTTTGTCGTTTTTTTTTTTCATTTTTTATGATTAAATAGGTGTACTTGCAAACTGTAAGCTATTTTTTTTAGTTAACTCTGGAAATATGTTTCAAACATAATTTTAGCCATTTTTTACATATTAGATATATTTTTCACTCCTCATATTATTGATAAATTTGACCGATTCGCGTTTGTTTCTTCTGACGAATTTTTTTTCAGTATACTACTACCTTACCTAAAATATCAGAAAATGTTCCTTAGGCCCTAAGTTTTCATTTGAGATACTTGAGAACTCATTTAAACAATTTACCGCCGGGAAATTTGCCTGTTTAGTCTCAATTTTAATTTTTTTTAATGCAAATTTACGATTTCTTTTTAATAAATTATTTTTTCTTGAGTTTTATAATATTTCCCGTAATTAAAGCTATTTTTAATTATTATACACAGATTACTATACATTAGGGTGGTCACAAGGTATAGGAGGGAAAATATTTTTCATCGTAATGCCGGCGTGACCCTCCTAAAAATTTGCCATTTATCTAAAAAATAAGATTTGCATAGTTTTAGCTCAATTAGATAACGTTAACCCGTGCCTCATCGAGGTTAAAGGGTAAAATTCGATTTTTTGCAAAAAAATCGTGGTTTTTCCCTCATAAAATGAAAACGATTCGTCCTAGAAACTCTTGTCGCATTTCATAGGAAATGTTGTTGTTTTAAAGTTTTACTCCTACAACTTTTTTGTTAAAACTTTTATATTTGAAGATATTCATCATCCAAGACCGGACATGATTCGAATCCTCAAATTCGACCGTCGATCTGTTTAGAAAACGAAAGTGAAAAATGGCGACAAAAATACCTAATTTAAATACTTTTCACCATTTTTTGTTTCCTTTGTATTATAAACAATTATACAAATAAATTATTATACAATGTATAATAAGACATAAAATTATCATTGGTTTTAACTTATTTTACGAATTGCAAGGTAGTGGGATATTTATTTCTATTCTTTAAAAGGTTTGTTTTTGTTACAAAAAAGCTATTGCTAAGGACCCTTTTATCAGAGAATCCTACCTGGAGTGTCATAAACCACACCCCTTCTTTTTTGTTCCTTGTCTGAGATGCCCGGGGAGAAGTCAGGGAGTTTTAGTTTACGTTTACCTTTTAAGCAGTGAATATTTCGTTTGTTTAGTCACTTTTCTGTGAGGTTTGCGGCACAATGTCTTTCTACACCTTCAACGAGCCATGCTTGTTCAGATTTGAGTTCAAGGCAGAAAGGACAATAACGCCCTTTATGCTAAGGAAAGTGAAGGAAAATATGGTAAAACGACTAAACATGTGTATTCAAGTAGACAGGTATATTTTGGAACATTTATTACGTCATAATAATTAATCGTTAGATAAATTAAACTATATTAAAATTATTATTAACTATTTGTTTATGTTTTCACAATAGCGTAAGTGTATTAAAAATAAGGCTAAAAATTGAAAACTATTAGAAATAGGTATATGACATACTTAATAAAAGTTGGAGGGTTTTGTAAAATCTATTAGAAAAAATAATAATATACAGAGTGTGCCATTTAAAAAATTTGAGATTTTTCAATTTAAGATAGGCGAAATGCATAAATTTATTTTAAACACCCTGTAGCATCTTAGTCAAATTTCTTTACATATGTCTTTTTTATCATCTCTATAGAACGCTCCTACCAATTATGAGTATTCCACCTTCAGAAACAATGGCGCTACTGGCAATTTTTTACAAAACTGAAAACTAGTATTTTTTAAAAAAAAATTGAAATATTAGAAAAATTACTAGGTTTAGGTATATAACATTATTAATAAAAAATTTATAAAGTTTTATGCAGAATTTAAAAATAAATTAGAAAATAGGATGTTCCATTTAAAAAAAAAACATATGTTATATCGGCCACACTTTTTTGAAGTACCCTTTATACTCAAAAATAATTTTAAAACTGTGCACCTTAACATTCGCTAAAACTATTGTATTTAACATTTTTTCGTCATTTCCGAAACAAATGAGATAATGAACTTTACTCTATCGTTGACTCACCCTGTACAGTAATCTGTGTATGATAATTAAAAATAACTTTGGTTACTAAAAATATTATAAAACTCAAGAAAAAATATTTTAAAGAAATCGGGAATTTACATTTAAAAAAAAAAGGAAATTTGAGACTAAAATGGCCAATTTCTCTGGCCTAAATTGTTTAAATGCGTTCTTAAGTGCCTCAAATGAAAGTTTAGGGATTAAAGAACATTTTCTGATATTTTAGGTTAGGTAGTAGTATACTACAAATAAACAAATTCGTCAAAAGAAAAAAACATGAATCGGTAAAATTTTTCAATATTATGGGAGTGAAAAATATATCTAATATGTAAAAAAAATGACTAAAATTATGTTTCAATCAATTACAGTAATGTCCATTGAACTTATTTGCAGAGTTAACTAAAAAAAATTAGCTTACAGTTTGCAAGTACACCTATTCAATCATAAAAAGTGACAAAAAAAAAAAAAACAGTAAAAACGGCCAATTTCTCCCGACCAGAAGGTTCTAATGACATCCATAGTCTTTCTGTCAGAATTTTTAGTTTATCTTCATAAATTTATGGTAAAATTGCAAAAATACGCTAAAAACCCAAAAACAGGCTAATTCCCCCATTCTTGAGGGTGTTGCCCCAATTTTTCACCGGTCGCAGTATTTTTTCACCAATGTACTCATCCAGACGAATATTTAAAACAAGAAAAGTAGCAATATCCTACGATTCACCTCAAAATCATATTGTGACTGGACTATATGTTTCAGGATGTTTATATGCCTTCATGCCGGCATTCAGTAAGTGCTTAAAAGACTGTTATGTCAAACGTTTTCTCGTAGTCTACAAATATAGAATACAGTGGTACCTTTCATTATCAGTGTCTTTTAAACTATTAGTTTTAGGTACAGAGTGTTCTCTATTTAATATAAATATCTAACAAATTGTATATCATCCCATAAAATTATCGAAGTTATTTGTCCTTAAAAATTGAGTTCCGGTACACTTTCGGTTGAACCGGAAGCAAAACAAATTAAAGCTTTGAAAACTGATATTTTACGTGTATTTTACGCACGAGATTCCAAATTGAAACTACCACCCAGTTAAATCAAATCATATTTCATATACGAAGGTACCTTTTACGTTCGAAAATAAAATTCACCAATTTGTGTTTTAAAAACGTAAAGTAAATCCCAAGGGCAATAAACGACCCTATTAAGGTTTTGTGCATAGTTGCCAGGTATTACGATAAACGTATTTTTCTTTTACCTGCTTTGTATACCGCTGTCACTTGCATCTGCAATCATATTGGATCTGCTTTTACCTATATATTTGCTACCTGGCAACCCGGTTTGGAGCCCTTTAAGTATTTGATAATATAGGCCTAATGACTACAGGTCCCCATTATGATTCCAAAGATACTTTTTATTATTTTTATTTTTAGTTTTACTTACAACTTACAACGTAACGGTTCTATTTTAATTATGTGGCGGCCGTGGGAAAATTGCAATAGTGGCTATCGCAAGAGAAAACATTTATCACTTGATGCTAAACAAATAGTGAAAACTGTTTACAACAGTTTGGTAAAAAGAAATTTGAATAAACAAAGTGCTTTGCAAGAAACCAGTGATCTCAAAAACGATTAAGGGTATTGTAGGAAAACCATCACTCAGGAATAGGAAAAAACCGAAAGAGTTTCAAATGCATCATGCAGACGATTGTGAAAAAGACGTCATCAGGCGAAAAATATATTCTATGTATGAAGAGCAGTTGGTGCCGACCCTAGACAAAATAAAATTAAGACTGGTGCAGGATGGCACCAATATACATTGTGGCCGATCAACCCCTCACAGAATTCTCTTAAGAATGAGATTCACGTTCCGAAAATCAACAAAAGGCAAGTAGTGAGGGAGTCACAAAGATTACAAATCTTGCGACATACTTAGTTACAAGAAATTAAAAAGTATCGATCAGAGAATTTACCTTGACGAAACATGGTTCGATACCCATGACACTGTGCAAAAAAGGGTGGGTTCACAGCAGTACAAAATGTCAGACTAACGCACCTTCAAATAAAGGTAAACGAATAACCATTTTGCATGCTGGATTTGAAAAGGGCTGGGATTCAAATTGTCTACTATTATCTGCAAAAAACATAAAAGATTCTAGTTTGGACTATCACGAAGACACCACAGAATTTTTTGAAAATTGGTTTCAAAATTCCCTTTTGCCAATTGTTCCCGAACAGAGTGTTATAGTTATGGACAATGCAAGTTACCATAGTCGCCTACTAAATAAGGCTCCTAATGCAGCCAATACCACATCGGAAATGCAGGAATATATGTTAGAAAAGGAAATTTATTTTGACTTTAGTTATAAAAAAAGTGATCTTTTGGAAGTTTTGAAAGACTATAAATTGAAAAAGAAATATGTTTGTGATAGTATGGCTGAGAAAATGGGACACACTGTTTTGCGGCTTCCTCCGTATTATTGTGTGTTTAATCCAATTGAACATATTTGGCATCACGTCAAATCAGAAATAGGGCATAAAATGTTTCTCCCTACTCTACGCGTGTCAATGGTTGAATTGGTAAAAAAAAGTTATAAATGATATACCTTGTGAAAGCTGGTAGAATTCCATTCAGCACGTTGTTAAAGTTGAAGATTTATATATTTATGTAAACAGTATAAAACCACTGATAATTACCTCAGCTGATGAAAGTGATAGTGAAACCGAATTAGGCTTAAGTTAAAATATATTTTTATTTATGCAATATGTCCCCTCCTGTAAACCCCATTCATTCAAACTGTATATTTGTACTTCTTATCCATTTGTTTTTACACGCATCTATAAATAAACATCTTCAAAAACACTTATAATTTTATTTATTTGCATTAATGAATAAAATTCTTAAGTCCTTCTCTGCAGCCTATCGTAAACAAAAGGTCAGAATTTTTATATTGCCCACTTAAAACGGCAAAAAATAGGATCTTTTGGGACTTTATACATTACCACCAATCGCAGACGTTCCAATACCAACTCAGGTATTTTCTCTCATTATTAAGAAGCCCATTGAAGGAAAATTTTTCTTTTTCAGCATGACACGATCCATCCAGATAGTCGACCATACGAATGCGCCGAGTGTTTCAAAAGATTAAATCAACAAACGTACGTACAGCAACACCTACGAATTCACAGCGACGAGAAACCGTACGCGTGCACCTGTTGTGAACGTCGATTTAGACAGCGCGCCATGTTGAATCAACACTTGCGGATCCACTCGGGCGAGAAGCCGTACCAGTGTCCGCAGTGCGGAAAGCACTTTCGGCAGAAGTCGTATTTCAATCAGCACGTTCGCGCACACCAAGAAGAGCAATATCCTCAGTATCCTCATATGATGTCGGCCGCCTTAGCAGCAGTATACGATGTCACCCTAAGGATGCCGCAAGGTGTTCAAAACGTCGAATTAAAGAATGTGTGTGTATTTCTGATAATATCTTATGGGATATTAAAAGAGATTCGACTATATGTAGATAAAAGGAATCAATTAATGTTGAATAAGAGAACAGAAAACTTAACTGTCTTAATTGGTAAATTAAAAAATAATAAAACAAGATATCAGTTCATTGTCAAACATTTAAAGGTGGGGGTGAGGTCTAAGCGGTAATGTTCTAATACGAGGGTGGATTGAGAAGTCTTATAAAAAAACAAGGTAAATAACATTTTTTTTGCAAAAACAAAAATTTATTTCTCAACATAATCTGCATTGAGTTCAGTACATTTGGGTCAGCGAGATTCCAATTTTTTTATTCCCTAAGAAAAAAAATTGTTTCGACCTGTGCTTAATACCCCTTTACAGCCCAGATAACCTCTTTATTCGACGAACATTTCTTCCCCACAAGCCAATTTTTGATCTTAGGAAACAAAAAAAAGTCACTTGGGCCCAAATCTGATCAATAAAATGGATGGGGGACCATTTCGAAGCCCAGCACGTGCACGTTTGCCATTGCAACGGCTGATGTGTGAGCAGAGCGTGCCAACCTTGGTCATTTCTACTTCAATTCACTATGAAAATGGTCCAATAATGTTGTATAATACCTAGGCTGTCTGAAAAGTTCTCGGCCTGACACATAGATGGCGTTAGAAACTGTGAAACCATAATTGTATTGGAAAGTTCCATCCAAAAGAACGAATAAGAAGTATTTTGCATGAAGAATTACATACGAAAAAGCTTTGTGCAAGATAGGTGCCGCATTTGCTGACAGTTGTTCAAAAACGCATTCGAATGCGTATTTCTCAAGCGTATTTGGATCGTTTTAAGGAAAATAAAATGGATTTCAAGCATCCTTTCCTAACTGTAGATGAAACTTGGATCCACCACTATACACCAGAGCGAAGAGAACGGTCGAAACACTGGGTTGAAGCCGGGGGAAGTGCACTAAAGAAGGCAGAGACGGTTCCATCAGCAGGGAAGGTTATGGCAACAATTTTTTGCGATTACAAAGGTGTTTTGTTGACCGATTATCTTCAGAAAGGTAAAACAATTAACTCCGAATATTATTGTAACCTTTTGGATCAGTTGGGTGCAATAATTCGTGAGAAAAGACCTGCTTTAAAGAAGAAAAGAATCTTTTTTATCAAGACAATGCACGTGTTCATTGAACGTCCAGCGTATTCACCAGATTTGGCTCCATCTGACTATTATCTGTTTCCAAACCTGAAAAAAATTCCCGGCTGGAAGGTGTTTTACATCAAACAACGAAGTTATTGCAGCCGTGGATGGATATCTTCCAGACCTTCCAGAATCACTTTAATGATGGTATTGAATTATTGGAAACACGTTGGAATAAATGTATTAAAATTTCAGGAGATTATATTGAAAAATAAAACTTATTTACCGTCAAAAATATTTTTCATCCATTGTTAGGCTGAGAACTTTTGAGACTGCCCACATAAGAACCAGTTACTGTTTTACCTTTTTCAAAGATTCAAACGTAATGATACCCAGTAAGTCCCAAAAAACAGTTCCCATCACTTTTCCCACTGATAAAACTATGTTCGCTCTTTTTATTGCCCTTTCACCTTCGCCAACCCACTGTTTTGACTGTCGTTTTGACTTTGGAGGTAATGGTGAATCAGCGTGTCGTCTACAGACGCCAGCGAATTATGCTGCAACTTTTCGAAAAACGATTTTTTAAAATGTTTTTCCTCGAGTGTTTTTGGTGTGGAGTCGACAAACGTGGTACCCATCGAACACTCAGCTTTTCAATTTTAGAACTTCATACAGGATATTATGTACCTGTTCATATGAGATGCCTACGAGTCCTGAACTTGCGGTGTTTGCATTGCTCGTACGGGCACGTTCAAATTCATTTATTCAGTAATAAATGGTCTCGAGTTCCCATGAACTCGCTTCAGTTCAGTTTCTATCTGGGCCGCAGTCCATCTTTAGTGTTCCGTACACTTATTTTTTTTTATTTTTTTTTTATAGGTCTAGTACACGTGCTGCAGGGAAATCCCTAAAGCGCTACAGGAGCGACACGTGTGAGGAAAAAGCGATTCACGTTGGTAAATTGTACTCGGTGGGAAACACAGTCCTGGGCAAATTATTCCAAAGGGATGAGCTTCTCCATATAAAAGACTACAAGCTGTACTTCATACTGAGGTGAAGTATTAGTGTATTTCTAGTATGCACCGCTCTGGGAGGAATTAAGCGGGCTACATCCATCGAACACTTTCCATGAAAATACTTGTAGAATAGACTCAAGTCGCCAACCGTTCTTCGACGTTCCAACGTATCAAGGCCGCCGGCCAGTTCCGGGTCTCCAATCATGTGAACAGCTCTTCTCTGAATAGAATCCAACAAATGCGGTGTAGGTTTAGGAGTAGAGCCCCAAACATGGGAGCAGTATTCCATAGTTGATCGAATTTGAGCTTTGTACCGAATTAACAGTTGTTGTGAAGTATAAAGCTTTCTAGTGGAAAATAATATCGGGTTCAGCAACGTTAACTTTTTTAGAAAAAACTGACGCCTGGGATTTTGTAGCGTTAAATTCCACTTAATTACTGTAACCCCGAGATAGAATTTCTTCAAGGTCTTTGTGAAGTTGAATGACTTCCTGCTGTCTGTGGATATTTCCCTGAGTAGCTGATGTTCGAGCGTCCAAAGTGAATAAAGAGATAAGTGTACTCTCGTCTGCAAAGCTGTAAATTGGATTCCTGGTCTTTTCCGGTAGATCATTAATGTAAATGACAAAAAGAGTAGGAGACAGTATGATGCCCTGGGGCACACCTGCGTTGATAGTGAAGGTGTTATAAAGAAATCCGTCGACTGCCACTCGTAAAGAACGCTCTTTGAGGAAGCAGGAGAACCCCAAACAGAACTCTTCAGACATACCAGAAGAGCGTAGCTTAGCCAACAATCCATCGTGCCAGACACGGTCGAATGCCTTGGATATATGAAGAGCAACCGCTCGAGATTTTCCAAAGCGTTCAATTGCGTTGTTCCAAACATGTGTTACATAAGTCAGAAGATGTCCTGTTGATCTATGTTTACGAAAGCCATATTGGTAATCGCTAATAATGTTGAATCCTTCAAGACATTTTAGAAGATGCTGATTGATATTCCATGACTTTCGATATTGTTGAAAGCTGTGCGACTGGTCGGTAGTTATTTGGCAAGGTCTTCTGGCCTATTTTAGGTATCGGCTGAACTGTGGCGCATTTCCAGCAGGAGGGAAATATTCCCTTTCTGTAGGATAGGTTGAATAGTCTACAAAAAATGGTGTTAGTTCCCTCGGGGGGTTTTGAGTACTATGGCAGGTATTCCGACTGCGCCAGAAGCTTTTTTGGTGTCTAGCTTCATTAAAATACGTTTTGTAATACGCTGTCTGAAGAAAATATCAGGCATCCTTAACTGCATTATAGGTGGTGTTTTTCCTCGGAAATCGACAGTAGAAAGTGAAGCAAAGAGTTCAGCCACCAAGTTCGCTTTCTCAACAGATATTGTTGCAATAGAATTATCTGGCCATGTAAGTGGTAGTATGGTGGATTTGGTGAAATTTCGACTAAGTGCCTTAGCGACTAACCAAAAAGACCTATAATTGTTACGACAAGCGAGAAATTGCTTTCTAATTCGTTGAGTGTGTGCCTCCTTGGTTTCGTCAATTTGTTTGCATCTGTTCCGACCACGAACAAAGATGTTACCATTTATGACCTTAGGATAGGAGGAGATCACTTCGGTGTCTGTCTGTCTGTTTCAGCCGACTTTCTCCGAAACTATTTGACATAGAAAGTTAAAATTTGGCACTAATATAGGAACTGATGGCCTCATCAAAGGCTTCTTTGTTGGTAAACATTTATTATCAAACTGGAAGTAGTTTTCTTCTGTGCATAAATGGTTCATACTTTCGGCATGGGTAGTAGGATTTATTTTGTTAAATAATATTGTTCATGATCCGAAGGCATTAGTCATTGGGCATATTGGAAAACACTAACTACATCAAAGGATGCTAGAATGGAGTATTTTTTTGTCTTTTAATTTTAGGGAAAGATCTACACAGTTTTTAACACTATATTTCTGTTGAAAATTAGTAAGCTCTTTAAAAATATTGTTATGTTTTGTAAAGATGTTATATAATGGGCTATTTGTGTAAGAGACCACCGGTCTTATCGGGGCTCCCTCTTTATGAATCCTTATTAGTCCATACAGTCTAGAGGGAAGGGGGCTCATATTAATTACGTTAAATTTTTCACGTTCGGAAAGGATACCATTATGACTTAGATTTTTTCGGTATTATATAACTTGTTATAAACTATGTAAATTAGCCTCCTCACTCACGTAATCCTAGTTTAAAGATCAAGACGTTTGATAACGTAGAATCATCTACGAAACCATGGTTACGTAACAGAGGTTTTTACTTTACTTTTTTAACACAGTAATGTAGAGACACCAAGTAACGGACATTTCAATTAATTGCAATATTAGCAAATTGGGGAACTGATGTTCTGTTTTATTTATTTATTTTTTACTGGACAAGATAATTGGTTTTCTGTGTTCTAGAATAATTAATTATTTTATTATTTTTGGTAAATTATATTATATCGTCAAGTTTTTAGGTATATATTTGAAATCCTTGTAAAACTATTGCTCTCCAGATTTTAATGTACCAGGGTGGTTCAATAAGTACCCGTGTTTGAAGACAGACGACGTTGTTAAGGCAAGTTGATGTTACCATCGTGTGCTGTCATCTGATAGACGATACCAAAAAAAATTTGACACTGATTCATAGGTTAGTTTGCGTTTGGCAGCCATTTTAGTAAGTAGTGTAACGTGTTTGTCGGTAAGATAGAAAAACTGCAGTATAGTTCATTGATTTGCTTTTGGATGAGAACACCTTTGAGGAGATAAAAGCGAAATTGGATGCCGCTTGCGGGGACCCTTCACCATTAATGACAACAGTCAGATATTGATTCAATGAATTTAAACGTGGTCGAACATCCGTTTTTGATGAAGATCGCCCGATTCTCGCTGATGGTCTAACGAAAGTGCACGAATTAGCAGGGGCCATAAATGTGTCGGCGGGAACGACAAATATTATACATGATAAGTTGGCTATGAAAAAGTTGTCGGCCCGATGGGTGCCACAATTGCTCACCGTAGACAACAAGCGGGTGATGTCAGTTTGAAGCTGTCTTTGGAGCAATTTAAGCGAAATCCGAAGGACTTTTTGCGTTGAATTTTCACCGTCGATGAAACCTGGATTCATCATTATCCAACTGAAACCAAGCAACAATCAAAACAGTGTGTTGCTTCCGGTGAATCTGCTTCAAAGAAGACAAAGGCGGTCCCATCGGCCGGAAAAGTTATGGCGATGATTTCTTGAGAAGCAAAGGGCATCATACTCATTGACTTCTTAGAAAAAGGAAGAACGATCACTGGACTATACTATAGTGAGGTATTGGACCGCTTCGACAAGAAATTGAAGGAAACCCGGCCCCATTTAGCGAAGAAAAAGTGCTGTTTCACCATGACAATGCTTCAACCCATTCATCCAGAGTTGTCTCCGTCAAACTGCGTGAATTGCGTTATGAATTGCTGCCGCACCCCCCGTATTCGCCCGATCTAGCTCCCTGCAATTTCTTCTTGTTCTCAAACTTGAAGACATGGCTCGCAGGAAAAAGATTCAGCTCATATGAGGAGGTCATCGCCCAGACGGAGCGTATTTTGGGGAGTTGGACAATTCCTATTTTTTTCCGGGGGTAAAAAAACGGAATGGACGTTGGGAAAAGTGTATATACCTAAAAGGGGACTATGTTGAAAAATAAAAAAAAATATTTTTAAAAAATGGCGTCTTCAATTCTAACACGGGTATTTATTGAACCACCCTCGTAATTATACAATCGGTCAAGGAAGAACGTGTCACGCATTGTTCATAAAAAAATATATATTTATTTAATTTTAATCATTCGACAATAAAGAATTTCTATTAAAATGCTAATGATTCGGTAGTTCGTCTAATCTCAGTTAGCGTTGGTGTCCGCCTAACATTTTCGGGGCATTCCTTCGACGAGATTTCCCGCGTATTCTTGGAGCAAAAATCTCCAAACTTTCCGAATTAGCAGTGACCGCTGCTTCACTGTGTATACCTTTTTACCACGAAGCATCTGCTTTATGTATGACCACACGTTCTCGATTAGGTTTGTATCGGGCCACTGGGATGGCCAATCTAGTGTGACGATACCGGGCTCCCCTTTTAACTGACTACACTTTTACTCCGAAGTTTAGGGTCGTCGATCCACTCCTCATTTTTATTGACAAATCACCGTTCGACAGTCGGTATTAATGCTTTCTTCTAAATCTGGAGCCTGTTTCAGTGTTAAAGTTGTAGGTAAAGATGAAGGGTTTCCCAAAATTTTTCCGAAAGGCATCCCCAAACATGGATCTTCACAGGGTGTTTAACGGTGCGCAGAACCCATCGGTTAGTGGAAATTGACCTGGCTCGTGAGATGGTAACATAACCCCAAAATGAAGCTTTGTCGGAAAAAATTACGTTTCTCTAGTCTTGATTTGTTTTCTTCTGTCCATGCGAGTCGTTTCTCAGCAATGGTTTCTTAATTGTACTCTGTCATTTCAAATTGTTAATCCAGAACAAAATATTATTTCGGAGCAAGATTCAAAGGAAACTCAAAATCAGGAAAGCACTGCAAAATATGAAATTAGACGAGCTCACAGAGTATGTAAACAATAAAGAAAAGGGTAGGGTAGCAAAATTAGTAACAACAAAAAAAAGTTAATAAAAAGAAGAAAAGAATTACATCGAGATTCTGAAAACTATAAAGCATTTAACAAAGAAATAAACAGGAATATCAAAAAAGATCTACGAGATTACAATACAGAGCTTGTTAAGACCACCATTGAAAATAACAAGAATATGAGGATTTTCAAAACAGACAAGGTACGAGGCATGTTTTTTAAGTAAGTACCGTTTTGGAATTAAAAAAAGACGTGCAAAGATATCGCTATAATTTTATTTTTACATGAAAGCCTGTACCTTAATCTACTTTTCTACATAATTTCCGTGAATATTGAGGCACTTGTCATAACGTGGCACCAGTTTTTGAATACCCTCCTCATAAAATTCTGCCGCCTGACTTGTTAACCACTGTATCACAAATGTTTTGACTTCGTTATCGTCTTGAAGACGCTGACCACCCAGGTGGTGCTTCTTCAAGTGCAGGAACAAATGGTAGTCGCTGGGCGCCAGATCAGGGCTGTATGGAGGATGATCTAGAGTTTCCCATTTAAAGATTTGATGAGATCTGTGGTCCGATTAGCCACATGTGGACGGGCATTGTAATGCAGCAAAACGATACCCTTACTCAACTTGCCACGTCTTTTGTTCTGGATTGCACGACGCAGATTGTTCAATGTCTCACAATAAGACGCTGCATTGATTGTCTCATTACGAGGCAGAAACTCCACTAGCAATACTCCTTTTCTGTCCCAAAAAACTGTGCACATGATTTTGCGGGCAGAAATTGTTTGCTTAAACTTCACTTTTTTGGGTGATGATGAATGTCGCCATTCCATGGATTGTTGTTTCGATTCTGGTGTGACGTAGGCCACCCATGTTTCGTCACCAGTAACAATTTGGTCTAAAAAATGTTCACCTTCATTGTGGTACCGCTCAAGGAAAGTCAATGCCTGCCTAAACGTTGGGTTTTGTGCAAATCCGTCAACATTTTTGGAACCCAACGTAAACACAATTTCCGGTAATTCAAGTTCTCGGTCACAATGCGATACAAAAACACTACGAGAATATTGAGGAAAGCAGTCGCACAATGATGAAATTGTAAAGCGTCTGTTTTCTCTCACCTTTTCGTCCACTTTTCTGCACCAAATCTTCATTAACGACCGAAGGACGCCCACTCCGTTCTTCATCATGCACATTTGTGCGGCCATCTTTAAATGCTCTCACCCATTTCCTTACCATTCCATCACTCATAATGTTTTGTCCGTAAACTTCACAGATCTCACGATGAATATCGATCGGTTTTACGCCTTTAGCACTAAGAAATCGTATAACAGCCCGTACTTCGGCGGGACTCACGATTGTCGGAGGCATCTTAAACACTCAGTAAACAACGTATACAATGAAGAATCAGACTGTAATGGCGTCAGTGCGTAGACATGAGATGTAGGTTACCAGCGCGCATGCGCGGAACGCCGACCGTATCGCTGCGGCGGCGGAATCGCAAAACGGTACTTACTTAAAAAACATGCCTCGTATAACAATCACCAATAAAGACGAGATAGTAACTGTAGTGCAAAAATTTTATGAATAACTATTTAGCTCAAAATTCCAAGACGATTATTACACCAGATCTAAAATAAAAAAAATGTAGAGGAAATCCCTGAAATAGATAACTACGAGGCTGGTTTGAAAAGTCCGTGCAAAAATAAAAACTACTTATGTGTTTGGGGTAAATCTTTTTTATTTTTCGACATAGTCTCCTTTTAGGCTTATACACTTCGTCCAACGATGTTCTAGTTTGTTGATCCCTTCCGAATAATAGGATTTGTCCAAGTCTGCAAAATATCCATTAGTGTCTGCAATCACCTCCTCGTTTGAATAAAATCTTTGTCCCGCCAGCCATTTCTTCAAATTGGGGAACAAATAGTAGTCCGAGGGAGCCAAGTCTGGAGAATAGGAGGGATATGAAACGAGTTGGAATCCTATTTCCATTAATTTTGCAACCACAACTGCTGAGGTGTGTGCTGGTGCGTTGTCGTGATGGAAAAGGACTTTCTTGTGGGCCAATCGCGGGCGTTTTTCTTGCAGCTCGGTTTTCAAACGGTCCAATAACGATGAATAATATTCACCTGTAATAGTTTTACCCTTTTCCAGATAGTCGATAAGGATTATCCCTTGCAAATCCCAAAAGACAGTCGCCATAACCTTTCCGTCCGAAGGAACGGTCTTCGCCTTTTTTGGTGCAGATTCTCCCTTGGTAACCCATTGTTTAGATTGTCGTTTGGTCTCAGGAGTATAGTAATGTATCCATGTTTCATCCACAGTGACGAAACGACCCTTAAAATCCTCCGGTTTCTTCTGGAACAGCTGCAAACCATCCTTGCAACACTTCACACGATTCCGTTTTTGGTCAAGCGTGAGCAATCGCGGCACCCATCTTGCGGATAGCTTTCTCATGTCCAAATGTTTATGCAAAATATTATGTACCCGTTCAGTCGAGATGCCCACAGCACTAGCAATCTCACGCACCTTAACTCTTCTGTCATCCATCACCATATCATGGATTTGATCAATGATTTCTGGAGTCGTAACCTCCACAGGCCGTCCAGAACGTTCAGCGTCACTTGTGCCCATATGGCCAGTCCGAAAATTTTGAAACCACTTATAAACTGTTCTAATCGAAGGTGCAGAGTCACCATAATGTTTATCAAGCTTCTCTTTAGTCTCCTGAGGCGTTTTGCCTTTCATAAAGTAATGTTTAATCACCACACGAAATTCTTTTTCGTCCATTTCTTGAAAATCACTCGACTTCCTTGATTCACACGAATGCCAAACACAAAGAAATAGACCAATATGGCTGAAACTTGGTGTGCGTTCATTCAAGAGATGCTACTAACTAAACATGACCTCGATACGCGCCGGTGGTGCCATGTCTCGGACTTTGCACGAACTTTTCAAACCAGCCTCGTACTAACTAACAACAGCCTTCCAGCACATGAAAACCAATAGAAGTCGAGGTTAACATCGTATTACCACAAAAATGTTAAAAAGGGAGACAAGAACTTAAGAGAAAGTGTAAGGATATTACTAAACAAAAAGTGCCTATTGCTACATAAAATACCGGAAAATGGGAAAATGCTGAGTTTGTTATTGTAAGGAAAAAAGGCGATAAAGACAAAATAGAAAATTAGTCTAGTGTCTCATTTATATAAATTACTTACAAAAATAATAACTAATAGATTGCCGCACAAGATGGATTTATAACAACTTCTGGAACAGGCTGGATTTCAAAAGAGATTCAGCATAATAGACCTACAGATACTATACGCTCATTGAGAAAGCCACGAAATATAATATGACCTTACACTTGGCTTTCGTAGACTATCAGACAGTTTTTGACTCTAGAGAAATGTGGGCAGTTTTAGGAGTCCTAAATAACGCTAGGATAGACACCAGCTACTCGGCTCTTATTAAATATGTCTATGACAACGCTTACATCCAATGTAATCCACTATTAATTGAAGACATGAAGACCCCAAAAATATCGATAAAAAGAGGAGTACATCAAGGTGATATGATCTCTTCACGCTGGCGCTGGAGGACGTTTTTAAAACCTTAGAGTGGTAAACTAAGACAACATAGACGGAACACGACTTAATCATTTACGATTTGCGGACGATATCGTTCTAATCGGTACTACACCCAATGAATTAACAACTATGTTGGAAGAACTGCATCATGTATCGTTACAAGTCGAACTGGAAATAAACTTGAGCAAGACAAAGAGCAAGATAATGAGCCCAGAGCAAATAAAGATTCCCATCGAAAATCGGCCATTAGAGAACATATTCGAATATATATGCCTTGGACAAAAAATACTACTAGGAAAGGAAAATCAAACAGCACAAATTTCTCGAATAGTTGGCCTTGGTTAGGCAGCTTTTGGTAACTCGGGTTTATTTTCAGATCAAGAGATATCCCTGTAAACCTCAAAAGGAAAAAGTACGAGTCGTGTGTACTGCCAGTTCTCACGTATGGTCTTGAAACGATGTTGCTAACACGTAAGTCGATGAACAGACTTCGAGTGGCGCAGCATGCAATAGAGAGAGCTATGCTTGGAGTGAGTTTGAGAGATAGAATTCCAAATGAGGGAATCCGGAGAACACGGCTGACGGATGCTTTGGAAAAAGCGGCTCAACTAAAGTGACTACAGATGGGCCTAGAAGTTTACAGTATGGCGCCCAAGGGAAAGTAAGAGTCAAAGAAGGTGGCGAGACGACATCCAGAATATCGCAGGAAAAAATTGGAACAGAACTACTCTGGATAGGGAAAGATGGAAAGATTTGGAAGAAGCCTACATCCAGGAGTGGATGAGAGCAAGCTGAAAAAAAGAAGAAGATTGGAGATGAGTGCGAATCCTTTCTGTTTAGTTTTTGGACCCCATGGCGCAAAGTTAATTGAAGATTTCGGGAAAACATATTAATAATCATTTTTTCATCACCGTCCGACACTTTTCCCCGCGAACTACGATCTGGTAGATCATCAACATTTTTTAACTGAGAGTATCTTTTCACCCACTTATTAACGAATGCTCTCGACTTGCCCATATACTTAGCAGCCGCCTTTTGGATGAATACATAGGAACACAGCCTCGAAGCAGAAAGCGTATGCAGCACTCATATTCGATAATGTACTATTTCGCCATAAATAAGGTTAAGAATGAATTTCTTTCCACAAAGCATTGTTTGCAGGGGTGCCAATAATAATTTAAAAAAGGAATTTCTTTTATTGACTACAAGTTATAAGCGACACGTTCTTACTTGACCGATTGTACTAGAATTCGACCAAAAATGCAATATGATGGATATCAAGTGAAATTCATGTGATACAAAATGTTATAAACCTATTAAGTTGGGCATTGAATTAAAAGGATTTTTAACAAGGGTTTAAATAAAGTTACTTTTCTAAGCAAAAGTTAAACCATCGATTTAAATACATCTTGATTTATCACTATTTAAAAATTATACCTAATTTTTCTTGTGACGCCATCTCTTATGGAAAATATAAACCCTTTTGAGAGCTCTAATCTATAATTTTTTTATAAGCAAAAATATTTCCTATATAGTCCAGTCAGAATACGACCAAAACAGGCCAAAAACAGAAATCGTCAGATACTACTACTTTCTTTTTTAAAAAATACTCATCTCCACGAGTACATTAAAGAAAAAAATATTGCGACCGCTGAAAAATTGGGGTAACTCCCTTAAAAATGGGTTTTTTAGCGTATTTTTGCAATTTTATCATAAATTTATGGAAGATAATGATCCCGCCCAGAAGGTTCAAATGACATCCAGAGCCCCTTAAATTTCCCGTTTTTTTTTTTCAAATCTAGAACCAAGATCCGTCAGAATTTGTAATTTATCTTCCATAAATTCATGATAAAATTGCAAAAATACCCTAAAAACCCAAAAACTGGCCAATTCTCCCATATTTTTTCCTTAATGTACTCGTTGAGACAAGTATTTTTTTTTAAAAAAACTGGCAATATCCGACGATTTCACCTTAAAATCGTATTTTGACTGGAGGTTTAAAACGCTAAAACGTAATTTTAATTCTAATATGAATTCAAAATTAGTTCTACAAGTCGCACATCGCAGATCATTCAGTCACTGTAATTTACAGATCAATTATTCATACTTTTTCTTTGGTTTCTCATTAAATTTGGTCAGATCTTATTCAATCTTAGTCATCTTTTCCTTTTTCAGTACGGAAAAAATCAACCAGATAGTCGACCGTACCAATGTCGAGAGTGTGGAAAAAGATTTCGTCAACAATGTCACCTGCAACAGCACATGCGCATTCACACCAATGAAAAACCATACACTTGCATATATTGTGATCGCAGCTTCAGGCAGCGCGCCATCTTGAATCAACACTTACGGATTCATACAGACGAAAAACCGTACGAGTGTAAGATATGCGGGAAAAACTTTCGGCAGAAGTCCAATCTCAACCAACACGTTCGGACGCACCAAAATGATACGCCCATGACAGCGGCTACGCTCGCTTTGGCATCCTTAGACGGCCTGAAAATATCCTGAGGTACACGAAATGTCGCGTTTGAGATTAGCCTTGTATTATAATTATTAAATTATATTTTCTAAAGGTTAATTTTATTTTTCAAATGAATTAAATTGTTTAATTTATTTTAAAGTAAGGCTGCAGCTGCATCTACGGTAATACGCTTTGAAGACATTTTTATCTTATTTAGAAATTATACGTTACAATCATCTGATCTCTATATATACCTGTATACAGTATGTTCCTATTAAATGGGTTGAAGATGCATCATTTCTCTAAAAACCGCAACATTGTGAAAAGATTAAATTGAGAAATTATTCCAGAAACAAGGAAAATATTGTCACAATTGTAATCTATTCAATACGCGACCTCTATTTGTAACAAACATAACAAAAAATAGATGGCAAAACTCTATATTTAAAGGCAACTCTTATTGCAAATACGATTGTGTGCTGTAAAATAATACTATAACTTATATTATTTATTTGGAAAATTTTTCACGGTTTCTGGATTTCGTGGTGTTTTTGAGGCGAATAGATTTTATTCGGACATACTGAATTTGACCTGAACCACCGGTATATTTGCCGAATGATATTAGTACCACAGCTTGTAAATAATAATAAAAAAGGATTCGTTAAACATCCTTTGAATCCTTTGAATAGAACTTTTAAGTGGATTTAAAGTTGTTACACAATAAAAGGAACAGTTTTTATAATATTTCTTGTTTGTTTTTCTTAATTAAACCCCCCCCCACTCCGCACAATATTAACATAAACAGTGAAAGAGGACAGCTAAAACAAACGAACCTAAATCATTCTCATTCGTTGAAACTATTAATTTTAAAAGTTTAACCAATGAGAATTATTTTTGTTCGTTTAATTTGTTTTGGTTTTAACTAAACGACAGCGTATAGACTGAAATATCCATGACCGCCCATTCGTCTTAAAACAAGATAAAAATCACGAAAACAAGATAAGTGATTGAGTCTTTTTCTGTCCATATCCTTGAGAGGAAGGACATGCAAAAGCTCCTGAACAGGCCGAATGCCGACATTTGCTATATTGACGATGGCCGCTTTGGGGCGGGAATCTTTTGCCATAAATTGAACCACCGGAAAAGTATATCCATGGGCAATATGACTACGATTTTTCCAGCTGAGGTGTTAGCCATCCTCAGATGTGTAAAAATACAAATCTCGAAAGGGACAAATAAATTTTAATCTACTGCGATAGTAAACCAGCTATACAAGCTCTTGCCAAATCCACCACGGACAGCTTGCTGATCAGGGAATGTGTACAAGAACTAAACACATTAGGAGGTAACAACGAAGTTACCGTAATGTGGGTACCAGGCCACAAGGCATATCTGGAAATGAAATAGCGGACGAACTCGCCAAAAGAGGCACCTTAAAGGACCCACCTGAACAGGTTGTAGGAGTTCCATTCGCTTTCGGTAAAAACAATATCAGGGAATAGTTGGATAAAGAACATCAAGTCTTTTAGAGTACAGGAGCGGAGTGTCGTCAAGCCAAACTCCTTATGAAACAAACTACGACAGGCAGAACAAAGCAACTCTTGTCGATGCAAAACAAAGGTTACGTCTGAGCATAGGACTCCTTACGGGACATGTGGCACTACAGGCCCATCTATATAACCTCAAACTGGCTGAGCGGAAAACATGTCGGCTGTGAGAGGGAAAAAACGAGGACAGTATACACATTCTGTACGAATGTCCGGCACTAATGTTCAAGAGATACAGATAGTGGGGTCAACTATTCTGTGAACCCAAAGATCTACAAGAGGTCAGAGTGAGTGGCCTATGCAGAAAATGTTGGACTAGAGCTACGACCGTGACTTGACTCAGTGGAGAGTCACAGAAGAGCTTTTAGACCTAGGTGACACCAGGGACTACTAACTAAACGACCAATACTAACATAGAGTGACCCTCTGTGAATCCCATTCATCTCATGACCGTGCCGAAGATGTTCGCTAGTCTTCTTGACTTTGAGATGAATTCCATGGGGAGTTTCCTAAGCTCTTAGATGAGGATGAGATTAAGTGGCTTACGGTGATCTACAATAAAATCTATAATTTAGGCGGAATACCAGAAAGCTGGTTGGAGTCTGAGTTTATAACGATCCCAGAAAATGCAGGCGCTAAAAAATGCGGAGAATATCGAACAATTAGCCTCATAAACCAGCTTTTAAAAACATTTCTGAAAATAATTCACAGAAAAATATACAAGTTGTGTGAAGAAAACATGTCGGCTACACAATTCGGCTTTCAATGCCATGGGAACCAGAGAGGACTTGTTTCCTATGCAGGTTTTGATTCAGCGATGTAGAGACGTGAATTGTGACGTATATTTGTGCCTGATCGACTACCAAAAGGCCTTTGATAGAGTCTAACATCACAAAATGGAGGAAATTCTGCAAGACCTTGGGGTAGATAGAAAGGATGTTGATTGTTGACAACCTCTACTGGAACCAGATGACATTTATTACAGCAGAAGGGGATCGCTCAGAAGCAATATGGATTGAGCGCGCAGTAAGGCAGGGTTGTGTTTTGTCTCCACTATTGTTTAATATATACTCTGAGCAAATCTTCAGAGAGGCACTGGAAGAGGCTGATGAAGGAATACTGCTTAATGGGGAGCGAATAAATAATATTCGTTATGCTGACGATACGGCGGTTATGGCTGATAACTTAAAGGGTCTACAACATCTTATGACAAAAATAAACGAAGTGAGTAATCGATACGGCCTCGAACATAATATCAGCAAAACAAAGTACATGGAAATCAGCAAGTCTCTGGTTCCTGCTACCTTGTTGATGGTTAACAATCAACAAATACAAAGAACTCCACAATATTCATATCTAGGTACCATGATAAACGAACAGGGGGATCATTGGCAGGAAATTCGTTGCCGTATCAAAAAAGGTAGAGCAGTGTTCCTCAGAATGACATCACTTTTTAAAAGCTCAGCAATAAAATTAAGCACGAAAATGAGTGTCTTTCTTTATGGTATGGAATCTTGGATGCTGACTGAAGCCACTAAGAAACTTGAGGCATTTGAATTATGGCTATATCGAATTTTGAAAATTTCTTATTCTGACCATATTACCAACGAGGATGTCTTACGTCGCATGAACAAGAAACTGGAAATTATGGAAACTGCTAAAGTAGGAAAATTGGAGTATTTAGGTCACATAATGAGAATTCCCTACAGATATGGATTACTACAGAAAATACTCCAAGGAAAAGTATTTGGAAAAAGGGGACCAGGACGCAGACGTATCTCCTGGCTAAACAGTCTGCGAAAAGTAATAATAGCCAGAATGATTGCCAACATTCGAACCGAATAGGCACTTTGAGAAGAAGAATCCAGAGATTTACACTGTCTCCACATATCCGCCGTTGGATTCTTTCGATCGACAATTGGTTTTGACATTGAGTATCTTACCAATCAGTGATAGAGAAGGGCCTAAATTGCGAAACATTTGGCACTAAAAATCCGCCAAATGGGAACGACTTATTGAATATTTTCGCACTTTCCCTTGGTTAGAGGTTTGTTTTCGATCTACCGATCGATCTGAGTACGAATCTACCTTAAGGTTGAGCTAGTAATATGTAATTGCAAGCAGTCTCGAATTTTGGTCGTTTATACATAGATAAGTACTGACCTTTTCTGGACGAATGGTTGAGTATGGTACTGTCATTAAACTCTCGTAGATTTAAAAATATTCAGATTCGGCTTGGAGAATGCTCTAATATAATAGTATTGTAGTCAGTCCTAAGTCTCTTGTGGAGTTCAGTGAGAGAAGATGCCTGGTTAGCGTACTTGGGCTTCCTTGTCGTATCAGAGTATTCACGGAGCTCCTGGGTGATTTTAAATAAAAAGTCTCTGTACCCCTGAACTTTTTGGACTAAAATGTACCTGATACCTTAGGAAATCATATTAAACTCGAAAGAAAATCGAAAAAGATACACTTTTTTAGATATATCAAAAAGTTTATTTTTAATTTATAAAAAATGAAAAAAAATGTAATAGAGAATATAATAAAATTAAATATTTTAAATATAAAATTGTCGGTTATATAAATTTTTATAGATGTTATGGCATTATCCGAGATCTGTAATTTGAGCGTTTATAGAAGTATTTTGGTTCTATGGAATATAATATTTCATGTTTTTAACATTTTTTCTAATTCAAGATAATAAATCTGTGTAAGCATATTTTTCGCACCTATTTTTTTTTTAATGAAATAGTAATAGCTACTGTTTTTGATAATTTGCAAACTTTTTCGGTAATTGTACAATCATATGTGACGACATTTAAATGGATCGAAAGGGATAAGATTCTTAAATGGATCGGAAGGGATAAGATTCAAAAGAACTCGTGTGCTGTAGACAAGCGATATAATTTTTATTATTGTTTAATTCAATAACAATATCAATATTCATAGGAAGCTATAATAATCGTATTAATTTTAATTAATACTATCGTGATATATATATATATATATATATATAAATAACACATGGGCTGAAAAGTCCCGGGCCTAACACATAGATGGCGCTAGTTTTATTGCAGTCACCTTTTTTTCAGTTAATACTAACCTTCAAAAGACAGCTGTTAAAATTTCATGATATTCTATTTATTAGTTTGTGAGTTATTGTGCTAAGAGTGACGCTACTTTTGTTATTTTCAAAACAATGAATCAAAAACAATTTCGTGTTTTAATTTTACACTGCTTCTTGACTCCGCTCCATCAGAAACAACAATAAAACGTTGGTTTGCTGACTTCAAACGTGGTCGTAGAGACACCGATGATGCAGAACGCAGTGGACGTCCAAATGAGGCGGTAACACCAGAAAACATCAAAAAAATCCATAAAATCGTTTTGAATGATCGAAAAGTGAAGTTGCGTGAGTTAGCTGACATCGTAAAGATATCAAAAGAACGTGTTGGCTTTATATTGCATGAGCATTTGACTATCAGAAAGCTCTGTTCAAAGTAGGTGCCGCGTTTGCTCACTGTTGATCAAAAACAAGAACGTGTTGACGATTCTGAGCAGTGTTTGGCCATGTTTAAACGTAACAAACCGGAATTTTTGCGTCGATATGTGACAATGGATGAAACATGGATCCATCACTTCACTCCAGAATCAAAACGATCGTCATCTGAGTGGACAGTAACTGGTGAACCTCGTCCGAAGCGCCCGAAAGCACAACAATCGGCTGGAAAGGTTATGGCCTCGTTATTTTGGGATGTGCGTGGTGTAATATTCATCGACTATCTTGAGAAAGGAAATACCATCAACAGTGAATATTATATAGCGTTATTGGAGCGTTTGAAGGCCGAAATTGCAAAGAAACGACCGCATATGGCAAAGAAAAAAATTTTGTTTCATCAAGACAATGCACCGTGTCACAAGTCAATCAAAACAATGGCAAAACTACATGAATTGAACTTCGAATTGCTCCCACATCCACCGTATTCGCCAGATTTGACTCCCAGCGACTACTGGCTGTTCGCAGACCTGAAAAAAAAATGCTCACCGGTAAGAAATTTCGCACGAATGAAGAGGTTATCCCTGAAACTGAGGCCTATTTTGAGGCAAAAAATAAATCGTTCTACAAAAGTGGTATTGAAATGTTAGAGCGGCGCTGGAATGATTGCGTTGCTCTTGATGGAGATTACGTTGATGAATAAAGCTAATTTTGAACCAAAAAAACCGTGTTTTCTTTGTTAGGCCCGGGACTTTTCAGCCCATGTGTTATATATCGGAAAATATTATTATATTATATATACATTGTGCGTGTATGTATTAATAAAATAAAATAAACTAATTTATTAAACACTTAAATTACACATGACGACTATTGAATTGGCAAACTAATTTTAGAAGAGAGTCATTATATTTTGGATGATCTCTATTATTTATTGTATAATTTAACCATACTTTTTTGAAATCATGATGTATACTTTCCACTGCTTGTTCACTATAAAATCCAAGACTTCTATTTGTTTTTTTACAAAAGTCTAATACGTGGAAGAATATTGCATGGATTTTAGGTGTAACAGAAATTCCTACTGACAAATAATTTTTTTTAAATATTTCAATACTTTCTTCATAGCTAGATACTAATTTAGTTCCAAAACAATCATGACTAATGTTTTTTAAATTCTGGAGCAATTGTACATATTTGACAATGTTTACATTTTTTTTAGCTCTTAATAAATCAATCTTATTAAGTAATTTTTTACATGCATTACCATCAAACGAACTACCATGACATGTGACACTTCTTTCTGCATAACATTCTTTAATCCATTGCTCTACGTCCTTTTTACACGACTCATCCTTTATCATTTTATTTATTAAGTATAATATTAACTACTCCCAGCATGAGATGTAGTTCAGGAGGAGGTATTAAATATAGAAGTTCTCTATTGTATGCTTCGAAGAATACCGCCATATTAATACAGTTTTTTTAAAAAATTGCGCTAATTTCGGATTTGATCCAGCTTTCAAGTATTCATTATAGTTGTCTATTAAATGACTAATCGTTCTATTAGTTCCTCTCAAGTGCAATTTAGTTAGCTCTGCAGTAGGCCATGTACACGGAAATTTGCTAGAGCAGAGGTGTCAAACTCAATTTTGCAGAGGGCCATATATTAAATTTAGAATGTGTAGGCGGGCCAGATTCAAATAAAAAAAAACTTTTTATTTATTTAATTATATAGTATATAATATACGGTTGTTAAAAATTATATCAAAGTTATAAAAGAGGGTAATTATTTTGAGCTCGAGGATCCAGATACCTGACTTCTCTTGTTTTTGACAAGCTCATTGATGTCAGGTATCATATTCGTTGTAGTTATTTTAAGAATTGATTGGAGATGTTCATTCGAAAGTCTTGTGCGATGTTTGTTCTTATTTATTTTCATGACGGAAAACATCTGCTCACATAAATAGGTGCTACCAAACATGCAGAGAATGCGTGCTGCATGGTTTTTTAATTCCGGGTAGTTATCCAAATTCTTGAAATATTGTGTATAAAATGTAAGAGCGTTAATCTCTTTAAATTTTTCTTTCAAAATACTGTCCGATTGAAGATCTATCAACTCCATTTGCAAATGAACTGGTGCCTGTGAAGCTTCAAAATTGAATGGATTGTTTAAAATTGGGAATTCCATTTCATTCATTTTGTGAAAGTCCTCAAAACGATTGTTGAATTCCGTGATCAAATTTTGCAGAAGTTGAGAATATTGATCCAATTTTTTTTGGTTCGCTGTGCCAAATGATTTTAAATGAGGGAAATGATCCAAAGTTTGATTTTTTACCTGATTTTCCCACAGCCTCAACTTTGTTTCAAAGGCTTGAATACATGAATACATTTGAGTGACAATCAGATTTTTACCCTTTACCTTTACATTCAGATCAGTCAAGTGTTTATTCATATCTACCAAAAAGGCACAATCAACCCACCAGTCATTGTCATAATCAATTGGGTTGCCTTTTTCTAACATGAAAGCTTGAATAGGGTCACGTAATGCAAAAAATTTTTCTAAAACTACTCCTCAACTGAGCCAACGAACTTCGGTGAAGTAAGGAACATCAGAAAACTTTTCGTCCAAATCTTGTAAAAACTGCCTGAACTGTCGGTGATTTAGTCCTCTGCTCCATATAAAATTTACTATTTTAATTATAGGTTGCATGACATGGTCCATTTTTAAATGTTTGGATGCCAATGATTCCTGATGAATTATACAGTGAAATCCCACAAAATTCCCTGATGTTTTCTGTTTTAATTTAGTTACAACGCCCGAATGTTTGCCAGCCATGGCAGGAGAGCCATTCGTAGTTGTGCTGCTAAGTATATTCCAGTCGAGTTCATATTCTGCTATCAAATGCTCAATTGCAGAATAAATATCATTTGCTGTTGTAGTACCTGTCAATGGAACGCACTTTAATAGTTCTTCAGTTATTTCAAAGTTACTGTTAATACCTCGTATAAAAACAGCAAGTTGAGCTGTATCAACAGTATCAGTGCTCTCGTCAACAGCCAGTGAAAAGTTTGTAAATTCCTTCATTTTCTCCTTCAGTTGAAGAACCAAATTTTGAGATAAATCATTTGAAGCTACAGTGTTTCTTGACAGCGAAATATTTTGAATTATTGACTTTTGAAATGGAAATGAAACATCGGCAACTTTCAGCATACAGTCTTTAATAAAATCACCATCAGTAAAAGGTTTTGATCTCTTCGCGATTTCTAATGCAATAATAAAACTTGATTTCAGGGCATCTTCGCTCTCAGTATTAGCTTTAGTAAACATCGATTGTTGACCTTGAAGTTTAGATTTTAAAGATGACAATGTGTCCATTCTTATTTTTTTCAGTGTAACAATCGAATTTTGATTTATGATTCGTATCATAGTGTCTCTTCAAGTGGTTTACCTTTCTATTCTATGAAAAAATATGCAATTTCCCATTTAGACTGAAAAACTCTGCACTCACTATCAACTTTACGTTTTTGTGACATTATGCCAAAATCGTAACAATTATGGAACTCGACACAACAATTATGGATATCGCACGCGCACGACACAAACAAATGCACAATACCTTCACAATCACTACTTCGCAGTACAACTAAAATCCTTCTCCGACCGTATCGCTTCGATTACTCGACTCACACTCAACTGACTCACGTCGCGCCGACGCACTCCTTTTATAATATCGATAAGGAAGGTTCTAGTCTAGACTCGAAGCGCGTGGAAGATTCTATTGTTCTCAACAAAAATAATAGGGTATTTCCGCTTGTTGCTAAGAGATGGCGTTACTGTCTATCTCTCTCGCTTGTCAAGGCACGCGCTGCCCTTGAAATCACTTATAAATGTAGTGTGCGCATTTTAAAACTTCCGTAGAGGAATCGAGTGAAGTCTAAAAGCTTTAAAAAACATGATTCTTCTTTCTGTGACACATTGCGATCGCGGGCCTTATTGATACGTCCCGGGGGCCGGATGCGGCCCGCGGGCCGTATCTTTGACATCCCTGTGCTAGAGTGACTGCCAATACCACTGATTAAATTAGCTAGCTTCATATCGGTAGCAATAGTAGCACCAAGGTCGAGTAATGAATTCAAATTAAGCAATCGCCAAATCTTACTGATATTATTATGATTTTCTTCCGTTTTTGGAGCAACAGTTAGAAGAAATATTTTTTTCACACCTGAATCCTTGAATACTTTTTTTCCACGTAAGTTTTTATCAGTCGTCAAATTATTTATTTCATCAGATTCAAAATTTTCTAACAATTGAATACACAAACATAATTTAAAAAAACCTCCACCGCCGTCTGTACCAATTTTAAAATGAACCTGTTTATTTAAAATTTGTCTTTGCTCCAAAACATAATTAACTAAGCCCATAACGTTGTTACAATACATAAGTGCTTCTGCAACTGGAGTTTTAGTTGTTGACTTACATTGTATAAATTCAAACTTTTCCACGTTGAAATAATCATCTAAATCAGGGATGCCAAAGCTACGGCCCGCAGGCCGCATCCGGCCCCCGGGACGTATCAATAAGGCCCGCGATCGCAATGTGTCACAGAAAGAAGAATCATGTTTTTTAGAGCTTTTAGACTTCACTCGATTCCTCTACGGAAGTTTTAAAATGCGCACACTACATTTATAAGTAATTTCAAGGGCAGCGCGTGCCTTGACAAGCGAGAGAGATAGACAGTAACGCCATCTCTTAGCAACAAGCGGAAATGCCCTATTATTTTTGTTGAGAACAATAGAACCTTCCACGCGCTTCGAGTCTAGACTAGAACCTTCCTTATCGATATTATAAAAGGAGTGCGTCGGCGCGACGTGAGTCAGTTGAGTGTGAGTCGAGTAATCGAAGCGATATGGTCGAAGAAGGATTTTAGTTGTACTGCGAAGTAGTGATTGTGAAGGTATTGTGCATTTGTTTGTGTCGTGCGCGTGCGATATCCATAATTGTTGTGTCGAGTTCCATAATTGTTACGATTTTGGCATAATGTCACAAACACGTAAACTTGATAGTGAGTGCAGAGTTTTTCAGTCTAAATGGGAAATTGCATATTTTTTCATAGAATGGAAAGGTAAACCACTGTGTATGATTTGCAATCAAACAGTTGTTGTTTGTAAGGAGTTTAACTTGAAGAGACACTATGATACGAATCATAAATCAAAATTCGATTGTTACACTGAAAAAATAAGAATGGACACATTGTCATCTTTAAAATCTAAACTTCAAGGTCAACAATCGATGTTTACTAAAGCTAATACTGAGAGCGAAGATGCCCTGAAATCAAGTTTTATTATTGCATTAGAAATCGCGAAGAGATCAAAACTTTTCACTGATGGTGATTTTATTAAAGACTGTATGTTGAAAGTTGCCGATGTTTCATTTCCATTTCAAAAGTCAATAATTCAAAATATTTCGATGTCAAGAAACACTGTTGCTTCAAGAATAAATGATTTATCTCAAAATTTGGTTCTTCAACTGAAGGAGAAAATTAAGGAATTTACAAACTTTTCACTGGCTGTTGACGAGAGCACTGATACTGTTAATACAGCTCAACTTGCTGTTTTTATACGAGGTATTAACAGTAACTTTGAAATAACTGAAGAACTATTAAAGTCCGTTCCATTGACAGGTACTACAACAGCAAATGATATTTATTCTGCAATTGAGCATTTGATAGCAGAATATGAACTCGATTGGAATATACTTAGCAGCACAACTACGGATGGCGCTCCTGCCATGGCTGGCAAACATTCGGGCGTTGTAATTAAATTAAAACAGAAAACATCAGGGAATTTTGTGGGATTTCACTGTATAAGTCATCAGGAATCATTGGCATCCAAACATTTAAAAATGGACCATGTCATACAACCTATAATTAAAATAGTAAATTTTATAAGGAGCAGAGGACTAAATCACCGACAATTCAGGCAGTTTTTACAAGATTTGGACGAAAAGTTTTCTGATGTTCCTTACTTCACCGAAGTTCGTTGGCTCAGTCGAGGAGTAGTTTTAGAAAAATTTTTTGCATTACGTGACCCTATTCAAGCTTTCATGTTAGAAAAAGGCAACCCAATTGATTATGACAATGACTGGTGGGTTGATTGTGCCTTTTTGGTAGATATGAATAAACACTTGACTGATCTGAATGTAAAGTTACAGGGTAAAAATCTGATTGTCACTCAAATGTATTCAAGCCTTTGAAACAAAGTTGAGGCTGTGGGAAAATCAGGTAAAAAATCAAACTTTGGATCATTTCCCTCATTTAAAATCATTTGGCACAGTGAACCAAAAAACATTGGATCAATATTCTCAACTTCTGCAAAATTTGATCACGGAATTCAACAATCGTTTTGAAGACTTTCACAAAATAAATGAAATGGAATCCCCAATTTTCAACAATCCATTCAATTTTGAAGCTTCACAGGCACCAGTTCATTTGCAAATGGAGTTGATAGATCTTCAATCGGACAGTATTTTGAAAGAAAAATTTAAAGAGATTAACGCTCTTACATTTTATACACAATATTTCAAGAGTTTGGATAACTACCCGGAATTAAAAAAGCATGCAGCACGCATTCTCTGCATGTTTGGTAGCACCTATTTATGTGAGCAGATGCTTTCCGTCATGAAAATGAATAAGAACAAACATCGCACAAGACTTTCGAATGAATATCTCCAATCAATTCTTAAAATAACTACAACGAATATGATACCTGACATCAATGAGCTTGTCAAAAACAAGAGAAGTCAGGTATCTGGATCCTCGAGCTCAAATTAATTACCCTCTTTTATAACTTTGATATAATTTTTAACAACCGTATATTATATACTATATAATTAAATAAATAAAATGTTATAATAATTCAGTACATTTTTTTTATTTGAATCTGGCCCGCCTACACATTCTAAATTTAATATATGGCCCTCTGCAAAATTGAGTTTGACACCTCTGATCTAAATCATGATTTTTTGCAAAAAGTTTTGTAAAAATATTTTTATCAAATAAATTTTTATTTCTAGTCATTTTTCTGATTGACGAAAGAACTTCTTTCCTTGTTCTCAAACTAAAATTGAAAGTATTTTGTATTTTTGATACTTCTCCTACCGAAATAAGAACGTTCTTCGCAGTGTCTTGGGGTTTAAGCAAAACTTTTAAAGCCTTCCCTCGTTCTTGAGAAAGAAGAATGATATTTTTACTGCTGCTGTTATCCTGAGTATTGATTTTTTGTTTAATTAATGAAGACGAGATATGATCCCTTTCTTTATCTTTAAGGCTTTGCACAACTTTATTAACATTATCGCATTTGCTTTTACAAATATGCGAAATACCTCTACAAATTACGGCAAAGCACTTCGTACACCTTTTCTCCACGTTCTTGACATTTTTTTTTTCTTTGCTTTTTTCTGCATTACTGATTTTCTACTTCTTATTAAAACACAAAGATAATAATTGCACTGAATATTATTACTGCTTGATCTGGCATCTCGAAAATTAAATTTTGAGTAGTCTGGTAGACTAAATTCAACACCTCTATATACTTTTGCATAACACTTGCTACAAATAACAATGGCTGGCGCAGTAAAGTTAATTTTAAAATTAACTATTCCTTCTATTTTATCTTGCAATTTTCCATTAATTGGAATCATACTCTTATGAGAATAAAGACACAGCAACCAACATTTTTTTCGATTATCTTCGTGTGTCGACAAGTTATACTTTTTTTTACACAAGAGTGCGGCATTTTAATTAATTTAACAACTATACTTAAGCGAAAAGAAACTTTGATTTTTTGACTAGATGCCTCGAGCAGTGTTGGGTATAATATAACAATATATAAAGCAATGAACTATGATGACTTTGGCTATATACAATTTTATATTGAAAATATTTAATTTTATTATATTCTCTATTACATTTTTTCATTTTTTATAAATTAAAAATAAACTTTTTGATATATCTAAATATTCTTTCGGGTTGAATATGATTTCCTAAGGTATCAGGTACATTTTAGTTCAAAAAGTTCAGGGGTACAGAGACTTTTTATTTAAAATCACCCAGGAGTACCGTGACATTCATGTGTAAGGCTCTTTTTACCCAAACAGGGGGCCATGAAGTTTTCGGGTGAGTTTAGTTCAATTTTTTAGACATTAAGGATTAAACTATAAAATCCATATATAAACATTTTTCAATCAAACATGTATCCATAGGGTTTTCGGGTTCGTCGAATTTGATTTTTTAGGTATTGGAGTCTTTTTATCCCTCCGAAGGGGGGGGGGGGGGGAAGGGGGCCGTAAGATGAAATATTAAAAATAATCAATATTACATTATAATATATTGTACTATCCACTATTAGCATTAACCAGGATAAACGACGACGAGGTTGCGGATACTTATTCCACTTTTTTTTTGGTTTTTTCATCTTTTTATAATTTCTTTTTGGGTTTTCTCATTTTTATTTTTTTTACATTTTGTAACTTTGTATTTTTTTTACTTTTTAGTTTTTTATTATTTTTTTAACTTTTTTATTTTTTCAAAATCGCATCAACTCATTATATCACGTATCTCATCTCTTGGATGGTAAGGCCCAAATAATACCATTAATGTCTAAAAAACTGAACTCGGCTCACCCGAAAACTCCATGGTCTCCTGTTTGGGTAAAAAGAGCCTTACACATGAATGTATAAGATCTTATACATGAATTTTAATATTTCATCCCCTTACGACCCCGTTTTTCGAGGTTTGTAGGGGTTGTAGCAAAAACTAATAGCGTAAACTGAATCCAATCGAATCTTTATCCATTAGGTAAGAGTATTATCCTATTTTGAGCATCGGAACATAGTTTTATTTTTTCAAAAATTTGGAGTCATTTCACCGAAACCCAATTTCTATTTGCGTGCTCCTTTGACACTAATATAGGAATTAATGACCCCATCAGAGCCGTGTAGTTTTAAAAGTTAAATTTTGACTTAAATGGCTAGTTTTGAGGGGTGAAATCGGAAATGAAAGAAAATTTTTTTTACCAGGTCATCGAGTGGTGTGCCAAATGAAAGCTTATGAAAACAGAAGTTCAACAATATATATAACTAGCCGTGCCCGCGGCTCCGCTCGCGTGGACTTGATTCGCTACTGTCGTCACTGCTTATTCCTTATGTTACCTAACGTAATAAAATATCTGCCGTTATTTCCCCTTATCTCCCATTATTTTTCCTTATCCCCCATTATCTCTACATAATTTCCATTATCTAGGCTTATCTCTGCTCATCTCCCATTATTTCTCCTTATCTCCCATTATTTCTCCTTATCTCCCATTATCTCACCTTATCTCCCATTATCTAGGCTTATCTCGACTTATCTCGCAATATTTCTCCTTATCTCCCATTATCCCACCATAACTCCCATTATCTAGACTTATCTCTGCTTATCTCCCATTAATTCTCCTTATCTCCCATTATTTCACCTTATCTCCCATTATCTAGGCTTATATCGAATTATATAGAACATATGTATAAATTTATAAAAACACGTAAATCGGATAAGTGGTTCTCAAGTGATAAACGCACTAACGGACAGACAGAGAGACGTTACGTAATATTATTATTCTTGCAACATGATATTGTTCCATATTTACTGGTTTAGGCAGTGTATTGCAAGAGAACGCGCTAACGGTAACCTTTTATCCGACTTGATTCACTATTATCGTCACTGCTTATTCTTTATGTTACCTAATGCAATAAAATATATCCTATAACTTGGCCAGAGAACATATGTATGTTTTAAAAAAAAAAGCACGTAACGCACTAACGGACAGACAGACAGATAGACAAACAGAGATACGTTGCATTTTATATATATTATAGATAGATAACCTGGCCAGAGAACATATGTATGTTTTAAAAAAAAAAAAAACGTAAATCGGATAAGTGGTTCTCCAGTGATAAGCGCACTAACGGACAGACAGACAGAGATACGTAGCATTTTATACATATTATAGATGTAATAAAATATATATCTATAACCTGGTCAGAGAACATATGTATGAATTTAAAAATCACGTAAATCGGATAAATGGTTCTCAAGGTATAAGCGCACTAACGGACAGACAGACAGACAGAAAGACGTCGCATTTTATATATATATTATAGATATCGATTATTATTATTATTATATAACCTGGCCGAAGAATATATGTATGGATTTAAAAAGACACGTAAATCGGATAAGTGGTTTTCGCGTACGCACTAATGGACAGACAGACAGACAGAGAGACATGACATTTTATATATATTATAGATTATAGATATTCTCTGCTACATAATATTGTTCCATATTTAATGGTTTAGGCTGTGAATTGCAAGGGAACGCGCTAGCGGCAAACTTTTTCCCGACTTCATTCACTATTATCGTCACTGCTTATTCCTTATGCTACCTATCGTAATAAAATATAGCCTATAACCTGGCCAGAGAACATATGTATGTTTTAAAAAAAAAGTACGTAAATCGGATAAGTGGTTCTCCAGTGATAAGCGCACTAACGCACAGACAGACAGAGAGACGTTGCATTTTATATATATTATAGATGTAATACTTGCGCATACTTTTCTTTCTATTCTTTTTAAAAAATTGCCAAAAATCGCTGTCCCCCCTTATCTCGAGAAGTACTGATCAAAAAATTTTGAAAAAAGTCTGAAATATTCTCTACAGGGTGTAGAGTGAACGAAAATTATCACGAGTGCATGACCTTAAATAATTCATCTGGTATATAGAAAAAAACAATAATTTCAAGGTCATCGGTTTTCGACAAAAATCGGAAACAAACTTTGATGAAAACCCATTTTAGGTGGGTTTTATAAAGTCATTGATTATTTTATACCTCGGTAACAAAAATTTTTATCCTAAAAGCAATCAACATACGGAATACTAATTGCGCAAGTCTGACTTGCACTTGGCCGGTTAGTATTTTTTGTATTTCTAAGTCAGTTTTAATATTTTTTAGATAACCTATATGATTTATCCAAAAATTTAATTATAACAAATAAATTACATGTGTCAATTTATACCACTAAAACTTTTTTAAAAATTCAACAGCAAAATTATTTCCAGTATCATCCAAATTTTCTGGAGAACACAGTATAAAATTATCCAACTTTAGAACCTAACATACAAAACGTCATAATTTTAATTGCACATTTTTGTCTTACCTGATTGTAGTGCAGATATTTCTTCTTCAAGAGCCCTAGCGCCTTCTATTATTATTTTTTTAAAATTACTGAAAAAAACCTACACAAAAAAGACAACAAAAAAAATCCCTATATATCACTAACCCTAAATAAATGAAAAACTAAAATAAAAAACGATCTTTTTCCCATAAACCAATATTTGTAAATGACAATGGAATTTTTGGGTGAATATTTTTGATTGCCAAAGCAAATATGTCTTGTGACAGGTACGAGCCGAACCTCGCGAAAATCTGGGAAAACTGCTTTTCCATGGAAAATCTTTAAACGGGTTATAGCCTAAAAAGATGAAGGCTTGCGATTTAATTTCAATCTTGATCTCAAAGGGCCATATCGACCGTCCATTTATGAACATAGTCCTCCCTCTCTGTACCACATCTATTTCTGTCCTATTCTGTCTCGTTCAGTTCCACCCCGCAGTCAATATCGGGTCATTTGTCCAACGTGTTGGTAGGCCTCCCCTTTATCTTCTCCCAGTATAAGACCTCCCATTAAGGATGATGTTTCATCTAAAATCACTACATCTGGCTATAACACATAAGCTGAAAAGTTTTTGGTCTAGTTACTTAAAACATATTTTTTTGCCAAATTTGACTTTATTCATTAACATAGTTTTCTTCAAGAGCGATACAATCCGTATAACGCTTTTCTAATATTTCTATACCTTTCTTGTAGAAGGATTTGTCTTTGATAACTTCTTTATCGGAGTCAGATCTCTTTCCCGCGAGCATTTTTTTGATGTCTGCGAATAGATAATAGTCGCTAGGGACCAAATCTGGAGGATAAGGAAGCAATTCGAACTTCCAATAACTTTATATAATATTCGCTATTGTTGGTTTTCCCTTCTCAGCATAACTGATAAATATTATTCCATGCGCATCCCAAAATACAGAGTCCAACACATCCCCAGCCGACTGTTGTATCTTTGGTCGCTTCGGGCGTGAGATAGCTGACACCCTAAAGATATCAAAAGAACGTGTTGGTCATATTTTGCATGAACATTTGGCATGAGAAAGCTCTGTTCGAAATGGGTACCGCGTTTGCTCACAGTGGAGCAAAAACAACCTGTTGATGATTCTGAGCGCTGTTTGGACCTGTTTAAGTGAAATAAAAAGGATTTTTTCATGGGATATGTGACAATGGTTGAAACATGCATCCACCACTACACACCGGAATCAAATGGGCACTTAGCTCAGTGGACAGCAGCCGCCCGAAGCGACCAAAGACACAACAGTCGGCTGAGAAGGTTTTGGCCTTTGTAATTTGGATACGCATGGAATAATCTTCATCGACTATGCCGAGAAGGGAAAAAAAAAAACCACCAACAGCGAATATTATATAAAGTTATTAGTGCGTTTGAAGGCAGAAATCGCCAGAAACGGCCCCAAATGAACAAGAAAAAAGTATTCTTTCATCAAGATAATGTACCGTGTAACAAGTCCATGGTTACGATGGCAAAATTGCATGAATTGAAGTTCGAATTGTTTCCTCATCTACCGTATTCTCCAGATTTGACCCCCAGCGACTATTATCTATTCGCAGACCTCAAAAAAATGCTCGCGGGAAAGAGATTTGGCTCCAATGAAGAAGTTATCGCCGAAACTGAGGCCTATTTTAAAGGCAAAGACAAATCCTTCTACAAGAAAGATATAGAAATGTTAGAAAAGCGTTAGACTGATTGTATCGCTAAATTGATGAATAAAGTCAAATTTTGCAAAAAAAAAAATGTATTTTAAGTAGATAGACCAAAAACTTTTCAGCTATATATAAGAACGGTTGCTAACCGTTGTGTCTATGTGTGTGTGTCTATTCTACAAGCATTTTCATGGAAAGTATTCGATGGATGTAGCCAGCTTAATTCCTCCCGGAGCAGTACACCCAGGACCCGTCACGTTAAAACTTCACATCCGTATGAGGTTCAGCTTGTCACTTCTCGTGCAATCCTCCTTGGAAGATTTTGTATTGAGATTGATAAACCGTCAAGTTCTAAATTTAGAAATTGACAGAAAGTATCAACTTGAACTAATCTGAACTACCTAGTTTGCTCTAGTACAGTCTGTACAAATAAGTGATGCAGTAGTTATTTTTTCTTGCGTTCTGGTTATATAGCGTTGTAGTTGGGGTAAAGGTCATATGGTTACCGTTAGCATGAAGTAAATATTTATCAATGAACATAGAAGATAATGTTAGGATATGAACGTTAACAAATTTTTGTTTCAGGTCACCTTCGTACCTCGAGTTTGTCATTATACCTATCATTTTTGGCTAAAATCCAAGGCACTTATTGCTGCTGGAGCCTGTTTATTAGATCATATGATATATGGGATCCAATAAGTGGATGGTAAGCTTCAATGGGACCTGAAAACTTATAAATTTTGAGTGATTTTAGAAGTCAGATGATCCAGATATGATTCCTTTTCCATCAAGGGTCCATATGTGTACTAAGAAATCTGGCACAATCACCATTTTCAACATTTTAACAAATAACTGTAAAAAAAAAAAATTCTGTTTTATTGGTATTTAGAGTAAGATGATTTTGGATAAATCACAGTTTGGCTTGGACAAGAGTGAGTGGTGAAAGTTTCAGGATGGTTTTTATATCTGCGTGTAAAGTGAGAAGTGTGGTACCGTTAGAAAATAAAGCTAAGTTTACATGAGGAGCAGCACTCGTAAGACCAAATATATAATTTCCCATTTCCGTCGGACTGTATGTCTGTTTACTTATACGGGTTGAAAGTCGTTGAGATCGTTTCGTCATCTTACATAGGTTCAATAGTTTTTTGAGCAATTTTCTTGCTTTATTTGGTCGAGATAATGGACAAATTTTAGGCCTAATTTTATATAATCAAACATATAAGGGGTTGGAGAAATAGGCTATAGATGTTATGTTCCCTTTAGAGGTCTTCTTGAAGTTGAGAAATCTGAAATATATGTTGTTCTTTTCTTTAATTCCAATTTTAGCAAAAATAATATGTAGAGGTTCAGTTTCAGTCGTAAATATCTCTGAAACAGCTTAACTTTTTTTTTAGAGTAATTTTTTACGGTAAAGGATCAGTGAGTTGAACTATCGACATATTTGGATTACATTTTTCTTTTGTCTAAATAAGTGAAATTCCTTGAGCCTTAAACCAAAGATGGTGTTTTGACTATATGTCACTCTCATTACCAATGACCAACCTGTCCAATTTGAGCACACAAGAATTTTGAATCTAATCGACTACAAACTCTTGGATATGCAATCTGGTAAGAGAATGTCGTATAATTTCTAAAAATCATACAGATTCGGGTGCGATCCAAATCTATGAATGAAGGCAACGGGTCTCGTCTCCGATCTCGCTTTCTGATCCGTTCACAGATGGATCAGAAAGCTCAAGTGGAACCTTAACATCCCACTAGGGACAAGTGCAACCATATTCCAGGCAGAAATTATCACAATACTAACATGTTTTCACCAGAATACTACTGCAACCAAGAAACTTACGATGATGGTTTGAAAACTTCGCGGCCTCACCAAAAATTAATTATAACATTTTTATTATAGTACCCTCAATAACTTCATACTTTCTTTGGTTGTCAGAGTGTAAAATTTTGTTGCTGTAGAATTTGTGGTTTGTTGGTCAACGTGCGGTCATCAAGCAACCTGTTTAAAAATATATTAACACCAAAGAAGATCCACGATGATATGAAAATAACACTATTGGAATCTGCTCCGTCATATACCATTGTGAAAAAATGGGTTGCAGAATTTAAATGTAGACGAGAGAGCATCGAAGATGACTCTCACTCCGGCCGGTCCACGACGTCTACGACTGAAGAAAACATAGGCGAAGTGTGTGATCTCATATTGAAAGACCGTAGATTAACTATCAGGGAGATTGCAGATACGTGGCATGTTTTTTAAGTAAGTACCGTTTTGCGATTCCGCCGCCGCAGCGATATGGTCGGCGATCCGCGCATGCGCGCTGGTAACCTACATCTCATGTCTACGCACTGACGCCATTACAGTCTGATTCTTCATTGTATACGTTGTTTACTGAGTGTTTAAGATGCCTCCGACAATCCTGAGTCCCGCCGATTGTGAAGTACGGGCTGTTATACGATTTCTTAGTGCTAAAGGCGTAAAACCGATCGATATTCATCGTGAGATCTGTGAAGTTTACGGACAAAACATTATGAGTGATGGAATGGTAAGGAAATGGGTGAGAGCATTTAAAGATGGCCGCACAAATGTGCATGATGAAGAACGGAGTGGGCGTCCTTCGGTCGTTAATGAAGATTTGGTGCAGAAAGTGGACGAAAAGGTGAGAGAAAACAGACGCTTTACAATTTCATCATTGTGCGACTGCTTTCCTCAATATTCTCGTAGTGTTTTGTATCGCATTGTGACCGAGAACTTGAATTACCGGAAATTGTGTTCACGTTGGGTTCCAAAAATGTTGACGGATTTGCACAAAACCCAACGTTTAGGCAGTGCATTGACTTTCCTTGAGCGGTACCACAATGAAGGTGAACATTTTTTAGACCAAATTATTACTGGTGACGAAACATGGGTGGCCTACGTCACACCAGAATCGAAACAACAATCCATGGAATGGCGACATTCATCATCACCCAAAAAAGTGAAGTTTAAGCAAACAATTTCTGCCCGCAAAATCATGTGCACAGTTTTTTGGGACAGAAAAGGAGTATTGCTAGTGGAGTTTCTGCCTCGTAATGAGACAATCAATGCAGCGTCTTATTGTGAGACATTGAACAATCTGCGTCGTGCAATCCAGAACAAAAGACGTGGCAAGTTGAGTAAGGGTATCGTTTTGCTGCATGACAATGCCCGTTCACATGTGGCTAATCGGACCAAAGATCTCATCAAATCTTTTAAATGGGAAACTCTAGATCATCCTCCATACAGCCCTGATCTGGCGCCCAGCGACTACCATTTGTTCCTGCACTTGAAGAAGCACCTGGGTGGTCAGCGTCTTCAAGACGATAACGAAGTCAAAACATTTGTGATACAGTGGTTAACAAGTCAGGCGGCAGAATTTTATGAGGAGGGTATTCAAAAACTGGTGCCACGTTATGACAAGTGCCTCAATATTCACGGAAATTATGTAGAAAAGTAGATTAAGGTACAGGCTTTCATGTAAAAATAAAATTATAGCGATATCTTTGCACGTCTTTTTTTAATTCCAAAACGGTACTTACTTAAAAAACATGCCTCGTACTATAGGCAGCTCGTATGAACGAACATAAAACATTATTGCCAACGAACTCGGGTTTTCTAAGGTTTCCGTTAGGTAGGTCCTCAGATTGCTTTTAGTTGAACAAAAACGACTCACGATTTCTCGTGACTGTTTGGGGCTGAACCGCAAGATTTTCTTAACAGGTTTGCGAGAGTGGACGAAACCTGGGTTCACCACTATACTCCAGAGTCAAAACAACAATCCAAGCAGTGGAAAACATCTGGCGAATCGACCCCAAAGAAAGCGAAGGTAATTCCATCGGCTGGAAAAGTGATGGCGTCAGTTTTTTGGGATGCTAAAGGTATTATTATGGTGGACTACCTTCCGAATGGCGAAACAATACACTCGACTGACTATTGCACCCTTTTGCGTCGTTGACGTCAAGAAATTAAAGATAAACGCCCAAGATTACTGAGAAAGAAAGTTTTATTCCATCAGGAAAACGCTCGCGTTCACACGTCTGTTGAGTCTATGGCTCAAATTCGTGATTGTGGTTTCGAATTGCTGCCTCACCCGGCTGATTCTCCTGATTTGGCACCTTTGGACTTTTATCTGTTTCTAAACCTAAAAAAACACCTCGGTGGCCAGAAATTTTCATCACATGAAGAAATCGAAGCTGCAGTTAACCAGTATTTTGAAGACCTTGAGGAATCTTTTTTTTTAAACAGGTGCGGAAGCTTTGGAAAGCAGGTGGAAGAAGTGCATAGAGCTAGGTGGAGATTACGTCGAAAAATAAAAAAATATTTTTGTACTTATTTTATTTTGTTTTTTTGACTAGGCCGCGAACTTTGCAATCCATTCTCGTATATTCTCTCAGACAGTCAAGTTGCTCTAAATGTTTTAAACGCCTCTCAGGCCAACTTCAAGATGATGATTTAGTGTAAATGCGACCTGTTAGAATTATGCTTCAGAAACAATAGAATTGAATTGTGAGTTTCAGGATATTCGAGACTAAAAGATAATGAAAAAGCGGAGCTACAAAATCATACAGGGGTCTAGAATCAGCTTGTGGTATACCAAAACAGATGGTAAAAACAACAATCAACAGATGTTTTGTTAGCAACATCTAGATCGTCGGTTCGCCACATCTGACTAACTCGGGGTGTCTTTGAGGGGACGCAGTTGGCGGCCCCTCAAAGAAACTAACAACCCAGGTCCTTTGTTTAACCAGAACCCAGGCTAGACTAGTAGTAGGACCGATCACCGGCCGGTGTCACATAAGAAAATATTTTCAGAATATGGTTAGCCATAATGGTCCCACAACATGCAAACTATGTAGTGAAAAAGAAGAAACCTCTTTGACATCGTATATGAATGTGCGGCTTTAACTTAGAAGAGACATAAACTATTCGGAGATCTATCGCGACCACAAATTATGACATGAAGGGCTTGAAAGAAAGCTTCCCTCACGCTCTGGTAAATAAGAAAGAGGAGCACAATGAATCAAGAGTACACATTGCACAAACAAGCACAGTAGCTTACGTCACCTACAACTAACCAACCAAGTAAAATTTTAGAACTGCCGATGTGCGAGGGAGGTACACTTTTTAAAATCATGAACCAAACAAGCCTATAACTTTTTAACGGCTCTAGCTTGCTAAACTGATAACTGACTAGGTCATCCAATCCTACCCGCAATGATGGCATGAAATATGGTTCCAACTGTCTGTCTTATAAAAAATATCTTCAATATTAAGTTTCGTGGCAGAACGATATTATAGTGCATGTTAAATAAAAATATAAGTCGATTTTATGAGGAGTAAAAGGAAGAGATATCTTATGCAGATACCGTGAGATACTATCAAATGTTTATATTAGTTATGGAAATTAAGGGCTCACTGGGTCACAACTGAGGCCAATATTTTTTTAGTTAATTTGTTTTGTTCTCTTAACTTTAAAACTAGAAATTACTATTTGTTGAATATACAGTTTATCAAGTAAGAACGTGTCCGTGATAATTCATTTTAGTGCAGTAAAAACAAGGTCAAAATAATATTGCGATAGGCACAGTTTAGGTAGAGCAATAATATGATTTTATCCTCTCGGGGTACCAGGAGTACTGTTCTGAGTTTTGGAGCTCGAAAAACTTGTGCTGTTTTGATTATAAACAATTTAAGTTTTCAAAACGCGTTTTTTGAGCTTAAAATGTGAATAACTCCGGTTATATAACACGTAGGCTGAAAAGTTTTTGGTCTGACACATAGATATCGGCCTTTTCAAAAAATCCATATGATTTTTAGGAAGTATCAACCTTCAAACGATACGTGTCAAAATTTCATGACATTTCGACAATTAGTTTACAAGTTACAGTGGTTTTAGCGACGCTACTTTTGATATTTTCAAAACAGTGGAAAAAAATCTAATTTCGTGTATTGATTAAACACTGTTTTGGTTGATGGGAAAAAATACCGTTCAAGCAATGCAATGGCTTGATAAGTGTTACGAGGACTCTGCCCCTGGAAAATCACTCATCATTTACTGGTATGCTGAATTTAAACACGGTCGTACAGATACAAATGATGCTGAACGCTCTGGACGTCCAAATGAGGTGGTTATACTCGAAAACATCAAAAAAAATCCACAAAATTGTTTTGAATGACCGTAAAACGAAATTGTGTGAGATAGCTGACACACTAAAGATATTAAAAGAACTTGTCGGTCATATTTTGCATGAACATTTGGTCATGAGAAAGCTCTGTTCGAAATGGGTACTACGTTTGCTCACAGTGGACCAAATACAACAACGTGTTGATGATTCTGAGCGCTATTTGAACCTGTTTAAGCGCAATAAAAAGGATTTTTTATGCGATATGTGACAATGGAAGAAACATGAATCCACAACTACACACCGGAATCAAATCGGCAGTCAGCTGAGTGGACAGCAGCCGGTGAAAGCCGCCCGCATCGACCACAAACACGATAGTCGGCTGGGAAGGTTTTGGCTGCTGTATTTTGGGATGCGCATGGAATAATTTTCATCGAGTATGCTGAAAAGAGAAAAACCATCAATAGCGAATATTATATAAAAGTACTAGCCGTGCCCGCGGCTCCGCTCGCGTGGACTTGATTCACTACTATCGTCACTGCTTATTCCTTATGTTACCTAACCTAATAAAATATCTGCCAATATTTTCTCTTATCTCCCATTATTTTTCCTTATCTCTCATTATCTCTACATAATTTCCATTATCTAGGCTTATCTCTGCTCATCTCCCATTATTTCTCCTTATCTCCCATTATATCATCTTATCTCCCATTATCTAGGCTTATCTCGACTTATCACGCAATATTTCTCCTTATCTCCCATTATTTCTCCTCTCCTTTCTCCCATTATCTCACTATAACTCCCATTATTTAGATTTATCTCTGCTTATCTCCCAATATTTCTCCTTATCTCCCATTATTTCACCTTATCTCCCATTATCTAGGCTTATAGCGAATTATATAGAACATATGTATAAATTTATAAAAACACGTAAATCGGATAAGTGGTTCTCAAGTGATAAGTGCACTAACAGACAGACAGACAGACAGAGAGACGTTGCATTTTATATATATATATATATATATATATATATATATATATATATATATATATATATATATATATATATATATATATATATATATTGCTAGAGAACGCGGTAACGGTAACCTTTTTTCCAACTTGATTCACTATTATCGTCACTGGTTATTCCTTATGTTACCAAACGCAATAAAATATATCCTATAACTTGGCCAGAGAACATATGTATGTTTTTAAAAAAAGCACGTACGCACTAACGGACAGACAGATAGACAGACAGAGAGGCGTTGCATTTTATATATATTATAGATAGATAACCTGGCCAGAAAACATATGTATGTTTTAAAAAAAATCACTTAAATCTGATAAGTGATTCTCCAGTGATAAACGCACTAACGGACAGACAGACAGACAGGCAGAGAGACAGGCAGACAGACAGAGAGAGAGATGTTGCATTTTATATATATTATAGATATAAGATTATAGAAAACCTGACCAGAGAACATATGTATGTTTTAAAAAAAAAAGTATGTAAATTGGATAAATGGTTCTCCAGTGATAAGCACACTAATGGACAGACAGACAGACAGAGATACGTTGCATTCTATATATATTATAGATGTAATAAAAATATAACCTGGGCAGAGAACATATGTATGAATTTAAAAAATCACGTAAATCAGATAAGTGGTTCTCGAGGGATAAGCGCACTAACGGACAGACAGACAGAGACACGTTGCATTTTATATATATTATAGATATAGATTATTATTATTATTATTATATAACCTGGCCGAAGAATATATATATAAAAAAAAAGACACGTAAATCGGATAAGTGGTTCTCGCGTGATAAACGCACTAATGGACAGACAGACAGACAGACCGAGAGACATTGCGTTATATATATATATATATATATATATATATATATATATATATATATATATATATATATATATATATGTATATATATATATATATATATATATATATATATATATATATATATATATATATATATATATATATATATATATATATATATATATATATATATATATATATATATATATATATATATATATATATATATATATATATATATATATATATATATATATATATATATATATATATATATATATATTATATATTATAGATTATAGATTATAGATATTCTCTGCTACATAATATTGTTCCATATTTAATGGTTTAGGCTGTGTATTGTAAGGGAACGCGCTAGCGGCAAACTTTTTTCCGACTTCATTCACTATTATCGTCACTGCTCATTCCTTATTCTACTTATCGTAAAAAAATATAGCCTATAACCTGGCCAAAGAACAAATGTATGTTTAAAAAAAAAAAGTATGTAAATCGGATAAGTGGTTCTCCAGTGATAAGCGCCCTAACGGACAGACAGACAGACAGACAGACAGAGAGACGTTGCATTTTATATATATTATAGATGGGTGCGCTTGAAGGCAAAAATCGCAAAGAAACGGCCCCAAATAAACAAGAAAAAAAATGCTTTTTCATCAAGAGAATGCACCGTGTCACAAGTCAATGGTTACGATGGCGAAATTGCATGAATTGAAGTTCGAATTGCTTCTTGATCCACCGTATTCTCCAGATTTGGCCCCTAGCAACTATTATCTATTCGCAGATCTCAAAAAAAGAGATTTGGCTCCGCGCCGAAACTAAGCCTTATTTTGAAGGCTAAGACAAATACTTCTACAAGAAAGGTACAGAAATGTTAGAAAACCGTTGGACTGATTGTACCGTTCTTGAAGGAGACGTGTTGATTAATAAAGTTGAATTTTGCAAAAAAAATGTGTTTTAAGTGGCTAGACCAAAAACTTTTCAGCTTACGTGTTAAGTGGGATCGAGACAAAAAAAAAATTCTTCGTAATGAAATTTCCAACAAATTCTCGTGGCATCGAAAAGCTGGCATAAAATGGCGGGCAATTCAAATTTTAAATAACAAATTCAATTGTGCTCACTGAGTTTAATATTTTTGTACCAAAATTTCAATATATTTTTGATATAACAAAGAGTATATTATTTGAGCCTTAGTCGACCTGTACAATAAAATTTAAAAAAAAAGTTTGTTGTCTATTTTTTCAATTTTGTAGGTTATGACATATACGCACTTGAGCGACTTAAAACCAACGGAGATATGTTGGAAATTTCATTACGAAGAGTTTGTTTTTTTTTTGTCTCGGTCCGACTTATATAAATGGAGTTATTCACATTTTAAGCTCAAAAAACGCGTTTTGAAAACTTGTTTATAAACAAAAGAGCACAAGTTTTTCGAGGTCCAAAACTCAGGACAGGATAGTCCTCCTGATAAGACCCCAGAAAGGATAAAATCGTAATATTGCTGTATCTAGACTGTGCAATTTCAAATGCTTTGTTTACTACACTGCAACAAAAAATCGGTAGAAAACCTTCTCTACGACGCATTGACGCACAATGAGTAACTTATTTGCGCGTCGCTTCAAGGCAATCTTTCTTTGTTTCCATCCGAAGGGGCCTAAAATGACATATTTCTCTCCTGCTAAATATATTAAAAAGTCGATATCGTTTGTGAAGAAGTGGGTACGGCGGTTACGTTCTTACTTGATAGACTGTATCAGGTGTCTAGTCTTGGTCAGTTTTGTCTTTTTCGAAAGGAGTTAATATTACTGAACTTTTTAAAAACTTTTGTGGTTTGATAGTTAACAGTGTTAGACAATTTTGAAAAATTGTTTTTGAGTTTATATTGTCAGACATTCTAAAACAAAACAATCTATTTAAGTATCTGATATCGTAATACGCCAAAGGCATGATTCAAAGTTTAAATATCGTCCCAACAGAGGGCGGAACCTAACCATCAAACTTACATTTAACAGTAACGAATTTATTAGTAAAGGGTGTTTTTTATAGAGGTATAAAACTTTAAGTTGGCAACACTTTTTTAACTGGCGGCCATTTTGTCAGCTGTCAAGTGATTTATGTTTAGTTTGGTTTGGCATTTCAACATGAATAGACTGACGCCTGAACAACGCTTCCAAATTGTGCAAATTTATTTTGAAAATCATGGTTCTGTTCGAAATACGTATCGCGCACTACGTCCATTTTACGGTCAACATAATCGTCCATCAGAGCAATTAATTCGATTAACTATGGAACGTTTTCGCACCACGTTTACTCTAAATGATAATACACATCCACAGAGAGACGTCGTACAGTGCGTACAGAAGAAGTCATTGCTGCTGTAGAGCGTAGCGTAGAGGAAGACCCGAATCAGTCTATCCGCCATCGTGCACAGGAATTGGATATGTGTCCATCCACTTTATGGAAGATTTTGCGGAAAGATCTTGGTTTGCGTGCTTACAAAATCCAACTCGTGCAACAATTGAAGCCACACGATCACCTAGCAAGGCGTAGATTCGGTGAATGGGCCCAAAACAAGATTGCCGTTGATCCCGATTTTCATAAGCGAATTTTGTTTAGCGATGAAGCTCACTTTTGTTTGAATGGATACGTCAATAAACAAAACTGCCGTATTTGGAGTGATGATAATCCTCAAGTGTATGTTGAGATACCGTTACATCCAGAAAAACTGACTGTTTGGTGTGCTTTATGGGCTGGTGGAATCATTGGTCCGTACTTCTTTAAAAACGATGCTGGTTAGAACGTTACAGTCAATGGTGACCGCTATAGAGCCATGATTACTGACTTTTTCGTTCATCAATTGAACAACCATGATGTGCAGGAGCTGTGGTTTCAACAAGACGACGCAACATGTCACACAGCTCTTGCCACAATTGATTTATTGAAGGAAACGTTTGGTAACCGCATAGTTTCACGTTTCGGACCCGTGGATTGGCCTCCAAGATCGTGCGATTTAACGCCGCTAGACTCTTTTCTGTGGGGATATACCCCCCCCCCCCCTTTTTGATGTCGCTAGTCTACGCCGATAAGCCCGAAACGATTGACCACTTGGAGGACAACATTCGCCGCGTTAATGCCGATAGACGGCCACAAATGTTGGAAAAAGTCATCGAAAATTGGACCTCCAGATTAGACTACGTCCGAGCCAGCCGTGGCGGTCATATGCCAGAAGTCATATTTAAATTATAATGCCAGAAGATTATCTTTCGAATAAAGTAAATTTCATGTCAATTTAAAAAATTCATCTTTGTTTTATTCCATTTCAAAGTTCTATACCTCTATAAAAAACACCCTTTACATGTACAAGGTATTATTAGCGTAAAAAAAATCTCAAGTACAAAGATTACAATACGAATCTAATACCTCTCTTACCTTTTAGCAAAATGAAATCGCTATTTTCCACCTCCACTATACTTGTAACTAACTAACTCATACTGTATCAATACCACAACCGGACGTTGATGCATAAATAAAGCATTGTTTTAAATCTAACCACAGTAAACACACTATACAGTAGCGAAACTCAAGGATAATCGCATAGGAAAATCAGGTTCGTTTTCAGAAGGTCACGTGGCAATCCGCCATGTTAAAAGTGGACCAGCGCGAGATTTGAAATACAAATAAAGTTGTGCAAAGTTTTATCATTCAAAATCATAGATATAGAAATGTTTGAAAATTTTTGATTTGTTATTTAATACAGCATGAGTAATATAAAAGTTAATGCAGCATGAGTAACATAAAAAAAAACAAAAAGAATGGAGCACTTTGTTAGAAAATAAATGAATACAGGTGAAAAACTTGATAGGAAGGTATTTGATGGAATTCTTTATATTCAACTTCAGTTTTTAATAACCTTATCCAAAAATTCAAAAGTCTATCAAAGTTAAACGTCACTGTTTGAGGTTAAAGTTTTATTTATATCATTTTTCAAGTAAATTTGTGATTAAAGATGTTTTTTAAGGACTTAATTAATTTAATTTTAATTGTCATTACTAAGATGGCAACATCTTCTAAAATAAGAGCATTTTTTTCTAAGCAGTGTTGTATTGTTTGGTGTGATAGATCTCTCGTTAATTAAAAAACACTGTATCTACTTTTTTGGTACTTATTTTTTCTTAAACTACAAAACTATATTGTGTAACTTCGAGAAAGGTTAATATAATATTATTAATGAATTATGAACGTATATGTATAGACCTCTATTTTCTATGTGAATGATTCTTAGAGGTTCTATACCTTTTTGTGTTGTTACCTGTATTGCTTTTTGATAATGTAATTAACGCTTGCTTTTATTTAAAATGAATTAATATTTAGATCAGAGAGTCAATACAGTAATTTCCTAATTATAGTTACATACAATACTTAGTTATGACCAAGCTGACTTGTCAATTACAACTATATTGGGAACGTGGAATCTTTGACACAATGACACTACTCAGTATATATCACCACTACACCAAACACTTTATTTTTGCACTCGACGCGCGTTTCGTTAACCATATTAGCTTCATTAGGAGAAATGGTTGACTCATATACACTGAGTATTGTCAATTACAGTTTAAAAGGAAAATAACTATATTTAATTTATAGTATAGGTATACAACAATAAAAATAAGTTAGGATATTAATAACAGGTAACTAAATCTTCAAAATTTTAATAGTAACCATAATTACTATCAAAATGGACTTCGATTAGGTGTACTGTCCATTTAACGAACTTATTTTCAGAATATTTTACGCTCTGGCACACATTGTCTGACAAAATCATATTACAAAAATTTCTTTGAAATCACATTAAAATTTTTCTTATTTTAATAGCATATTTGATTCAATAATCCATTTATATCAGTTATTTCAATAATCCCATTCCCCAGTGGTTTTGTGATCTCAACATGACACTTAATAAATATTTAAACTTTCAAACCCAGCTTATAAGAAAATAAAATATACTGTCTAAAATTTGAAAATAATAAATATGTTGTTATAGGTTCTGTATTCCTTACAATATATTCACAGAAACTTTTGAAAGATTGGCATGAAAAAGGAGCAATGTAATTTATAGAGAAAAATAGAAAAAAAAGTCACTTTCAGAGTATTAATTGCAATTAAACAGTGTTAAATTTATCAGGTTTATTATTAGAAAAGGTGTGTCAAACAATTAATTCAGATGAAGTTATTGAAAACTAGAACCCTCTTGAGAATACACCTTTCAGAAAAAAATAATATGTTTTATTTATAATTTATCAAATATAAATAGTTTTAAATAACTGAATACTAGTTTACACAAAAATAAATCTTTCTAAAAACCAGAATTTGGAGGATTATTTATTAATCATAAAAAAATTACACAGGCACACAAAAAAAAATTTTCACTACCGAACAGATCCCTATACCTATATGTATTTTTTGGGAATCCGAGGTCAGAATTGAGCAATCACGTCAGGATTTTTAAATAACCAGCCGAACTAAGTTTAGAAATAAGTTTCAAGCTTTAATGACCAAATCACTCTACCAATACGAACATTTTATTAAATGAATCAAGGAACCTTGATTGGAAGGCTGTCTCTTGAGCAAATATGCCTAAACAAAATGTACATTAGTAATGATAATATTGTTTCATGAATATGTATTTTTTCAAAAATGCATTTAAGATAGTGAAAAGTTGTCTTGTGAAAGCAAGCAATAGAGATTTATTAAAATAATCAACAACTCCAACAACTTTAATCGCATTCCATGATTTCTATAAAATCATTGTTTCAACTAAAAGCAGAGGAACTGCAAAAAAAGATCATTAATGCAGCAACTTAAACTTTGACGGATAATACTGTTGATGATGATTACATGTGATGTAAATAAAGCATAATTAAATTTAGTTATGATTTAGAATAATAGTCTTAGCGCGCCCTGATTGAGTTAGAAATTTCCAATACATTTCCAAAGACACATTTCGAGATCAGATGTAAACACTGAGCGGCCATTTTGAAAAAGGACCCATCGACGCACGCGCCGTCAAAATCTCGTCACAAAATTGGAGCTCAGTTTCGCTACTGTAGTATGTTTACTGTGATCTAACTCTCTCTTGTACGTGAGTGGAAAAAGTTTGTTGAATCCTGTCTGCGGTGCCGGCGCATTTTACAATTTACGTATAGAAATACCCAGAACTTCTGGGTATTTCTATAGACAGGAATAGACGGGCTTCTGGCAGAAGCCTGTCTATTCCTGATGTATTTGATTTTACTACTCATTTATTTTCTAGATTCAAGTAATCGAAATATATTTTTGTCGGTTGTGCTTATTTTTTTTGCGCTCTAGTAATTCAGGCGATTTTGCTGCCATAAGCAGTTGCCTACCTTACCTACCGCCTAGAGCCGGCCCTGATCCCAGTCATCGAAGCTTATGGGGAATAGACGAACTACTGAAGTGCATTCTAATAGTAATTAATCCCTTACTGTTGAATGATATAAAAAACTTTTATATTTTTTAATGAACAGTGCGCGACACGTTCTTACTTGACATACAGTGACATTTTTTAAGTGTCTCATCTAATTCACTATTTTCTTATTGTACATACCAAAGACACGTGTAAATAACAAAAAATTTGTCACCTGTCAAATTTGACACTTTACAAAGCCAACCAGAATTTCTTTAAATGGTACCCTTTACGTATAGGCACTCCATTAAATACCCGATCACAGGTATTCAAGTTATTGAACCGAATTTTAAATTTTGAAAGGCTCCCTCGATTTATTATTTTCCTATTTAGCACAACAAAAATTGATTGAAAAATGCTATTTAATGTAGATGGTGCCATTTAAAAAAATCCTAGTTGGCTTTGTAATCTGTCAGATTTGACATGTGAGAAATTTTTTGTCTTATTTGGCTTCATAAAAAAACACTCGTTTATAAGATTAGTACTGAAAAAAATTTCTTGGCAGGTAGAATAGCAAAACAGTCAATTAGGTGAGGTAATTAAAAAACCGGCCAAGTGCAAGTCGGACTTGCGCAATTAGTACATTTATTGCTTCTAAAATAAAAATTTTTGTTACGGAGGTATAAAATGATCAATTACTTAACAAAACACACCCCAAATGAGTTTTCAACAAAGTTTTTTTCCAATCTTTACTGAAAACTGATGTTTTTGGTTTTTTTTTATATACCAGATAAATTATTAAAGGTAATGCACTCGTGATAATTTTCGTTCAATCTACACCCCGTGGAGAATATTCCAGAATTTTTTCAAAATTTTTTGATCAGCATTATTAAAGGTGATAATTTTCGTTCAATCCACATCCTGCGGAGAATATTCCAGGCTTTTTTTTTGAAAATTTTTTGATCAGTATTTTTTGAGATAAGGGGGGAGAAAAGCGATTTTTCGCAATTATTGAATAATCTTTTTAATAAATAATACAAAGAAAAGTGTGCACAAGTATTACATTACTATTTTTGAAGGTTGTTTTTTACAAGCTTTCATTTGACACCCCACTTGATGATCTGATGATTTCGATTTCATCCCCCAAACTAACTCCTTAGTTCAAAATTTAATTTTCAAAACAACCCGGCTCTAATGAGGCCATTAATTCCTATATTAATGCCAAATTTTAGCTTTCTATGTCAAATAGTTTCGGAGAAAATCGGGTGTGACAGACAGACAGACGGACAAACAGACCGACAGATAGACACCGAAGTGATCTTATAAGTGTTCCATACAGAACACCAATAATGCCCCGGTACATCGTGCTGGAAGATCCATTTCTGTGTTTACCCGAGAAAATGTTGACGCTGCGCATGAAATGATTTTGGAGAATTTACGAATTTGGTAGAAACGTATAGCAGAGATTCTGAGCATTTCATATGAACGTGGTTTCCACGTTGTTCATTCTTATTTGGATAGGGGAAAATTATCATTAAAATGGATCCTTAGATGCCTGAACACCGACCAAAAACGATTGAGTTACAACATCCAATTTAATTTGTGTTAAAGAGGATTCATCTAACTTTTTGGATTGAATGGTAACAACTGGTGAAACATGAGTCCGTAGTTATGATAAGGAGATAAGACAACAGTCGAAAGAGGAAAACATGCTGGCTCACCTCATCCCAAAAAAGGTAACTTACAGAAAAGAGTAAGAAAAGTTCTTGCTTCCAGTTTTTTGGGGAGAGGATTAGATATTTCTTACTGATTATCTCTCTCTCTCAATCCTTTCACCCCAAACGAGTGTGGGTGACACTATGCAATTGCTGTCTCAAGAATTATTCTCCAGGGATCTCGATCCTACACGACCTGACTTGACTCGTACATAACCATACCAAGGCGAGATCTTACTTGGTCGGATCATCTTGTTGGAGACCATCTCCTTGATCTTCTACCTTCCTCGTTACTACAAGCTTTTCCATGGCATCCATTTTCCTCATAATATGATCAAAATATTTCAGGTACTGTCTATTAATTCTATTTGAAAATCAGTAATTTATACTAAGCTCCTCAAGAATAGATACATTAGTACGGTGTTCGGTATATGAGACTCTGAGAATTCTTCGATATGTCCACATCTCAAATGCAGCGATTCGTCTCTTGTTAGCTTGTTTTATGGTCGATGTTTCCGATATGTAAGTTGCTATGGGTAATATAAGACTGGATAGCAATCTTAACTTTATGTTTTTTGTGACAGCTGGATTTTTCCAGACCGTAGTGAGATCGTCGAGTTTCTAGCTATAGCCAAACGTCTTCCTACTTCCGCTTTACAGCCACCATTGTTAGTTATAGTTATGAGGGATCCCAAATAGTTGAAATGGTCTACAACAGTGAAACCAGCAATTTCATTTATGCGTGACAGATCTTCATTACGACTAACAATCATTACTTTGGTCTTTGCTTTATTAATTGTTAATCCATAGTTTTTGCTAGTGCCAGGCGCTCCATAATTGATTCTAGGTCTTGTATTGAAGTTGCAAGTATAACAGTATCATCCGCATATCTAAGGTTACTTAGCTTTTTTCCACCGATCGTCATACCCCCATTCCAGTCATCCAAAATAGAGATCATTATATGTTCACTATATATGTTAAAAAGTAAGGGTGACAGAATACAGCCCCGTATATCGTTGGCTTCTACGTTAAAAGGATCGGAAAAAGGATTATTTAGCTTAATTCTTTTGTGTTTTCATACAGGGATCGGATAAGGTTTACAAGATGTATAGGTGTTCCCGTGCTGATTAGAATCGACCAGAGTTTGTTCCATTGTATGCAGTCGAAAGCTTTAGAGTAGTCTAGAAAACAAATATAGGTTGTTATTTGGAATTTCCTGACTTTTTTTTTATCTCTGTCGTATGCTGTCTCTCTTCCTGGAATGAAGTCTGTTCGGTAGATATTTGCAGCAGCACAAAAGTTGTGAGTCTTTCATTTAGAATCCAGAGAAACATCTTAGCAGCATGTGATACCAGAGCGATTGTTCTATAGTTGTTGCAATCTAAAACGGATCCTTTCTTATGCAAGGGTATAAATGTAACTTCGCATCACTTTCTCGGCCATGTTTCAGACTCCCATACCTTCCTCATCTTGCGCTATGATTACTTGGTCGTCTGCGAAACTTAGCATATATAAGTAATCTTCTCGTATTGGGACTCCCATTCCACTACATTTTTGCTTCCATTTTTTTAATGCTTGTTCGAGGTATATTTTAAATAGTGTGGGGGATGTAGAGCATCCTTGTAATAGGCCTTTTGATGTTTGGAGTCTCTTCCCTATTTTATGTCCTATTTTTATGTCCACTGTGTTGTTTTCGTAGAGAGCTTTTACTGCGTATATTAGTTCTTTGTTAATGCCTATTTCTTTCATTGCGTTCCATAATCTTTGTCTTGGTACTGAGTCATAGGCCTTTCTTATGTCTATGAAAGCTAGATGAACTTATCTATTCTTTGCCAGTTTTTTTTCCATTGTTTGTTTTATAGTGTATATGTGGTCTATACATGATTTTCCGGCCGTAAAACCTGCTTGATCTTCTCCAATTTTTTCTTTTATATTTTCCTCTATGATATTTTTAATAATTTTTCCATACAAACGTCCCATACTCGATATTATGCTTAGGCCTCTATAGTTTGTGCATTTTTTGCGGTCTCCCTTTTTAAATATAGATACTATATAGGCTTTTGACCATTCCTCTGGTATTTTTTCTCCATTTATCGCTCTGTGGAAGATGTTTCTCAGCATTCATTTCATTTACCACATCCAGAGACCCTGCAGATTTATTATTTTTGAGTGTTTTTATTGTCTTCTTTACTTCTTCATAACTTAGTTCTATCTCTTTTTTTCCTTATTCTGTTCTTCTTCAGGGTTCTCTTCCTAGAATTCTTGTCTGTTAGCAGCTTCTTATAATATTCTTCCCACTCGCGTTCTGGGATATACTCTATATACATCTTCTCTCTATTGTTGGTCCTTAATGCTTTAATTATTCTCCATGACTCTGTGCTTCTAGTTCCTCCTATATACTGTTCTACATGTTCGCACGATTTTTCCCATCTCTCGTTCTTTTCTTTGTTTATCATCCTCCTCGTTTCTGCATTTTTCTCTTTATATTTCTGTAGATCGTCTGATTTTGTATTCAGCCATTTTTCGTAGTCTTTTTTTCTCCTTTATAGATTCTTTGGTTTTTTCACAGATTCTAATTTTATGTTTCTTATTCTCGTTGTCTTCTTTACCTAATATTTCTAGGGCCACCTGTTTGATGCATTCTTTTATGTGGTCGTACATCTGTTGGAGGTTATCGTAGTTAAATTCATTTAATTTTTGATCTAATCGTCGTCTGTATAGGTCTCTTATCGTTTCATCTTGCAGCAAGTGTATTTTGTATTTTATTTCTTTGTCTGCTTTTTCTGTTATCTAATTAGTATTTCTGTTTTCTTTATCTATTGTTTCTTTTTGCTTTATTGTCTTGTACCACGGTACTTTTATATTTGCTATTAATAGTCTATGGTCTGTTCCACATTCTGCACCTCTCTTTACTCTTACGTTTTTAATTTGATAGTGGTATCAAATTATAATGTAGTCTATTATTGATTTTAAGTTTCGTGTTTCTTGCATCCCAGTATATTTGTGGATGTCTTTGTGTTTGTAGAATCCGTTTGTTATTTTGAGGCCGTTTAGTTCACACAGCTCTATTCGTCTCTCTCCGTTGTCGTTAGTAATGTCTTCTCCGAATGGCCCTACGGTATTGTCCTATGTTTTCCTTCCTGTTCTCCCATTCAGATCTCCCATTATTATTAATTCTTGGTTTTTCTTTACTTTCTGTATTTCTATTTCTAGTGTTTCCATGAAGTTATCTTTTTCTCTTATAGTGCTGTCTTCTGTTGGGCCGTATACTCCTAATATTACTATGTCTTTTTCTAGCATTGTTATATTTAGTTTTATGATTCTTTAATTGATGGGTTCCCAAGATGTTATTGAACTAAACATAAAAAAAAAACAAACATTAACCCACCTAACATTTTATTAATAACTTTATTCTTCAGAACAAAATATACAGTTTTTGGATTATAATTATAGTTAAACAAAAAAGATACTATAAAAATACCAATATATTCTAATTTCTACATTAAATAACTACTACAATATATACACAAAAATATATATATTTTTTAAGAAAGTAAAACTTTCTTAGTAAAATTAACAATAATTATTTACAAAACAATATGCACTAATACACTTTTTAAATGTTAAAAAAAAGGTAGTAGACAGAGCCATTTGCTAAGTATATTTTCTTATATAAAAAAACTCCTTAAATTTTTCTGAGCATCCTGATAACTGGGCAGTGATAATATGTTGTGAAAAAGTAATTTTAAACATAAAATATCATTTTTTATTTCTTAATTAAATCGCCATAATTAATAATTTTAGGAAACGTTCATCAAAGGGAATACCTTGTTTTTATACAACAAATCAATCGAGAACGTGCGGTCACATATCAACCACAAGCTTCACAGTAAAAAGGTGTACACAGTGAAGCAGCTATCACGGCAAATTCAGGCAGCTGGAAAATGTTTGCCTCAAGAATACGAGAAAAATCTCGTCGAAAATATGCGCCGAAGATGCTAGGGATCATCGGCTCTGATGGGGACTGGACGAAGTACTGAATTATTAGCATTTTAATGGCAATCCCGTACTGGCGAATGATGTAGAAAACTTTTAAATAAATACATTGTGTAATGAACAATGCGCGGCGCTTTCTTACTTGGCCGACTGTAATGACGACGTCGTACTAATAGTAGAGAATGAAGACCATCTTCAGGAGTTACTACTCAAAACCAAGGTGCGTAACGGCATCTAAAACACCCCTGAAATGTCCTCTGTAAAAACGAAGTACATTCTCGGAATATCAGAAATGAAAATAGTGCACACAATAGCGGAAAAAGGTCTCCAGGCTCCGCATGTTTACATTAAAACGCTAGGCTGGCCTAAAAAACTAGCTGACTGGATAGCATACGCACAGACCAGTCAAGTGTATAGTGTTGCCATGCTTCCAAAATTGTCAAATTTAACAGGCTTTTTCAGTGTCATTAAAAGTCCTAATTCTGGTTAACAGCTGAATAATTTCAAAATTTGTACTTAAATAAGTGCTAGTCTACTATTAAAAAACACTAGTACGCATCTCCAGCAGGTTTTACTACCAAACCACGTTCAAAGTCACCTTTTTAGTAGCGAAGTCGAGAAAGGTACTTTTTTACATAAGTTAGTCCAGTGTTTCCTAACTATCGCACTCAGCTTTTGTATCTAGGGTAAACCTCGCAAATTATGGCAACCTTGCCAATGTAAGGTGAAAACGGTAATGTCCATACAAATAAGGGAGAAGGTTTATAAGGTTATTTTTATCCCTCTTTTCTATAGCGACCTCTTTATTTTTTCGTTAAATGCAGAAAGCTTCAATTCTTTCTTCAATTGAAGATTTTTAATTCTTATTGAAGATATTTATGTTTAAAATCATTACAACAAATAAAACTAATAGTAATAGAGCAAGGATACTTTTTGAAAATCTAAGGATCCTCCCTGATTTAAATGACAAATTTCTCTAAATTTGAAATAAAGTTCATTTTAATTTTTTCCGATGACATGCTATGAATTATGTTCAATAGCCTATCTTACCGACCAAACTAGTTTGTAAAACCGAACGTACTCCTGTAACAGCTGCTTAATACTCACCGACAGCAGTGGCAGTGTGAAATATCATTTCGAGGGAACTGGATCTAAAGGAACCTCAGAGTTAAATTAAGCTATGTCATCTTGACTGGACTTGGCGTAAGGGAACAGAGCCAAAAAAAAAAGAAGTAGAAGAAGAGATCGAAGTCTCTTGTACAGATATTATTTACAATTACATTTTTATTAAGCATGTCTCTACTGTATTGATGTCTGTATGTGCATCTACAATAATATACATATTTAAATACATAATAACATTAGATATTAACTAAAAATATCAAAATGACTGGGGATATTTTAACGTAAAGTTAGTATTTTACAATAGAACTAATAATATTCATCTTGGATAATATAGTCCGTTTTAATTAATAATATTAGTCTTAAGGGCGTAACTTGTGACGAGGTCCTGGCCTCCCTACTTCCAAAGCTTTGAGCCGTAATACCTTAAAAGATAACTTTTAAAAAATTTGCCGGAGCATCTAAGTAGCTTTTATTTATTTATGACAAACAAATACAATTCCTAAAGAAAGAAAATCAAATATGGTTCTGTCTCTACGTAGTATTCACCCAATGAAAATATGTTTTTTTCTTGTTTCTTATGTATATGACTTTTGATAAAGGCAAATAATACAGGCGGGCACTTTGAGTTTCTTTAAAGATCTAGTACTCTACCTCTCAGTATAGAGAGCCGTTTAACTGAACTAGATCCCATTCCGTAGGGATTCTCACTGTTCAAATACTCAAAAACCTCCCCGCCTGAGTAGGGATTTTACCTCTTTTCCATCTAGAAAGATATCGGCGGGGATGTCGTAATACCCGTTAACGTTGTCCAAATGCCGAAACATACATTTTTATATTTCTTTTCGGCAACGCGTTAGTGCTCCCATGAACGTCATTGCATTGCTGCAAACAATTACTACCTATGTATGTGGCCAGGCTATATAACTTAAATAAAAGTATCCCGACCTGCCGGGATTGAACCCGAGACCTTCTGCACCGCAAGCAAGTATTACGCCATAGAGCTACGAGCCGCCATCGTCAAAAGCAAAACAGCTGTTCAATTTCCTTCGCTCTGGTTTATTTAAGACGTTTATTTATGTGCTCGTGCAGTACGATGCTATCCAGTTTACTTCTTTAAACTAGTTGTTTTTTTTTTGGACTTAGAAAATTCAAATTTCCCGCCGAACGGCAAATACAATCTGCACCGCAAAATCAGTTTTTGGGATTCAAGTGATGCAAAATCCATCAATAAATTCACTTTTTTGCTAGATTTAGTAATAAAGAAAAATCCCATATGTCGTAAACTTTCTAACTGTTACTATATATATATGTATATATATATATATATATATATATATATATATATATATATATATATATATATATATATATATATATATATATATATGATGAAAAACGAGTCGATCAAAGGTATATTAACAACAACAAAAATCAATGAACAATCAAAACTGAAAGTGAGATTAGACGAGGATACCAAAGAAGTAAAAATAAAGAGAGGTGTTAGATAGGGTGACATTATATCACCCAAAATATTCACCCTAGTACTAGAAGATATCTTCAAGAGCTTTGACTGGGAAAACAGGAGACTTAACACATCCGGAGAGACACTCAACAACTTAAGATTCGCTTATGACATCGCACTTTTGCCAAAAACGAAATCGAATTCAAAGAAATGCTCCAAGAATTACAAACTGAAGCAAAAAAGGTCAGTTCAGAGATGAACATCAGAAAAACCAAATTCATGACGAATGAACAAATAACCATTAATGACCTAATATCCATACACGGGCAACAAGTGGAAAGGGTGGATTCATATGTATATTTGGGACAAGAAGTTACAATCGGAAAAGTGAATCGAAGGATACGCCTGGAATGGGCGGCTTACGGTAAAATGAAGCAAGTCTTTCAGTCCAAACTACCTTTAAAACTTAAAAGTAAAGTATATAATGAATGCATTCTACCAGTAACAAAATATGGTAGCGAAACTTGGGTTCTGAGACGGAAAGTTATTAGAAAATTGCAAGTTTACCAAAGAGCAGTTGAAAGCAAAATACTAGGTATATCACTTAGGGGCTGCAAACTAAACGATTGAATCAGGAAAAAAAAACAGGGGTCCACGACATAATTGAAAGGATACCTTCCCTCAAGTGGAACTGAGATGGTCATGTGAAGCGGAAAAGGGTCCAGATGGAAACCATGGGGAAAAAAAAGTACTGGCAGACCTCAACAACGTAGATATGACGATATTAAAACATCAGTGGGGCTCAATTGGTATCAAATTACTCAAAACAGGGACATATGGAAGCACATGAAAGAGGCTATATCCAAAGGATAGAGAATGGCTAGAGGAAGAAAAGAAGAAAAATATTTTTCTCATTCGTTATACTTCCTGGCTGAAGTGTCGTGATCAAAATGGGTGGAGGTAACGCCCTATGGTATCTTTCCACCGATTCCTATCTTGTGCCAGATATGAAGCTCTATGTGCTGGAACTCCGGTTAGATTTTTCACTTGGTCCAGCCATCTGCTTTGTGAGCATTCTCTTGAGCATGTACCAGCGATATGACCCCATGTCTCCCCACAACTCTCCAGTTCATCATCTCTTCTAGAAATGTGACCAAAATATCCCAGAATTTTGGCATTAACCTCAACTATCAATCTTTGTGTTATATTCAGTTCTTTCAGGATGGAGACGTTGGTGCGATGCGCAGTAAAGTGCACGCGGGGTATGTGTATTTCATCCTAAATTATCGACGTATCGGCAGTGCTTGAAAACGATGTTTTTTAACCATATAAAGTTCAAAGCTTTGGGGGAACGAGGCGTAGAATGCGTTACAAAGTATGCTCCTAACCAAAAATCTTTTTGGTGATATTTTAATTATTATAAGTTTACTGGCAGATCAGACGTCTGACAAAAAATAAAATTAAGGAATTGATTCATCGGCGCATTCACCATTTTAATTCATTTTTTTATTAAAAAATACCCAGAGGGACTTAAAGAGAGTAAAGAATTATTGATAAATTAAAGTTCCACCAGTCAAAACAGGAGTTCACTGGCTTCGTAAGTTGGAATACGTTAACGATAATGTATTGCCTTCATTAAAAAAATAAATAAGTTCTTTAAAGTGTTACGATATTGAGTTATATTAGGTAATCTCTATAATAACCACTACTTTAATAAGAAATAAAATGGCGGATGCGCCGCTGAACCAAGGCCTTAATATTTCCTAAGTAAATGAGCAAACTAAAAATTGGTTAGAGAGAAGAGTAAGGCGAACGGGATTTTGTAATAAAATTTTGTTTTAATACAGACCCCCCCCAAAACCGTCAATAATTTCCAGATTTACGCATCATATAGAGTTCCAGAAGAAAATCTGCACAAGTTGGTATTTTAGAAACAAAAATGTAATGTACTAGATTTTATTGAAAGTGAAGGTACTAAACTGTGCAGCTTTCAGTTTGTTGCAAATTTTTCTCATAACCTCTCTCCCATACTACTTATTAATTAGATTTTAACTGCTCTTTAATGACGCTTATTTGAAAAATAGGAAAAAAAATGAATTATTCTCGTTACTTCGTTTACTAAGGAAAAGTATTATCCCAGTAAACATAAAATACAGTAGGTCCTGTTTTGTATCACGCATGCATCCCCTATCGTTTATGATGTGCTCCGAAATTCATTATTAATAATTTTCCAATAAGTAAATGACTCATTTGACGTTATAATTGAAAATAATTATAAAAAAGATGTCAAGAGGAAGGTTTTGTTGTGCGGTTAGTGGTTATAAAACTATATGTGGTATCTCCAAAGGAGTTAATTTTCTTGAAAGAAGGAATTTGAATATTTCAAAAACTTGCGGGCATCATACCAGCAATATGGTGACAGGTCATGGAAATCATTACAAACTCGAACCTCTGGAGATCAAAGGTGCCGAGTTGGACTATCACTACTGTGTTTTATGTTTACTGTGGTAACTGTCGAATAAAAACAGATATCGATTTTAAATTTGGTACGCATATAATACTTGAGATAAAAATGAAACGTATAGTTTTTGGACAATATTAAGAAGGAAGTGAAGGGGGTGAGAATCGATAAATTTTGTAATTTTTAATAATAACATAAATCGGCCAAGTGCAATTACTATTTCGTAAGGTGATTGCTTTATTTTTTTTTCTCTATCTTTGTTTTTGTATACCAGATGAATTATTAAAGGTAATGCACTCGTGATAATTTTCATTTAATCTACACCTTATGGAGAATATTCTAGAATTTTACGAAATTTCTTGGTTGTTCTCTTAAAGATAAGGTGGTGGAAGCAATTTTTTAAAAATAATATGCAGAAAAGTTAGCGCGAGTATTACATCATATATTTTTTTTTATGCTTTTATTTAACATCTCACTAGTTAACCTTGAAATTTTTTTTTCACTTCTCATTTCACCCCCCAAAACTAACCTCTTCAGTCAAAAATTTAACTTTCAAAACTATATAGCTGTGATTGGACCAACAATTTCTGTATTTGGGACAAATTTCAACGTTCTATGTCAAATAGTTTCGGAGAGAAAATCGGCTGTAACAGACAGATAGATAGACACCGAAGTAATTCCATAAGTATTCCGTTTTTCGATTTTGATTCGAAACACTAATAAGAATTTTTCTTGGTTTTTGGTTCAGATAATGAACAAATTTAAACGATAATTACTTATAGTTAAATATGTAAGAGGCTAAAGGACGGTAGAGGGGTTATTTCGCATATATTGTGTTACATATCATTCTCAGAGTCCCCGCAATTGAGGAATCTGGAAATTGTGCTACTGCTTCATTACTTTCAATTTTTATGGAAATAGTATGTAAAGACAAAAATCAGGTTTCAGTTGTAAATATCTTTGAAGCCCGTCGTCAGCTCAACTTCACTTTTCTGATTAATATCTTATTACGTTACTAAATGGTATAATACCCTGTGTAAGGTTCTCCAGATCACGAAGAAATAATAAAATTTTCACCGATTTCTTTATCTCTTGTAATGTAGCAGCGAAAATTAACGAACGAAACGAGATATTGATTTAAAATTTGGTACAATTGTAGTGCTTGCCGTAGCGAAGTATTTTAATATCTGTCTCATTAACAAAGCAATAGGGGTCTATACTAAATGCTTTCTTTATCCCATTAAGTTCTTAAAAAATTTAGAAAAGTGTCAGTTGTCCGAATGGTTAAACTGAATTTTGACTTTCTATAAACATATACTATTGCAAGATTCGTTTTCATTTCTTTTTTCTACCTTTTCAAATACGCAGAGCAGTCAAGGTACAATTATTACTAATCTAACTACAAATTACTTATACTGTACCTAGATAACTTAATTTTTTTTTAAGCAACAGTATACATCTCTTTCTCTCTCTCAAACTTACCTTTCTTTTTCTCGCACACATTTACACCATAGAATTGTTTTGTGTGTTCTGGTTACCATAATTGAAGTACGTAACTTTAAAATGCAGCCCACAAGTTTTTATATGTTATGGCAAAGAACATTATCAAATTTCGTTGAGATTTTTTTTAAAGTAATTAAAAATCTTTGTTAAAGCAGCCCTCAAAAACGGTATACTATTGTGGTCAAGGTGACGTAACAGACACCATGTTTCCTAGTTTTATTACATGTTGAGGGTTTTTAAGGTTCTCTTTTATGTTTCGCATTGGCTTTAGTACATATTGTAGTTAGACTTTGAAAAAAAAAATTCTGATAATATTTCTCTAGTTAAAGCATAATAACAAATATCTGTATAAATCACTAAAATAGGGAAAAGTTCATTTTTCAGCAGTTTTTGACTGTTCTCTCGACGGTCAATCCATCTCGGACGCGTTTCGCCATATGACGGCTCCTCAGCCGAGCTAGGATCGACGGAGAAAGAGAACAAAACTAAAAGTACTTTTCGCGGTACTACCGCAAAGAATAAGTAAGAAACAATTTGCACCTTGTGTAATGACGATGTAAGCCCAACTGTGGCCCTAAACAGCTCCCCAAAAAGCGCAGGTACGCCTGCAAAGTTAGCCAAAGGTGAAAATTGTTATATCTTAAATAGAATTACTGATTTTTGGATTATGATGCTCACTTTTTCATGATGAACTGATGTAAAAAGGTATTCGAGCGACCTATCAGGTTTATCTCGTGTAATACATTAACCTTAAATCATTTCATCAAGAAAACTTGAGAAAAATAGTGATACATGGTGCTTTGCTAATAGGTGTCGATTTTGCTCAGAGATGGCGTTACTAATACACTTGTTGGTATAGACTAGTGACATCTATGGCGTTTTGGAAGGTAAACATACGCAATCAAACGCCAGTTCGTTATTGATTGTCATTGTACCAAAAATATAGTTCTTCATAGCTGTGAATATGTTGTGTTTCGGACCAGAAAAAGACATTTTACGGGGAAGTTTAATAACCTTCTTTCATTTGAAGAAAACGGCCGCTGAAAGTTATCGATTGTTGGTTGAAGCTTATGGTGAAGATGCTCGAACCCAAAAAACTTGGCTAGACCCAGGCCAGCCTTCAACATCACAACCAGTGCGCAATATACAGGGAAAGAAAGCTTTGCTGTGTAATTGGTGGGATAGTAGAAGAGCTGTGTATTACGAACTGCTGAAACCTGGTGAAACGACTTCTGGCGATCGATACCGACAACAATTAATAAAGTTTTACCTGAGTACTGAAGGAAACACGACCAAAATATGCCCAAAGACACGATAAAGTCATTTTTCAACAAGACAATGCTTGGCCCCACGTTGCAAAATGTGTTAAAAACTATTTGGAAAACATCAAATGGGACGTTATACCCCACCCGCCCTATTCGCCGGATTCTTACGAAGAATGTGAAAATTTGGCTTGATGAATGGTTGGCCTCAAAAGATGAAAAGTTCTTCTGGTGCGGAATCCATTCTTTGACAAAAAGATGGGAAAAAGTCATAGCTAACGATGGCAAATACTTTGATTATTAAGGTAATTCATTTTGTGATGGAAATAAACGCTTAAATGTTGCGAAAAAATCGATATTAATAACCGAAACACCTATTATAATTAACGAAAAAAATCAATCCTGAAAAATGTATATTTTTTCGGAATATACGCCAATGGTTGTTGTAAATAGATACATAAAAAAAATTGAATCGTATTTTTACATTAATTTGAATTCTTGCAATGTTGCTTCGCTCAAAAACGACTCGTTCGTAGTTTTGAAAAGGCGACTCAAAATTATTTTAACCTTCATACTTATTTCAAACCTGCATCTGCAATAATTTGTAATGTCCTTTACCGTCAGTAAGGTTTTTTCAATGATAAGCACAAAAAAAAATATTTCCCATTCTATAAATACTGAAACTAAAGTTTTTTTTTTAAATATTGACTAGCTAAACGTGTATTTAAAAAGGTGGTTTAAAACTGCATTAAATGCAATAATTATATATATAAGTTAAAAAGAAGCTATCATCATTAAGACAAAAAACCACCCTCAATGTCAAACTCTAGTTTCATGAAACTAATACCATTCAAAATCACACAAAATACATATTTACACACACAAAAGAAGACACTAATACCCTCTACTATAAAATAAAAAAATATTTAATAAAGCATCGTTACAACACTAGTGCTATTTCATTCGATTCAGAACGTAATCTGCTGCAACTACCAATCCTTTTTGATAAGGACTGTCTTTGAGCATATTGGCTATCCTGACTGCTTCTGTACAATGTTGTTTTGCTAAGAATTGTGTTTGTTCTAATCCTCTGCTCTTGTGGACCAGTTCAAAAGCTTTTTCTACATCTCCGGGTTCTTGAAAACGACGCATGATCATTGGGTTGAGCTCTGGGTACTAAAATAATTAAAATCATATTTTAGCATTAATTAATTAAAAGTACTTCTTATGAGTATTGAATGTTTATTACAATAGAAGTACGAGTCGGCCATTTATTTGTCATTTTATTTTTCATTTATTCATATGTTTACTTCTCATACCAAGGACATTACTGTGTTTGTGAAAAATTAACCAGATTTTTGCATCTCTTCACGTTTAAGGGTTCCTAGATCACGAAAAACACAATTCCTCATATCCGGCCTGCCAGTGGTAGGCGAACGAAATGAGATATAGCCTGTCCCAAAATATAAGATCCTGATTTTTGCCGTTTTAAGTGGGCAATATAAAAATTCTGAGCTTTCGTTTATGATAGGTTGCAGAGATGGACTTAAGAATTTTATTCATTAATGCAAATAAATAAAATTATAAGTGTTTTTGGAGATGTTTATTTATGTGTAAAAATAAATGGATAAGAAGTACAAATATACAGTTTGAATGAATGGGGTTTACAATAGGAGGCATACTGTATAAATAAAAATATATTTTAACTTAAGCCTAATTCGGTTTCACTATCACTGTCATCAGCTGAGGTAATTATCAGTGGTTTTATATTATTTACATAAATATATGAATCTTCAACTTTAATAACGTGCTGAATGGAATTTTTGCAGCTTTCACAAGGTATGTCATTTATAACTTTTTTTACTAATTCAACCACTGACACGCTTAAAGTAGGAGAAACATTTTGTGCCCTTATTTTTGATTTAACTTGATGCCAAATACGTTCAGTTGTATTAAACACACAATAATACAGAGGAAGCCGCAAAACAGTGTATCCCATTTTACAGTCTTTCAAAACTTCCAAACGATCACTTTTTTTATAACTAAAATCAAAATAAATGTCATTTTCTAACATATATTCCTGTATTTCCGATTTGATGTTGGTTGCATTAGGAATCTTATTTAGTAGGCGACTATTGTTACTTGCATTGTCCATAACTATAACACTCTGTTCGGGAACATTTGGCAAAAGGAAATTTTGAAACCAATTTTCAAAAAGTTCTGCGGTCGTGTCTTCGTGATAGTCCAAACTAGAATGTTTTATATTTTTTCCAGATAATAGTAGACAATTTGAAACCCAGCCTTTTTCAGATCCAGCATGCAAAATGGTTATTCGTTTACCTTTATTTGACATTTTGTACTGCTGTCAACCCACCCTTTTTGCACAGTGTCATGGGTATCAAACCATGTTTCGTCGAGGTAAATTATTGGCCAATTCTCTGATCAATACTTTTTAATTTCTTGTAAATAAGTATGTCGCAAGATTCGTAATCTTTGTGACTCCATCACTACTTGCCTTTTGTTGATTTTTCGGAACGTGAATTCCATTCTTAAGAGACTTCTGTGAAGGATTGATCGGCCAGAATGTATATTGGCCCCATCTTGCACCAGTCTTAACTTTATTTTGTTTAATGTCGGCACCAACTGCTCTTCATATATAGAATATATTTTTCTTCTGATGACGTTTTTTTCACAATCGTCTACATGATGCATTTGAAAATCTTTCCGTTTTTTCCTGTTCCTGAGTTTTTGTTAGTTCACTGGTTTCTTTCAAAGCACTTTGTTTATTCAAATTTCTTTTTACCAAACGATCGTAACATTTTTCACTATTTGTTTAGCGTCAAGTGATAAATGTTTCCCACGGACGCCACATAATTAAAATAGAACCGTTACGTTGTAAGTTGTAAGTAAAACTAGAAATAAAAATAATAAAAAGTTTCTTCCAAATCTTAATGGGGACCTGTGGTCATTAGGCCTATATTATCAAATACTTAAAGGGCTCCAAACCGGGCCAGGTAGTAAATATATAGGTAAAAATAGATCCAATATGATTGGAGGTGCAAGTGCATTCAAAGCAGGTAAAATAAAAATACGTTTATCGTAATACCTGGCAACTATGCACAAAACCGTAATAGGGTCGTTTATTGCCCCATTGAAAAAGCAAAAAGGCAGGATCTTATATCCTGGGATTTACTTTACCTAGTTAAAATTTGGTATACATATAATACATGAAGCAGGACAGCCACCTATAGTTTTTGAGCAATATCGCTTAGAAACTTTAAATCTAGGACTAGGTGGGGGACAATACATTTTGTAGTTTCAATAGCACTATAAGAATTTTTTCTGGTTTTTTTGTTACAGTAGTGAACACATTTTAAATATAAGCATATTTTTTTAAAGGGGGTAAAGTATATATTGTATTATTGGCTGTTAACATGTAGGCGGAACAGTTTTTGGTCTAGCTACTTAAAACACATTTGTCTTGAAAATTCGACTTTTTTCATCAGCATAGTTTCCTTCAAGAACGATATAATCAGTCCAACGCTTTTGTAATATTTCTATACCTTTCTTGTAGAAGGATTTGTCTTTGCCATCAAAACAGGCCTCAGTTTCGGCGATAACGTCTTCATTGGAGGCAAATCTCTTTCACGCGAGCATTTTTTTGAGGTCTCCGAATAGATAATATTCGCGGGGGGCCAAATCTGGATAATATGGTGGATTCGAGCTTCAATTCATGCAATTTTGCCATCTTAATCGTTGTCTTGTGACACGGTGCATTGTCTTGTTGAAAGAGCACTTTTTTGTTCATTTGGGGCCGTTTCTTTGCGATTTCTGTCTTCAAATGCACCAATAACTTTATATATTATTCGCTATTGATGGTTTTCCCCTTCTCAACATAGTCGATGAAAATTATTCCATGCGCATCTCAAAATACAGAGGCCAGAACCTTCCCAACGGACTGTTGTGTCTCTAGTCGCTTCGGGCGACTTTTAGTGCAGTGCAGTGGTGGATACATATTTCATCTATTGTCACATATCACATGAAAAAAAAATCGTTTTTATTGCGCTTAAACAGGCCCAAACAGCGCACAGAAACATCAACACGTTGTTGTTTTTGGTCCACTGTGAGCAAACGCGGTACCCATTTCGAACAGAGCTTTCTCATGCCCAAATGTCCATGTAAAATATGACCAACATGTTCTTTTGATATCTTTAGGGTGTCAGCTATCTCGTGTAATTTCACTTTACGGTCATCAAAAATAATTTTGTGTTTTTTTTTATGTTTTCCGGTGTAACCACCTCATTGGGGCGTCCAGAGCGTTCAGCATCATTTGTGTCTGTACGACCGTGTTTAAATTCAGCATACCAGTAAATGATGAGTTATTATTCAGGGCAGAGTCCACGTAACATTTATCAAGCCATTGCTTTGCTTAAACGGTATTTTTTCCCATAAAAAAACAATATTTAACCAACAGACGAAATTCGATTTTTTCCATTGTTTTGAAAATATCAAAAGTAGCGTTACCAAAACCATTGTAACTTGTAAACTCATTATGGAAATGTCATGAAATTTTGACACGTATCGTCTGAAGATTGGTATTTCCTAAAAATCATATGGATTTTTTTTGAAAAGAGCGACATCTATGTGTCCATAAACCACCACCAAAAACTTTTCAGTCTGTGTTATATGTATGGGGGTAGAGTATATATTGTATTGTTAGCTGTTATATGTTTTTGGAGTGTTGAATTCTAAAAGTATAACGTAGATGGCACTGGAATGTAACTAACAGAACGAGCTCACACAAATACGAGGGCTACCTTTTACAAATACGAGGGCTACCTTTTAAGTTTTTACAAAACAATGAAAAAAAAAAAAAATTGGTACAAATCGTTTCATTGTTCCGTAGTTGTTTTTAATACTAATCTTCGATTAAGTTTCAAATATTCATTTAAACATGTTTTCTCATAGTTCCAATTAATTAGCTAAACATAACAGAAAAATAGTATAGAAAGCAAGTGGTGTATGAAGACTTTTTAGACTGACTGACTGATATGTACGTATATCTATATGTACGTATATCTATATGCATGTATGTATATATATATATATATATATATATATATATATATATATATATATATATATATACATATGGTGTTTTTTATAGAGGTATAAAACTTTAAGTTGGCAACACTTTTTTAACTGGCGGCCATTTTGTCAGCTGTCAAGTGATTTATTTTTAGTTTGGTTTGGCATTTCAACATGAATCGACTGACGCCTGAACAACGCTTCCAAATTGTGCAAATTTATTTTGAAAATCATGGTTCTGTTCGAAATACGTATCGCGCACTATGTCCATTTTACGGTCAACATAATCGTCCATCAGAGCAATTAATTCGATTAACTATGGAACGTTTTCGCACCACGTTTACTCTAAATGATAATACGCATCCACAGAGACGTCGTACAGTGCGTACAGAAGAAGTCATTGCTGCTGTAGAGCGTAGCGTAGAGGAAGACCCCGAATCAGTCTATCCGCCATCGTGCACAGGAACTGGATATGTGTCCATCCACTTTATGGAAGATTTTGCGGAAAGATCTTGGTTTGCGTGCTTACAAAATCCAACTCGTGCAACAATTGAAGCCACACGATCACCTAGCAAGGCGTAGATTCGGTGAATGGGCCCAAAACAAGATTGCCGTTGATCCCGATTTTCATAAGCGAATTTTCTTTAGCGATGAAGCTCACTTTTGTTTGAATGGATACGTCAATAAACAAAACTGCCGTATTTGGAGTGATGATAATCCTCAAGTGTATGTTGAGACACCGTTACATCCAGAAAAATTGACTGTTTGGTGTGCTTTATGGGCTGGTGAAATCATTGGTCCGTACTTCTTTAAAAACGATGCTGGTCAGAACGTTACAGTCAATGGTGACCGCTATAGAACCATGATTACTGACTTTATCGTTCATCAATTGAACAACCATGATGTGCAGGAGCTGTGGTTTCAACAAGACGGCGCAACATGTCGCACAGCTCGTGCCACAATTGATTTATTGAAGGAAACGTTTGGTAACCGCATAGTTTCACGTTTCGGACCCGTGAATTGGCCTCCAAGATCGTGTGATTTAACGCCGCTAGACTATTTTCTGTGGGGATATGTGAAGTCGCTAGTCTACGCCGATAAGCCCGAAACGATTGACCACTTGGAGGACAACATTCGCCGCGTTATTGCCGATATACGGCCACAAATGTTGGAAAAAGTCATCGAAAATTGGACCTCCAGATTAGACTACGTCCGAGCCAGCCGTGGCGGTCATATGCCAGAAGTCATATTTAAATTATAATGCCAGAAGATTATCTTTCGAATAAAGTAAATTTCATGTCAATTTAAAAAATTCATCTTTGTTTTATTCCATTTCAAAGTTCTATAACTCTATAAAAAACACCCTTTATATATATATATATATATATATATATATATATATATATATATATATATATATATGTCACAATAGAGGTTTTCACGGATGGTGGAATGTAATACATTAAAATTCCGTGTTTCAAACCGTTCGTCCAACAACGAATTTGCGCTAACTTAAGTTAGCTTCGAGCGGCAGCATCAGCAAGATCACAGTATCGAGTAGCAGCAGCAGCAAGAGCACTTGAAAATGCCAAATGAGATTTTGGCGAAACGTCGAGTAAATTCATTCTTGGACGAACGGATTGAAACCTAGGTATTATATATATATATATATATATATATATATATATATATATATATATATATATATATATATATATATATATATATATATATATATATATATATATATATATATATATATATATATATATATATATATATATATATACATATATATTTACATATATAGGAAAGTGTTCACAAGTATTCTGAAAAGTGAAATAGAAAACAATATACAAATAAGCGACGAGCAACAACGGTTCTGCCAAAAGAGATCAACCACAGACGCTATCTTTGCAATAAGGCAAATAAGAGAAAAAGCTATAGAATACCAGAAACCCGCATTTATTTGTTTCATCGACTTAAGGAAAGCATTCGACAGAGCAAGGTTGAAAGATATATTAGAATTAATAAATGACCTAATTCCGTACCCAATACCACAAATAATCCAAAAATTCAATCACGGTAACACAACAAAAATAAGAAGTAATAACGAATTAATAAAGGAAATAAATATAAAAGGAATAAATCAGGGAGCTAGCTTAGGCCCGTTACTATTAAAAATAATAATGGACAAAATCATTGAAGTAAAACTAGTCAATGATGGATACGAACTAGGAGATTAACAAATAAAGATATTAGAATATGCAGATGATATTGTTCTAATATCACAATCGTAACAAGGCCTACAAAGATTGCTCTATAAATTCAAACAAGTAGCAGAAAGATCCAATATGGAAGTCAATACTGACAAAACATAATACCTCACAATAGCTAAAGAACCAGTAAGGTGGAAATTAATAAATTGGAAATTAATAGAGCAAGGAATGAAAGAAATTCCCATATCTTGGAGTATTAATTACTAGCTACGGAGATATAACAGAAGAAGTGAGACAACAAACAAATAAAGAAGCAGCAATAACAGGAGCTCTCAGAGATGTAGTTTGGAAAAAAAAAACAAAGATCTAAGTGTAGAAGCAAAAACAAGAATATATAGAACTTGCGTTAGACACATACTGGCTTATAGCATAGAAACACGGGCAGACACAAACAACACCAAACAGCTACTAAGAATAAATGAAATGAAAATACTGAGGGCAATAACAGGAAAAAGTTTATTAGATAGAGTGAGTAACAACACCATAAGAGGACAATGCAATGTAGAAGATATAGTCAGATGGGGAAGAAAGAGAAGAAGAGAGTGGCGTGAACATGTATAAAGGATGGAAGATAGGAGAATGATAAAATTATGTATGAACAAAAAACTACACGAAACAAGACCAAAAGAGATGGAAAGACAGCTGGACATCCAAATCACAAGAGGCTTAATGACGAAGTAGAACAGGTCTATAACCTACTCAGAAGAGGAAGTAAGTAAGTAAGTAAGTACATATATATATATATATATATATATATATATATATATATATATATATATATATATATATATAAATATATATCTATATCTATATCTATATCTATATCTATATCTATATCTATATCTATATCTATATCTATATCTATATCTATATCTATATCTATATCTATATCTATATCTATATCTATATCTATATCTATATCTATATCTATATCTATATCTATATCTACATCTACATCTACATCTACATCTACACCTACATGTACACCTACATCTACATATATATATATATATATATATATATATATATATATATATATATATATATATATATATATATATATATATATTTATATATAGTAGAATCTCGATTATCCGAAATAATATGGACCAAAGTGATTTCAGATAATGGAAATTTCGGTTAATCCGAATTTTTTTATAAAATAGAAGTTTAGAATGAATACAATATCGCAGATTGACTTAAAATGATTTATACGATATGCTATTACGTACATAGGTATTTATTAAAACAAAGAATAGAACAATTAGTTTACTTATTTTATGTATATATACGGAAAATCGAAAATAAAACAGTTTCATTCTTAACTTGAATGTCTTAAAAATTAGGTAATTTTTAACTGCACTCGTTTTGCGTTAGTTCTGTTTTTGGCTGCAATGTCTCTTCAACGTTTGATAAGCAAAACGTCCGCGTCGGTTGCATTTTCTTGTTGTTCTACATAAGTTAACGCTTTTTCTAGGGCCTCTAGTCCTTCTGAATGTGACATTTTTACTGGAATATTGTCAGTGGCTTCTACTTCGTTATCATCATCGTCATCACTACCTATTTTTTTAGCATTTTTGCATACACTTTTAATTAATTCCTGCTCAGTCATTTCATCTTCCACACTATCACTGTTTAACCATTCACAAACATCGGTTTCCGTAACACTGTCATATCCTGATATTCTTGTAATGATTTGATGTAAACTTTCATTATCTTCTGTTTCTGCCTCTGAGTAATGTCTCTCCTCTTGTGGAATCAATTTTGACCAAGATTATTTCAGAGTACTACTCCTTACTTGATTCCAGGCTGAAACTATCCAATATATAACATTTTTCAAATTTATCTTTTTTAGTCAATCAGTAAGATTTCCACTTCCATCTACTTCTTCTAAAATATGCTCCAATAACAATTGCGTTTTAAATTTCCAGTACACCCTGATCCATAGGCTGAATGAGAGAAGTTACAGCAGGAAGCAAAAACATTGTTTTTATTTCCCCACTTTCAAGTTGCTCCGCGAGTGGGGGTGTTATCTAGTAACAGAATACATTTTCTAGGATATCCATGTTCTTTTAAAAAAAAGTTCCACTTTGGGAACAAAACCTCCAAAAAAACCAGTCTTTAAATAGAGTCGCGTTTATCCAGGCATTGTTTTGATTTTTATACAAAACAGGAAAAGCATTGCGACGAATATTCTTAAAGGTTCGTGGATTTGCTGACTTACCAATACACATAATGATGGGAGTTTGTGTCTTCCAGAAGCATTACTGCATGCAAGAACAGTAATAAGTTCTTTGCTATGTTTTTAACTAGGTGTTCCAGCTTCCCTTTTTGAAGCTAAGGTATTTGACGGCAACATCTTGTAGTTCAAGCCTGTTTCATCACAATTATAGATTTGATCTGGTTGCAAACCATGTTCTTTCATAAGCTGCTTAAAATTCTCTGCAAATTTTTTTGCAGCAGATACATCAGCCGACAATCTTTCTCCACAAACTTTCAGTTGACGTACATCATGTCTTTTTTCAACCTGTCTAGCCATCCATCATTTGCAGAAAAATTTACAGGCCCTTCAATAACCGGCAACTCTTCGCTTAAACTCACTGCCTTATGTTTTAAAATTGTTCCTGAAATTGGTATTCCACGTTCTCGATTCTGTGTAAACCATAAAAATAAAGAATCATCCACTTTTTGGTATTCACCGCTTTTCATACTTTTTCGTGCCTGTGTGGGCGATGACAAAAACACTACACCATTTTTCAAGTTTTACGCGATTTTTTCTCCACTCTGAAACAGTACTCACGGTTACACCTAAATCCTTCGCTATATTTTTAAGAAGTTCACCATTATCTAAACGTTGAATTGCTTCAAGTTTCTCTTTTAAGGTAATAACAACATGTTTACGCTTATTATTATGACGCTCCGTTTTGTAAAATATATATTAAAACGAAACTATTACCTCGATAATAATAGACCTAATGAGTAACTTATAACATTCGTCGACTAACCAAAACATAGACAGCGGTGAAATTCTAGATGTCGGGGAGTCCCCGACGCGTTAAGGAAACCACTCATCGTCTGTTTCGAATAATGGGGATTTTTTCGTTTAATGGAAATACAATTTGCTTTTTAAGAGTTTGTTTCGGATAAGCCGGATTTAAGATAATCGCGATTCGGATAATCGGGATTGTACTGTATATATATATATATATATATATATATATATATATATATATATATATATATATTATATATTATATATTATATATATATATATATATATATATATATATATATATATATATATATATATATATATATATATATATATATATATTTCTGTCTCCAGAACGATATCATTAAAATATGAATGTCATATTTAATATCGTAAATACTCAATGATATAGACGATTTACAATGCAAAAAATTACACAGGGCAACAAAAAAATATTTTTGTTTTGGTGCCTGGGATTTTAGAGCTGATTTTAACTATATTTGGGACGCTAAATCTATACATGCAATCCGTTTTTCTCTATCAGCTCTACTTTTTTAGATACATCAACTTATCTACCAATGTGGTTTTTATTCAGTATATTCATTTATGAGAGTTCTAAAATTATTATATATTCATTAATGTAGGTACAATGGTTTTATTGTCAGTCTGTAATTGAGTAAATTCCAGGTAAATCTATAAATAGTGGAACCATTGCCTATCAGGTACCTGAACTGACCCTTTTAATCACCTAACTCGGGTAAGTCTCGTCAGTTTGTGCGTTCTTACTAATGAGAGTAGATCGAATTCGGCGTGTTATTTTATGTTAAGAAAAGAGTGTTTTTGTGTTATTGAACAGAATTAAAATGAGTTCAGGTTCCAGTTCAAGAAGAAGTTGTGTAAATCAACCTGATGTGTTTTGCTATATATGCGGAGAATACATGTTTCAACAAAACAGACAAACTATTACTGACTTTGTAAAGCGAGCGTATCTTGGATACTTTGGAGTTAAGCTTGGTGATCAGGACAAAACGTGGGCCCCGCATCTCGTATGTAAAACTTGTACAGAGCATTTACGGCAGTGGACTACCGGGAAAAGAAAATGTCTAAAATTCGGCGTACCAATGGTTTGGAGAGAACCAAAAAACCACTTCAATGATTGTTATTTCTGTTTAGTAAATACTAATGGAATCAATCGAAATAACCGCAGTAAGTGGACATATCCCAATTTAGACTCGGCAATACGCCCTATCCCGCACTCAGATGAAATACCGATTCCAACATTTCATCAGCTACCACATATCTCTGATGACGAATATTTTCCCTCTGATCGCTCTTCTGATGCTAATAAAAGTTCTGATGCTAATGAAACTAACAGTGACTATGAGGGGACGTCATCAGTTCCTCAACGCTTCAATCAAAATGAATTAAATGATCTCACCAGGGATCTCAATTTATCGAAAAAAGCTTCTGAAGTACTGGCTTCTAGGTTGAACGATAAAAATTTACTGGAACAAGGAACCAAAATTACCTTTTACCGTACAAGAGAAAAAGATCTGCTACCATTCTTTTCTCAAGAAGACAATCTTGTATTTTGTCACGAAAATAGGGGACTCATGAAAGAAATGGGACTTTCTGAATATATTCCAGATGATTGGCGCCTATTTATTGACAGTTCAAAGCGAAGTTTAAAATGTGTCCTTCTACATAACGGGAATAAATATGGTTCAATACCACTAGCTCACTCAACGAAACTGAACGAAGAATATAATACCATAGCTTTGGTCTTGCAGAAGATAAAGTATTACGAACATCAATGGATGATTTGTGTAGACTTAAAAATGGTAAACTTTCTTCTTGGGCAGCAAAGTGGTTACACGAAATATCTGTGTTTCTTGTGCCTCTGGGATAGTAGGGACAAAACACACCACTGGGTTAGAAAAGATTGGCCTCAGAGAGAAAACATGGACGTTGGGGAAAAGAATGTCATTAACGACGCTTTGGTTGAAAGAGAAAAAATCATACTTCCTCCGTTACATATAAAGTTGGGCTTAATGAAGCAATTTGTAAAGGCTCTTGATAAGAATGGGTCTTGTTTTGCATATATAGGGGTAAAAATGCATCAGTTGAGCACAGAAAAACTCAAAGCAGGGATATTTGACGGCCCACAAATAAGACAATTAATTAAGGATCCTGCCTTCATAAATTCAATGAATCAAGTTGAACGAGAAGCTTGGACATCATTTGTTGCAGTTGTAGAAAATTTTCTAGGCAAACATAAAGCTCAAAACTATGTTGAAATGGTTAACAAGATGCTTAATAGTTTCAAATCCTTAGGGTGCAATATGAGTATTAAAATACACTATTTACACAGCCACTTAGACCGTTTTCCAGAAAATTTAGGAGACATGAGTGAGGAACAAGGTGAAAGATTTCACCAAGATATTAAAGTTTTGGAGGACCGCTACCAAGGAAGATGGGACATGCACATGATGGCAGATTACTGCTGGAGTTTAAAAAGGGACTGTTTAAAAAAACATTCAAGAATGTCGCGGAAAAGAAGCTTTCCAAGTGTTGAGTGACTATTTCATTTCTTCAATGTTTTTTTTTTTGTTTGTAAGTACGACATAATATTGTATTTTGTATAACTAAAATAAAAATTTCGTATCTACTTTTGTTTACTACACTTACGGATTTGAGTTACAATAATGTAACTTATATTTCTCTAAAATTGTATATCTTAAAAATTTGAGCTCCTAGGTACAAATGAATACGTTATTTGAATTCAGGACATCAAATTGATATAGAATCAGCTCAAAAAACCTCGACACCAGAACAGCTGTTCCCCTGTGTTATATACAGATATAAGATAAATAAATTCGGGGAAAATAATACTTATAAAAATGTTTATTTAAAAGTGTCTTATCGTTAAGTAAATAAGATAAGCGAAATGTTTTCCCCAATTTTATATATTTATTGGTTTCTTTAAACAATGGCTGCAACTATTTCACGCCGGTTTAAGGTTAGATAATTGATCTGATTTAGAAGTACAGGTGATTTTTTAAAGAATTTTATTAATTGATTTACAAAAAATAATTTCTTAATCGATCCAAAATAAACTATCAGAGAAACAGAAATTTAAGCCACAAGGCCCACCAGTTGATTTTTTATATTTACTTCCTCAGAACTGTACGTAGGGTTAACAGTGCCTAGAGCGAAAGATTATTTTAACATCCCTCCCAATATGCGTGCGAATAATTGATTTTCCGGTTTAGTACTGTATATCATAAACTACTAGAGTCATTTGCAAGTTTAATATGTCATTTTAAAGTTATATGCTTTGCCGATTTTCATTTTAAATGTTATCGTGAGATATTGACACATGGCTGATATACGATATTTTATTTAACAGTCAAAAAAATTCGTTGTAGAAATCATAACAAGAAACAAAGAGATGCGAGGGGAATTGAAAAACATTTTTTTGCAAAAACACATGTTATGACTACTATTTTGTTTAAGCCCATTTATGTAGTTTTTACTTACGCGCCTTTTATCAATATTGAAAGTGGTTTTTAATTGTTGTATCTTACCTTTTCACAAGCAAATAATACTGGCGCAGTTGCCAAACCTAGCTTAAGATCTGCCGCAGTAGGTTTACCCATCGCCGCCGAACTCGATACGAAATCTAATAAATCGTCGACTAGTTGAAAGCCTAGACCCAAATTTCGGCCATATTGATATGACAGCTCTGACAGTTGTTCGTCTCCACCGGCCAATAGTGATACCTAAAAAAAAGGAATAAAGAAAATACTATTACTACTAATCACTAATATGGCTTCAAATTTGAACTTCCACGCTGTTATGAAAACAATTGTCTCTATAGAGACCGTTATACAAATCGTTCACTATATTAAAATTGGTAAATCTTGTATTAGGAACAAGTGTAGAAAAATATTCATAAATGGCGCTCATCTGTAACTACTGACAAAATCGAACACGAATTACTTGTTAAACTTAACGAAGATCAAATATTTATTATTTTAAATGTCTGTTATAATTTTCGGTTGAAACGATTGTTAAATATAAAATTAAATGTTATTATTTTATATTAACAGGAGTTTTTCTTTTTTGAACATTCGGTTGTTTTAGAAATACATTATTTTGGTAATCATATTACTTCTGAAAAAATGAAGATATACCATATTGCTGCAAAACTAAATTACATTCAACCTTGTTTATAGATGAGAATTTTATAAAATTATATGAATGTGCATCAACATTTTCAATTTCAATAACCTATGACAGCCTTTATTTTCCCGGAGTTTCTTCGCATCTATGGTCTGCATCCTATTCCCACCGTTGTCTTGGTCGATCGAGATGTTGAGTTTTGATTTTGAGCACTAGCTCGCATTTTCCTACGCTGTTTTATTTATTTATTCGTTTATTCATATTTATTTGCTTTATATTTCAACATTTTAACACCTAGTCGAAAAATAACATTGTTTTTAATATATCTAATCCGTGTATTAATATTGTAGTTACTCCGGGAGAAGTTATCAAACGATAACGAAATTTTGAGTATTAAATAAGAAAAGAGTTTTATTTACAGTCCAGACCAATTCCCGATAATTAAACACGCATATATATATATATATATATATATATATATATATATATATATATATATATATATATATATATATATATATGTTTGTATTCGGCTATTATCTTGAGGTGACAGTAGCCAAGTGGAATTTAACGCTACAAAAATCCAGGCGGCAGTTTTTTCTAAAAAAGTTAACGCTGCTGAACCCGACCTAGTCATGTCGGGGCACTCCATTCCCCTAGCATCGTCACTCAATTTATTAGGCGTTTTTTTGGGATCAAATATGTCCTGACATGAACATATTGCAGCCATAGCAACGACAGCTTCTCAAAAGTTGGGAATATTATTTCGAACCAGAAAGCTTTACACTCCACAACAACTGTTCTCATGTTTGGGGTTCCGCTCCCAAACAAACACTGCATTTGTTGGATTCTGTTCAAAGAAGAGCTGTTCGTCTGATTGGAGACCCGGAACTAACCGGCGGCCTTGATTCGCTGAAACATCGAAGAACGGTTGGCGACTTGAGTCGGTTCTACAAGTATTTTCATGGAAAGTGTTCGAAGGATGTAGCCCGCTTAATTTCTCCCAGAGCGGTGCATGTTAGAAATACACGTCGCGTTAATACTTCACATCCGTATGAGGTTCATCTTCTTACTCCACGTATAACGCTTTTCAAGCAGTCTTTTATATGGAGAACATCATTCCTTTGAAATAATTTGCCTAGGGCTGTGTTTCCCACCGAGTACGATTTACAGCGATTCAAAAACAACATGAATCGTTTAGGAACTTCCTTGCAGTACGTGTGCTAGACCCATAAAATATATATGTATATATATATATATATATATATATATATATATATATATATATATATATACATATATATATATATACATATATATATAATATATATATATATATATATATATATATATATATATATATATATGTATATATATATATATATATATATATATATATATATATATATATATATATATATATATATATATATATATAGGGTTGCCTAAAAAGTATAGGGCCGTAGACCGAAAGAATTGGTAGCCTGACGGCGCCATATCTGGACTGTGGTGTGCATCAAAACTTCCCAGTCAAGCTCTCTTACTTTTTGACGAGTCGTCAAAGATATGTGTGGTCAAGCCTCGTCATGATAGAAGACAATGCCTGTTGATCAATTCCGGTCGCTTTCTCTCAACTGCTCGCTAACTTATTAATTGTTAACTGTAGAGACCAGAATTAGTCATTTTACCAGATTGTAGCACCAAACTTCATTATTCGTGCCCTTGCCATCGTTTTCGTAGTTTCGACTAAGATCATTTTCGTAGATTATTGTCGTACGTGATACATTTTTCATCGCATGTAATGAAACGTTTCAAAAATCGATCAAATTCGTTCCGTTTTAACAATTTTTCTCAGACGGAAAATCAGTGTGGCACTCGAACATCGAGCTTTTTTTTGTATCCAGCCTTCTCTACTTAATGGTGGATGTTAAGTTCTCTAATGAGGTTATAACGGCTTATGTACTGATCTTTTTTCAAGATTTCATCGATTTTTTTGAGGCTGTCAGAGATGTATCTCTGACACAAAATTTCCAGACCGGAAGCTCTCTTAGCTATTGTTTTTCATAAAGTATCTGAGTCATTTAAGGTTCGCAGACGATATTGTAGTCATTAGTAGTTAAATTACCACTCAAAGACAATTGTTCTTAAAATGAATAAAAGTAGGACAAAAATATTGATCAACACCAATAACAACATAGTTATAAATTTAGAAGGAACAGCTCTCGAGATTGTTAAGAATTATAAGAATTATGTGTATCTGGGGCAAAAAATTACTACAATGAGAGGCAGTGTTCGAACAAAATTACATGAAGAATCATGCTTGGATGGTGTGCATGCGGGGAGAGAGATAAAGCCATAGCTAATAAGTTATAGGCCAAAGTTTACGACCAGCGCATTCTACTTCTAATTACAGATGGCGCTGAAACTTGGATACTGAATAAAGCCAATATATCGGGATAAAACTTAAAGACAGAAAAAGAAACAAGTGGATACGCAAACGAAATTAAAGGATATTATAGAGGACGTAACAGAAAACGTCCCAAAATAAGATGGCGGGATGATATACAGAGGGTTGCGGGTATTGATTGGATGACAAGAGCTTTGTAGCTTTGACCCGAAATAGAAAATTTGACATCTTGTTTAAAATTCCTCTGAAATGTCACCTTTTAATTGTGTGACAGTACGATCAGATCCGACTAACCGAGTAGTTTGTTTAGAGTGAGAGTTGGCCGAATAGTTTGCTTACAGTTTTGTGAACAAACGGAAATTTCACGTGAATGTTTCCATTGGATATTTTTTTACGATAGTAAAGGCCTGACTCAACAGCAATGCCTCGAATCGCTTCATTAAACTTTTGGTAAGAATTACCATTAGAAAAGACTGTTTACAATTGGTTCGCAGAGTTTCGTCAGGATCGTGCTTCCGTCAGCGATGAGTTTCGTACAGGTCAATCAAAATCGGTTGTTGTGCCAAAAAACATCGATGCCGTGAGCAACATGATTGAAGATGATCGGTATGTGACTGACTGTGAGATAGAGGCATCCTTAGGCATATCGAAGACTGCAGTACATCTTTAAACAATTAGATGGAAAAAGCTAGTGGAAAAAGCAAATGAATATAAGGTCACCTCATGGATAGCAGTGGTTGACTACGAAAAAGTATTTGATTCGGTAGAGATATGGACCGTCTTTAACACCTTAAATAACAGTAGAGTCGATGAAAGAGATACAATTCTTCTAGAATACATGTATAAAAATGCCACTTCACAACTAATGCTTGAGGAAAAAATAAATAAAATCAAATTTAAAGGAATTAGACAAAGGTGTTCACGTGGACTCTAGAAGACATGTTCAAATCGTTAAAGTGGGAAAATAAAGGAATACTAATGGACGGTGAACGATTAAATCACTTAAGGTTCGCAGATGATGTCACTCGTCAACACAAAAGAAGAATTACGAGAAATGCTGATGGACTTAAATAGCGAGTCACGAGAAATAGGTCTAAAAATAAACTTCACCAAAACCCAATATACGAACAACGAAAGTCAAGATAACAGCCAAGAACTATTAATAGAAGGTGAAAGAATAGGAAAGGTACAAACATTCCTGTCATCAGAGGATCGGCATGTGACTCACCGTGAGATAAAGGCATATCGACCGATTTTGCATCAACATTTAGCTATGAAAAAGGTCTATTCCGCATAATTGGACCAAAACTCAAAAACAGGCTCATGTGGTTATTCGAGTACTTACTCCCGTATTGGCGTAACATCCTCGTAAGAAACAATAAATTGTATCTAAGATTGAAATGCATATCTGCCCTTAATCGGAGGCCGGCCACAGTTACGAGCCGACAGAAGAATGGCCAGCAGATTGCCAACATGCACAGCAGACAGCGCGATTTGACGAGAGTTCCAACTCATGCAATGGACAAAGTCCATATTTCAGCAGTCTACTCTTACCTAACACGGCTTATCAACCGAGAAGAGAACAGCATTTCGAGTACTTATTCCCGTATTGGAGTAACATCGTAGTAAGATAAAAAAAATTGTACCTATAATTGAAACGGATACCTGCCCTCAATCGGAGGCCATCTAGTATCGCTCTTCTGATGATTTAGTCTCAGTATAGTTGAAGAGTTTTGATGATAACTAACTTTGTCGTCTGGTTACTTTTCTGCTTTCAATTTCATCAATAAGGCTTTCCTTCTATTCTTACAATTTCTTGTGATGTAAGGAAATGCTCGAAAAATTCGACCGAGGTCTTGCAAAATCCGTATACAACATCCTTACAGGAGACGAAACTTGGATATATTCGTACGAGCCGGAAACTAAGTAACAGTCAACTATTCCAAGATGAGTCGAATCCAAGAAAAGTGGTTCGTTCGCGAAGGACTTCCAAGAAAATGATCGCTTGTTTCTTTGGTTATACTGAACATGTTGCAACCATTGCTTTTGAGGATCGAAGAACAGTTAATGCTGAATGGTATACAACCATTTATTTACCAGAAGTCATTGATGAAATCAGGAACCGAAAACATCGCATCATTCTTTATCATGATAATGCCAGCTCTCACACACCACGTCAAAGAATTGATAATTTGAAGGCAAAAAACCTCGCATTAAAGTCTCATTGCCCGTATTCACCTGACTTATCGCCTAACGACTTCTTTTGTTTCCGAATATCAAACGTTGTAGGACGTAATGGAGAAAAAACGCTCAACGACAATGGGAAAAGACTAATCGAAACATGTAGAGCATTCAAACTAACAATTCTAAACGGTTTCTTCAAATATAAAAACATCCACAAATACACCTGGCACCAAGAAACGAGACAACTGCGGTCGATTATAGATTATATTATCATAAAACAAGAATCACAATGGAAAATAAATAATGTCCGGGTGTATAGGGGAGTCGAATGCGGATCAGACCATTATATTCTGAAAGCAAAAATCAAAATTAAGTATAAACACTCAGGAAAAAATGACGAAACATTTGCAGAGATCGGTAAAATAACTAAAACCGAATACAATATAAAACATCTACAAGAGGACAGTACTAGATACCTCTACCAGAGGAGATTAGATGAAAAATTAGAGGCAATCGATATGACAAGCAGCACGATGGAAATATATAGAAAAACCATTGCTGCAATACATGATGCAGCAAAGGAAGCCTTAGGTGTGTGTGAAGGATCGGAAAAGGTGAGAGACGACACAATAACGTGGAACAAAGACTGGGAGGAAAAAAAGCAGAATAAACAGCAAGCATACGAACTGTAGCTTACGATGAAAAAAGATACAGACAGAGAAAGATACAGAGAGACACAAAGAAACTACAAAAAAATGATCAAACAGACTAGAAACGAAACGTGGGAGAAGAAATGCTATGAGATAGAAAATTATCTTGGAGGAAGCCGATCATCAGAGGCTTGGAAACTCGTTAGAACACTAAGAGCAAATAACTCTCAGAAAACACCATTACCCATTATAAGCATAAAAACGTGGAAAGACCATTACCAACACGAAATGGCTGAACATCGATCAGAATTTATTACCCAGACTCCATCCACTCACAAAGTTCAGGGACTAAGTATAAAAAACCGGTCAAGTGCAAGTTGAACTTGCACAATTAGTGTTCCGTACGTTGATTGTTTTTAAAATAAAAATTTTTGTTAGGGTGGTATAAAGTGATCAGTGACTTCACAAAACACACCCCAAATGAATTTTCAACAAAGTTTGTTTCCAATCTTTACTGAAAACTGGTGACCTTGAAATTTTGTTTTTTTTTTATACACCAAATAAATTATTAAAGGTAATGCACTCGTGATAATTTTCGTTCAATCTATACCCCGTGGAGAATATTCCAGAATTTTTTCAAAATTTTTTGATCAGTATTTTTCGAGATAAGGTAGGGGACAGCGATTTTTTAAAAGTAATACGAAGAAAAGTGTGCGCAAGTATTACATTATATATATATATATATATATATATGTATATACATATATATATATATATATATATATATATATATATATATATATATATATATATATATATATATATATATATATATATTTTACTCGTGTTTTCACAAGCTTTTATTTGACACCACACTCGATGACCTAGTAAAAAAAATTTTTTTTCACTTCCGATTTCACCCCTCAAAACGAACCTCTTAAGTCAAAATTTATGTTACGGTGGTATAAAATGATCAGTGACTTCACAAAACACACCCCAAATGAGTTTTCAACAAAGTTTGTGTCCAATCTTTACTGAAATCTGATGACCTTGAAATTTTTGTTTTTTTTATATACCATATAAATTATTAAAGGTAATGCGCTCGTGATAATTTTCGTTCAATCTACACCCCGTGGAGAATATTCCAGAATTTTTTCGAAATTTTTTGATAAGTACTTTTCGAGATAAGGCCCGGGACAGCGATTTTTCGCAAATTTTTAAAAATAATACAAAGAAAAGTGCGCGCAAGTATAATATTATATATATATTTTTTACTCGTGTTTTCACAAGCTTTCATTTGACACCACACTCGATGGCCTAGTAAAAAAATTTTTTTTTCACTTCCGACTTCACCCCCCAAAACTAACCCCTTAAGTCAAAATTTAATTCTCAAAACTACATGGCTCTGATGAAGCCATCAATTCCTATATTATTACCAAATTTCACCTTTCTATGTCAAACAGTTTCCGAGAAAATCGGGTGTGACAGACAGACAGACAGACAGACAGACCGACAGACGGACGGACGGACGGACGGACGGACGGACGGACGGACGGACGGACGGACGGACGGACGGACGGACGGACGGACGGACGGACGGACGGACGGACGGACGGACGGACGGACGGACGGACGGACGGACGGACAGACAGACAGACAGACAGACAGACAGACACCGAAGTGATCTTATAAGTGTTCCGTACGGAACACTAAAAATGAATAGATATGATATCAAAAGCAATCAAAACAATGAAGAACGGTAGAGCTAGTGGACCAGAGGGAATTCCTGCAGAATTATTAAAATCTGAATCTAACAAACTAAAGGACATGTTCACCAACCTTTTCGAAAAATTTATAATGGCGACCAAAGACCTGAAGAATGGAAAATGGGGATAACGCCACTTCATAAAAAGGGAAGGAAGGATAAATGTGAGAACTACAGGTGCATATCGGTCACCACCTCCTTAAGCAGACTTTATGGAAAACTGATCAGAGCAATAACACAGGTTTGCAACAAAAATGCTGTCTGGATGTTTTCAACTGATTTCTATGTATTTATGTGTTCTGAAAACGAAAAAAATACTCAAAAAATTCCAGAACGTCAGGTTATTTTGCAAAACGCAAAATTTTATTATAAAAAAGGGTTTTTTGGGCTAACTTGAAGTCATAAATAAATAGGTACAATTTTATTTTGATTACTGTTTTTAAATGTATACAGGCCATAACTATCATTACTTTCTAAATAAAGAAAGCCCTGTGTGAGCTAAATTAACAAACATAAACGTTGTAACCAGAACGTGCGCGCTCCGATAGTGTAGAAAGTGGCGCGGTACAATTACGTGTTAACTCGTCATTGTTTTATAGATCTTGGTTCAATATAGTGCAATGTCATCTGTGCGGAAGTGTGTGAATTGGTCTGACAGTTTCTGTTAAATTTGTGGCGAATATATGGTATTAAAGCAACAACTTAATATTACGGACTTTGTAAAAAAAGTATACTTCACGTATTTTGGCTCAAAACTTGGAGATCAGGATAAAGTTTGGGCACCTCATAAAGTCTGCAAACGATGTGTTGAAGACCTTCGAAATTGGTTTAAGGGCAAGAAAAAAGCTTTTCGATATGCGATTCCTATGGTATGGTGCGAGCAAAAGAACCATAGTGATGATTGTTACTTTTGTTCGTGTAATGTGAAAGGGTATAATTCAAAATGGAAGCAGTCCATTTCATACCCCAATCTGCAATCAGCTATTCGTCCCATCCCTCATGGGACCGAAATACCAGTGCCCAAGGCCCCTGCTACCTTGGAAGAGATTCCAAGTTCTGACGAAGATGGTGCTGTATCTGAACCCGATGACAAGTCAAGTTTTCAATTTGAAGATGACAGCAGTCCGAAATTGTTTTCCCAGGGCGAGCTAAATAATTTGGTAAGAGACTTTAATCTTCCCAAAAACGCTGCTGAGTTGCTTGGATCAAGGCTCAAAAGTAGGAACTTACTTTTGCCGGGAGTGTCTTCCTCCTGGTTTAGATATCGTGAGAAGCAGTTGACTTCCTACTTTGCCCAAGAGGACGAGTTGGTTTATTGTACCAATATTGAAGGTTTGATGGATACATTTAAGATCTCATACGACCCAGCACAGTAGCGTATTTTCATAGATTCTTCAAAAAGAAGCCTTAAAGCAGTTCTGCTTCACAATGGCGGTTTCTATGCTTCCATTCCTGTCGGTCATTCCGTACACCTCAAGGAAACCTACAAGAACTTGGAATTGGTTCTTTGCAAATTAAAATATAAAGACCACGGTTGGCAAGTGTGCGGTGATTTAAAAATCTTGGGCATGTTGCTCGGACAACAATCTGGGTTTACCAAATTCCCTTGCTTTTTGTGTCTATGGGATAGTAGAGACCGAGCAAATCACTGGACCAAAAAGTGTTGGCCTCCGAGGGAGCTTAAGGTTGACGAAAAGAACGCCCTGCATGAAACTTTGGTGCCTCCTCATAAAGTTCTTCTACCACCGCTTCACATAAAGCTGGGATTGATGAAGCAATTTGTAAAGTCACTTCCAAGATATGGAAATTGCTTCAAATACTTAATATCAAAGTTTCCAGGCCTCTCGGAGGCAAAGTTGAAGGAAGGTGTTTTCGTTGGACCAGATATTAGACGGCTTATGGCTGATCCACAATCCATCACAACCACCAAAGAGGTCATAGAGAAATTTTTAGGCAATAACAAAGACCCTAACTACAAACAAATCGTCAAAAGAATGTTAAAAGCATTTCAAGCTTTATGTTACCTAGTGAGTTTAAAAGTACATTTTCTTCATTCCCACCTCGACTACTTTCCAGAAAATTTAGGAGATCCGAGTGAAGAGCAAGGTGAACGATTTCACCAAGATATTAAGGAGATGGAAAAAAGATACCAGGGAAGATGGAGCGTCTCAATGGTGGCAGACTACTGTTGGACGCTTCAGAGAGACCTTCCAGATGCTTCCTACAAGCGAAAATGTACCAAAAGGAGTCTCACTGGAAAAAAGAAATGTGTTTAGTGCTTACTAATGAATGTATTTTAGATAAAATAAAAAAAAAACGGTCAAGTGCAAGTTGAACTTGCGCAATTAGTGTTCCGTACGTTGATTGCTTTTAAAATAAAAAATTTTGTTACAGAGGTATAAAATGATCAGTGACTTCACAAAACACGCCCCAAATGAGTTTTCAACAAAGTTTGTTTCCAATCTTTACTGAAATCTAATGACCTTGAAATTTTTTTTTTTTTTATATACCAGATAAATTATTAAAGGTAATGCACTCGTGATAATTTTCGTTCAATCTACACCCCGTGGAGAATATTCCAGAATTTTTTTCAAAATTTTTTGATATGTATTTTTCGTGCTAAGGCGAGGGACAGCGATTTATCGCGATTTTTTAAAAATAATACAAAGAAAAGTGCGCGCAAGTATTACATTATATATATATTTTTTACTCGTGTTTTCACAAGCTTTCATTTGACACCACACTCGATGACCTAGTAAAAAATTTTTTTTTTTTTCACTTCCGATTTCACCCCCCAAAACTAACCCCTTAAGTCAAAATTTAACTCTCAAAACTACATGGCTCTGATGAGGCCATCAATTCCTATATTATTACCAAATTTCAACTTTCTATATCAAATAGTTTCGGAGAAAATCGGATGTGACAGACAGACAGACAGACAGACAGACAGACAGACACCGAAGTGATCTTATAAGTGTTCCGTACGGAACACTAAAAATAAGTTTTGTTACGCAATTATAAATTAAAAAAAATTTTTTTAGTCTTTTATCTTTTATTTTAAGATGATAACTTGTTTAACATAGATACCTACATTGTCCGAAAACGTGACGTTCTATGACAAAATGAAAGTCATTTTCAGATTCAGTACACCCAAAAACATAAGAATTACGCAAAAAAAAAACCAAAACAGCTCTCAATTTTTTTTTTTTTGAAGAACTTGTATGGATAACATTTTTAGCCTTAATCAACTAACCGAAAAGAAAGTAGCAACCAACAGAGAAGTCCATGTAATCTTTATTGATTTAAGAAAGGCCTACGATAATGTACCAATAAAGAAACTATGGCAATATTCAAATTGTCAATCAAGAATAAAGATTCGTAAAGAAATATCTGAAAGCTTTCACATCACAAAAGGTCTTAGACAAGCGTATTGCTTGTCCCCAACGTTATTCAAAGTATATATTGATGCGGCCCTTGATCATTGGAGGAAGAGTTGTCGAGGAATGGGTATCGAAATAGACGATGAGACAACACTCTATACGCTACATTTTGCCGATGATCAGGTGGTTATCGCCCAAGATCCAGAAGATCTGGAATATATGACAAGGAAGCTCATAGACCAATATAACAATTGGGGACTCACAGTAAACATGAGCAAAACAAAGTACTTGCTGATCGGTGGGGATAGGCAGAACCTGAAACTGGACAATAACATCGAAATTGAAGCATGCGACCAATATACTTACCTGGGAACTAGAATATACAGCACTGGAAGAACAGAAAATGAAGTGGGAGAGAGAATAGCAAAGGGGAAAGGACTGATCGGTGCCATGAATTCCATTCTGTGGTCAAAAAATGTCAGTAGGCAAAGAAAGCAACAGATTTACAACGTCATCTTCAAAAGTGTAGTTCTATATGGGTGCGAAACAAGGCAACTAAACAAAATTCTTAAAAGAAGGTTAAATGCTCTGAAAATGGATTTTTGGCGATGATCGGCGAGAATTTCCAAGCTCGATAGGATATCAAATGAAAGGGTCCGGTCAAAAATGAAAATGGAAAGAACACTGATAGAGGACGTACAGGAGAGACAAATAAAGTGGTACGGCCATGTCCAAAGGATGCAACACCATAGAATCCCAAAACAAATCCTACAGTGGACACCTACAGAAAGAAAGAAAAAAGGAAAGCCGAAAATAACCTGGTCTATAGGCATAACAAAAGCAATGTCCGAACGAAACCTACGACCAGGTGACTGGGATGACCGGCGAGAATGGAAGCTAGGAACCGGAAGGCGCAGAGTGATGCTATAAACCGGAGATATATCTATATATATATATATATATATATATATATATATATATATATATATATATATATATATATATAAATTTTTTTGATATATGTTATATATCAAAAAAATGCGTGGACAGCGACTTTCATCACCTCAAGAAGCTGTTGAATCATTCCAAAACCATTTTTGAGTTACCAACTTTAGAGTGGAAAAAATGTTTCGAGGATTGGTTCGAACGCATGAAAAAGTACAGAAATCTTTAAGGCGAATATTTTTAAATAAAACGCTGTAAATTGTACTCGGTCGGAAACCGTCCTGAGCAAATTATTCCAAAGAGATGAGGCTCTCCATATAAAAGACTGCTTGAAAAGTGTTGTACAAGGAATAATAAGCTGAATCTTATACAGATGTGATGTATTAGCGTGGCGTATATTCATAATACGCACCGCTCTGAGAGGAATTAAGCGGGCTACATCCATCGAGCACTTTTCATAAAAATAGTTGTAGAATAGACTCAAGTCGTCAACGATTCTTTGATGATTAAAGGTATCCAGGTTTCTGGTGAGTTCTGGGTCTCTAGTGAGGCGAACAGATCTCTTCTGAATATAATCCAACAAATGCAGTGTGTGTTTAGGAGTAGAGCATCAAACATGGGAGCAGGGCCCCAAACATGGGAGCAGTATTCGATCGTTGGTCAAATTTGTGGTTTATACAGAATTAACAGTTGTCGTGAAGTGTAAAGAATTCTAGTTCGAAATAGGATTCTCATCTTTTGAGAAGATCTCTTTACTATGCATGCGACATGTTCATGTCAGGACACATTTGCTACCAAGTTAACGCGCAGCAACTTGAATGACGATGCTAGAGAAACGGAGTGTCCCATCATAACTATATCGGGTTACGCAACGTTAACCTTTTTAGAAAAAAACTGCCGTGTAAGCGTTAAATTCTAGTGGGTACTATCACCCCAAGATAGAATTTCTTGCAGATCGTTATTAAGTAGAACGATTCCTGCTGTCTTTTTTTTTTTTTTTTTTTTTTTTTATGGGTCTAGCACACGTGCTACAGGGAAATCCCTAAAGCGCTACAGGAGCGACACGTGTGCGGAGAAAGCGATTCACGTTGTTCTTGAATCGCTGTAGATTGTACTCGATGGGAAACACAGTCCTGGGTAAACCATTCCAAAGGTATGATCTTCTCCATATAAAAGACTGCTTGAAAAGCGTTGTACGAGGAGTAACAAGCTGAACCTCATACGGATGTGAAGCATTAGCGCGACGTGTACTTCTAATATGCACCGCTCTGGGAGGAATTAAACGGGCCACATCTTTCGAACACTTTCCATGAAAGTACTTGTAGAATAGGCTCAAGTCGGCAACCGTTCTTCGATGTTCCAGCGAATCAAGGCCGTCGGTCAGTTCCGGGTGTCCAATCAGACGAACAGCTCTTCTCTGGATAGAATCCAACAAATGCAGTGTATGTTTGGGAGCGGAGCTCCAAACATGGGAGCAGTATTCCATAGTTGGTCGAATTTGAGCTTTGTAAAGAATTAACAGTTGTTGTGGAGTGTAAAGCTTTCTGGTTCGAAACAATATTCCCAACTTTTGAGAAGCTCTTCTTGCTATGCCTGCAACATGCTCATGCCAGGACATATTTGCTCCCAAATTAACGCCTAACAGATTGAGTGACGATGTTAGAGGGATGGAGTGCCCCGACAACTATGTCGGGTTCTGCAACGTTAACTTTTTTAGAAAAAAACTGCTGCCTGGGTTTTTGTAGCGTTAAATTCCACTTGGTTATTGTCACTCCAAGATAGAATTTCTTCCAAGTCTTTGTTAAGTTGAATGACTTCCTGCTGTCTGCGGATATTCGTCCGAGTAGTCGATGTCCGAGCGTTCAAAGTGAATGAAGAGATAAGTGTACTGTCATCTGCAAAGCTGTAGATTGGATTCTCGATCTTTTCCAGCAGATCGTTAATATAAATGAGGAAGAGAGTAGGAGACAGTATGGAACCCTGGGGCACACCGGCGTTGATAGTGAAGGTGTTAGAAAGAAATCCGTCAACCGCCACTCGTAAAGAACGCTCTCTGAGGAAACATGAGAGCCACAAACAGAACTTTTCAGACATACCACAAGAACGTAGCTTAGCCAACAGCCCATCGTGCCAAACACGGTCAAATGCCTTGGATATGTCAAGAGCAACCGCTCGAGATTCTCCAAAGTGTTCAATTGCGTTGTTCCAAACATGTGTTACATAAGTCAGAAGATCTCCTGTTGATCTATTTTTACGAAAGCCATATTGGTGATCACTAATAATGTTGAATCCTTCAAGATATTTTAGAAGATGCTGATTGATAGCCTATTCCATGACTTTCGATATTATTGAGAGTAGTGCGATTGGTCGGTAGTTATTTGGCAAGGTCTTCTTGCCTTTTTTAGGTATCGGCTGAACTGTGGCACATTTCCAGCAGGAAGGAAATATTCCCTTTCTGTAGGATAGGTTGAAAAGTCTACAGAAACCTGGTGTTAGTTCCCTCGCACAGTTCTTGAGAACTATGGCAGGTATTCCGTCAGCGCCTGAAGCCTTTTTGGTGTCTAGCTTCATCAAAATACGTTTTATGGTACGCTGTCTGAAGACAATATCGGGCATCCTTGACTGCACTATGGGAATAGTAGGTGGTGTATTTCCTTGGAAATCGACAGTAGAATGTGAAGCAAAGAGTTCAGCCAACAAGTTCGCTTTCTCAACAGGTGTCGTTGCAATAGAATTATCTGGCCGTGTGAGTGGCGGTATGGTGGATTTGGTGAAATTCTGACCAACTGCCTTAGCGACTGACCAAAAGGACCTGGAATTGCCGGGACAAGCGAGAAGTTTGTTTTCTAATCCGTTGATTGTGTACCTCCTTGGTTTCGTCGATAATTTCTTTGCATCTGTTCCTGGCACGAACAAAGATGTTACGATTTATGGTGTTAGGATCTTCACGCCATTGTCGGTATGCAAGATGTTTAGAAGCAACAGCTTCTTTGCATTTTAGATCAAACCAAGGCTTGCCGTTGGAAGGGCATTTCTTCGAAAAAGGGATGTAAGCATCCATACCGGCCAAAATAACATCGGAAACCTCCCTGGCGCAGTCAGATGGGTCGTCGGATCGAAAACAAACGTCCAACCAAGGGAAAGTTCGAAAATATTCCATGAGATCTTCCCATTTAGCCGATTTGTAGTGCCAAATCTTGCGCGGTTTGGGCGCCTCTCTGTCACTGATTGGTAGAATACTCGATGACGAAAGTAGTTTATGGTCGGAAGAACCTAACGGTGGATTTACGCAGACCGTGTAAATCTCCGGATTGGTGGTTAAAAACAGATCAAGAAGACTGGCGAACTCTCCGTCTCGATCAGGGATCCGTGTTGGTTCATCAATAAGCTGAGTCAAGCCACAACTGATTGAAAATGATTCGGCTTCACGACCTTGTTCGTCGGTAGTATTTGAATATTTAAGCCAGTTGATGTTGTGGACATTAAAGTCGCCCAGGATGGCAATTTCGGCATTTGGATAGTTAATTTGTAAATGATCTATGGTGTCTGCAAGAGAAGCGAAAAGTGTTCTAAAGTTTGTATCACTTGGTGGTCGATAGAGGATACAGACGAACCTTGTGGTTGGTTGAGTCGTTATTTTTAACCACATAACATCAAAGTTTGGGGGCTCCAGAGCCTCTTCTCGTTGGCAAGAGAGGTCGCTTCTGACATAAAGACAGATTCCAAAGTTACGCCTAAATCGGGAATAGAAATCGTACCCAGGATAAAGATAGTTTACTGTGCTGGTCGATGGACTGACCTTAGTTTCACAGAGAGCGAGTACATGAGGTTTATTTGATTGCAGGTGTTGGTGCACTGAATTTATGTTCGAATTTAAACCTCGTATGTTGCAAAAATCCATTTTGAAATACTGTTCTCTGCATGTCGACGCCCCTGAACCAGCCCCCACCCGGAGATCCGAACGGGGAGCTATTTTACCTCCGGAATTTTTTTGTATCCAGGTGCCTCATCATGCTATTTGGTCCCACAGTCCGGGACATCGGCACAGCCACGAAACGTTAAGCAACTTCACGCAGCTTAAGCCGATGCGATGGTATCACACCGGGCGATGCTGGTGGGATCTGGGCATCTACCATCTAGATTGTTCTTTAAGTCGCCTCCTACGACAGGCAGAACATACCGGGGAGATATGCTATCCCGCCCCCCCACGGGGTCTGCGGATATTTGCATGATTAGCCGATGTTCGAGCGTTCAAAGCGAATGAAGAAGCGTACTGTTATCTGCTATGCTGTAAATTGGATTTTTGGTCCTTTCCAGCAGATCGTTAATATAAATGAAAGAGAGAGTAGGAGACAGAGGGAGCCTTGGGACATACCAACGTTGATAGTGAAGTTAGACAGAATCTCTCATGCATATACGTATTTAGACTAAATAGTATAGAAAGTACGAAATAATTCTTGTAGTTAATATGGAAAAAAAATGGTCGTGAACATGAATTATTCATATTGTTAAGATCTTTTCACACGATGTGGCCTAGAGCTACTGTGCTATTCTATGAGCTGTCAAAAATAATAATAATGATGATAAGATAATAAAACAGGAAGAAGGATTTTATTCAAGAAATAATTTGCCTCGGCAATAGAATTTAAATAATTACAGAATCGCTGCACAAATACTTTAGCAGAACAATTACGTATTCGAATTAATTCCCTATTCTTAGCCTCTTTGCCCGTTAATAATTTGTCTATAATTATTTTCTCTAGATTCTAATAGGTAAAAATCATAAGACGGTCGATGATTAATTAAAACAATGTAGAAGCATAAAGCAATTCTTGTGTATAGAGTGTATCGTGACGCTTTGCATTTTATTTTTCAATTTAATTTGCAGCTAACTCAAGTATTTCCAGGAACCAAGCAACTAACGTCAAGAGGAATCTAACAATTAATATTTTTTTAAAGAAGGTAAAACATTTGTATTAAATTTCCTACCCTGATGTAACCTTGAGGAAGCGGAGAAACATATAGAGAGACAATCAGAAAATACTGTTTTTTTTTATGACTCTCAAGAAGTACCAACTTTCAAATGCACTGTACACCTTAAGGGCGGGGGTTTACTCTTCGAGATTGGAATATTAAATGAGTCGGATTATAAGATAAATAATTTGGCAATGTGAGTTAGTCCCCTCCCTCTTTTTAGCGGGGTTTTAAGTCGTCATGACTCGAATCTTCATGCATCGGGGGAAGGGGGGAATTTAGGTACTTGTTTTTTGCGTTTAAGTTTGGTACAAGTTAGTGCAAGATTACAGAAGAAGAATTACTGTTCGATTCAAGTTAGGATTGGGTTTTTTAAAGGAGTGGTTGATCATGATGGGATTAGGATGCAACCGGATTTTCAAGTAAGAGTCGCGATGTCTTTTTTCCACGGCCTCATCAATTATTTGATCTCTTCACGTACCAGGGGGCTTGTGGGATTTCATTTTGGCGCACGTTTAGATACTTTTTATGTTTTGCGATAAATCAGGTGAGTACGGGCAATGAGGCATTAATTTGATGCTTTTCTCCGTCAAATAATCAATTGTTTGACGTGAGGTGTGAAAGCTGGCATTGTCATGATGAAGAATGGCGCGACGTTTTCGGTTGTTTTTCCTGACTTCGTCGATGACTTCTGGCAAACAAAGTGTTGTATACCATCCAGCATTAACTGTTCTTTGATCCTCTAAAGCAATGGTTGCAGCATGTCGAGTATAACCAAATAAACAAGTCATCATTTTCTTGAGAGTGCTTCGCGAACGAACCACTTTTGTTGCATTCGGTTCATATTGGTACACCCAAACAGTTGATTGTTGCTTAGTTTCCAGCTCGTACGAATATACCCAAGTTTCGTCTCCTGTTGGGATGTTGTATACGGATTTTGCATATCCTCGGTCGAATTTTTCGAGAATTTATGTTTTTAACAAAAAAAAATTGATCCATCAAATATTTTAAGAAAGGTTTTCAGAATAACAAGAAAAAGGTTTTCAGAATCAATAAAATTGATTTATTTTGAAGATTTTTTGCAAAAATTCGGCCGATGGAAAAGTTGTGAAAACTCATTATCTCCTGCAAACGGATCGTCATCTTTAAATTAAGTGTTTAAGACATTGTCCAGAATATTGTGTGTGAAGTTTGTTCCCCACAGCCTGGCACCCGAACAAAAATAGCAACGGGTGCACTCCAGCCGAATGGTTCAGCAGTGGCTCGCCGAGTCCGAAGAAAATGCGACTGAAAAAGTCATGAACAAAGACAATAGGCTCAAGGAATTATCCACAAAGAATTTGTTCCGGAGGGCACTACAGCGACAAGTATTACGTGGGTGTCATAGAGCGACATCGCAAGAAGATCTAGCAGATTCGACTGGAACGATGGAATGTAAAGGCTTTTTTCTTGCCTTATGATAACGCGCCCGCTCACACAGCTGGGCTTGTTGTGCAGTTTTTGGCGCGAAAACAAGTGTCCGTATTCCACCACCCTCGTTATTCACCTGATTTAGCCCTAGTGACTTATATATTCCCGAAAATCAAGCTCCATATGAAGGGTTAACGCTATGATGATTTGGAGGACATTAACGTGACGCGCGAGTTAAACATGTTCCCAAAAGAAGATTTTTCTAACAGTTTCACATGGTCGAAGGGGACTATACAGAACATCTCAGGTAATAAAATATTAACTTTTAATTTTTCTATTCTTTTATTAAGGCAGTCCGGGAACCTTTTGGACTGACATGTGTGGTGTAAATATTTTATTTCATCATCATCATCATTCGGGTATTCCATCCACAGTCGGATGTAAGCTTCCCCAAGTGGTCGTCAATGAGCTCTGTTGTTCGCTTTTTGCATCCAGTCATGTCCCGCTAATCTTTCTGTGTTCTCCGTCTATCTTGTCTGTGGTCTACCTCTTCATCTTTTGTGTTCTCTAGACCTCCATTCAACTATACGGAGTATCCATCTGTTATCATTCATCCTTGCAAAATGCCCAGCACAATTCCACCTTAACATACATGTTCGTTATATTAGATCTGTCACTTTTGATCTTCTTCTTATCTGGATGTTACGAATACACTCTTGGAGTCTAATATTTACCATTCTCCTCTCCATTGCTCTTTGGGTTACCTGGAGTTTATTTAATATACTTTTATTTAAAGCACACGTTTCAGTGCAATATGTTAATACCGGCAGTACATATTTTATTGTATTTCGGATGTCCAATTTAAGTGTAGATTGTAACTTTCCGAACGCAGACTAGCTTGGAAACTCTTCTATCCAAGTCAGTCTTTAAATTATTTTTTGATATCGCTTTTTTGTCCTAAATATAGGAATGTTTGTAGCTTTCCCATTTCTTCACCTTCTATTAATAGATCCTGACTGTTATCTTCACTTTCGTTGTCCAAATATTTGATTTTGGTGAAGTTTATTTTTAGACCTATTTCTCGAGACTTGTTATTTAATTCTATTAGCATTTCCTGTAATTTTTCTTTTGTGTTGGCGATCAGACTGAGATCATCTGCGAACCTTAAGTAATTTAATCGTTTCCCGTCCATTAGTATTCCTTTATTTTCCCACTTTAAGGATCTGAACATGTCTTCTAGAATCAACGTGAACATCTTGGGAATATCGAGTCGCCTTGTCTAATTCCTCTTTTAATTTTGATTTTATTTTGTTTTTTCTTCAAGCATTATTTGTGATGTGATATTTTTATGTATGTATTGAAGAAGAGTGGTGTATCTTTCATCGACTCTGCTGTTACTTAAGGCCTTAAGGACTGCTTTTTCGTAGTCAACCATTGCTATCCACCTTGTGACCGTATATTCATTTGCTTTTTTCACTAGTAATCTAATTATTTGAAGATGGTACAAAGTGCTATATCCCCGTCTAAATCCCGCTTGTTCATGTAGTTGATAATTGTTTAATTTGTTCATTAATTTATATGTTATGATTTTAGTGAGGACTTTGTATAGTACCGATAACAGGTTGATGGGTCTGTAATTCTCCAGTTTAAATTTGTTCCCCTTTTTAAAAATAAGCGTTTACCCGAGGTGTTGGTATATTACGTTCTATAAGGCACCTGTTAAATAGAGCTTGAAGAGATTGTGTTATCGATGTCTTTCCATACCTTATATTTGATTTACGCGTATACATTTCCGGGCCTCTTTAGTATAGAACATCGGAAAGTCATACACGATATAATAAGATGAACTTTGATTTCTAACCAAAGTAGTGAAAGATTCAGTTCCATGTTAGACTACTTACCGCTTTAACTGAGTTAGCTATAAGACTAGCAGTTTTCCTATACGTTTTAGTTAAATAGTGAGCAAATCTTTCGTTTTCGGTTTCCTTTGATCCTAATTGCATAAATTCTCCTTGGACTAGGTCAGTGACTACCTGAAAAGGAAAAATGCACTGCTATTGTCATACTACTGGTCAGTCAATAGGTTTTGAAAGCGAAAATGAAACAAGATCAGTTAATGATTCGAAATACATTTATTCTTCAGTATAATTTCCCTTAACCTCAATATATTTTTTCCAGCGATTTTCTAATTCATTTACCCTAATCTCTGAAGAGGTTTTTCGGAAGACCTTCAAAATACTCATCTACGGATGCGATCACCTCATCATTTGTTGAAAAAACGCTTCCCACGTAGAAATCTTTTGAGGTTTGAAAATAGATCAAAGTCAGACGGAGCCAGATCTGGCGAATAGGGTGGATGTTCCAATAAGTCGAACAGTTTTGCCGTTGCCAAAGCACCTCTGTGCGGACGTGCATTGTCATGACCAAAGATGATTTTTTTTCTTCTGCAAACCTAACGAATTTTCTTATCCAGCTGATCCATAAGGTTGTAATAATATTTTAGTGTGGTTGTTTTACCGGTTTCAAGGTAATTAATTCACAAAATTCCTTTTGCATCCCAGAAAACTGATGTCATAATTTTTTAGACGACTTTGATTACTTTGGCTGCTTTGGAGCTGAACAACTGGGCTCAGTCCACTGTGTGGTTTGTTGTCGCAGTTCAGGATAATACTGCTAAACCCAAGTCTCATCCATAGATACAAATCGACGCACAAAATCAGTTTTATTCTGTCAAATATTGTGTAGAAAGATTCTCTCGAGTGTGCTTTATTCTGATGTTAGCAAATGCGGCACCCACCCTATGAATAGCTTTCTCATATTCATAACATTACTTAAGATCTCATGTACTGATTCATGTGAGATGCCTATCATCATCATCATCATCATTACCTTATTCCATCCATAGTCGGATGTAAGCCTACCCAATTTGTCTCCAATGAGCTTTGTTGTTTGCTTTTTGCATCCAATCGTGTCCTGCTAATCTTTTTATCTCGTCCGTCCATCTTGTATGTGGTCGACCTCTGCATCTTTTGTGTTCTCTAGGCCTCCATTCAACTATACGTCGTGTCCATCTGTTATCATTCAGCCTTGCGATATGTCCCACCCAATTTCCTTAATATACATACTCGTTGCACTACATTTGTCACTTTTGATCTTCTTCATATCTCGATGTTAAAAATACGATCTTGGAGTCCAATATTTAGCATTCTCCTCTCCATTGCTCTTTGGGTTATCTGGAGTTTATTTATTATACTTTTATTTAAAGCCCACGTTTCAGTGCCATATGTTAATACCGGCAGTACATACTGATCGAATACTCTGGCTTTTATTGTATTTAGGATGTCCAATTTGAATGTAGATTGTAACCTTCGGAACGTAGACCAAGCTAACGAGACTCTTCTATGCAAGTCAGCCTTTAAATTATTTTTTGATATTTTGATTTTTTGTCCTAAATATATGAATGTTTGTACCTTTTCTATTCTTTCACCTTCTATTAATAGTTTCTGGCTGTTATTTTCACTTTCACTGTTCAAATATTTGATTTTGGTGAAGTTCATTTTTAGACCTATTTCTCGAGAGTTGTTATTGATTCCATCAGCATTTCTTGTAACTCTTTTTTTGTGTTCGCGATCAGAGTCATATCATCTGTGAACCTTAAGTGATTTAATCGTTCACTGTCCAATAGTATCGAGTCGCATTGACTAATTCCTTTTTTAATTTTGATTTTATTTTGTTTTTTCCTCAAGCATTATTTGTGATGTGGCATTTTTATATATGTATTCAAGAAGAGTTGTGTACATTTCATCGACTCTGCTGTTACTTAAGGCATTAAGGACTGCCCATATCTCTACCGAATCAGATGCTTGTTCATAGTCAACCATTGCTATCTACAAGGTGATTCATTTGCTTTTTCCACTAGTGATCTAATTGTTTGAAGATGGTCCAAAGTGCTGCATCCGCGTCTAAATCCCGCTTGTTCACGTGGTTGATAACTGTTTAAATTTGTTCGTTAATCTATACGTTATGATTCTAGTGAGGATTTTGTATAGTACCGATAACAGGCTGATGGGTCTGTAATTCTCCAATTTAAATTTGTTCTCCTTTTCAAATATAAGTACAATCAAGGCTTTTACCGAAGGTATTGGTACTTTACTTTCTATGAGGCACCTGTTAAATAGAGCTTGAATAGATTGTGTTATTGATGCCCCAACATACTTTATTATTTCAATAGTTCTCTGATCCTCCCCTGGTTCTTTGTTGTTGTGCATATGTTGTATATATTTCATTTGTTGTTACATCGGGAATTTCTCTGTAGCTAGATGCATGTAGCCTCATTTAAATCATCCACGATTAATTATCATTATTATTATATCATTATATTATCATCACATTATCATATCTTGTACTTGCACAACAGTGTCTTCAGTTGTTGCAGTTTTTGGATGTCCTGAATGTGGATCATCATTGACGCTTACACGACCACGTTTAAACTATTGCGTCCATCCATGAACAGTTGGAAATGAAGAAGCAGACTCCTTAAATACTATCATTAACTTTGCATGGATTTCAGTTGCCAATAAACCTTCCAAAACAAAGAATATTATCACCGCACGATATTCGATTTTTTTTCCATTTTTAAAAAATACTCAAACACGTCTAATTTAACCAGCTGATAAACATTGAATGACTTTACAGATCGACTTGAAATTTAGGGTGTCTTCATATGACAGATCAAGCTTTAAAATGGTGTTCAATATCTGGTTCAAGTGATGCTCCATAGGTGTCGCTTTCAAAACTTATTTACTGACCTGATATTAAGTATCTTGCTTACGGATTTCCGACGTTTTAAAATATATGTATTTTTTACTTCCATAGTCACAAAAGTTTTTAAATCCTATTGATACTTTATTACAGTTAATATAAAATTAACAATGGTAGAACTAACCTGGCTAAGAATTAGAGTAACATCATTATTTTTTAACCTGGCAATCATCATGGAAGCTACAGCTAAGATAAAGTCGCCAGCCATTGTAACCTGTAAAAAAATGAAAAAAAAATGTTAAGGTTGTACTTAAAAAGAAACTATTGTGTTCGTCTGCTTGTTCAGATCGTAACTCAAAAACTACTAGGCTGATTGGGTTGAAAGGACATGGAATAGAACTCATGAAACGTTGAGCTCAGTAAAATTAACTTCAGTTTTAATATGTTCTTTTAAGAGTGCGATATAACAATGTTGCATCTCTAGGCTGATGATAACCCAATTACTACAAATTTTTACCCACAATGATTATTGCTGAAATAACCGCTAGGTAGCGCCACTTATATGACTTGGGTCAATTGCAAAGACATACATTTATACATAGGGACAGTCAGGTCAATCGCGAAATCGTTTTTCGCCGAATCAATCATCCGGTTTAACAAGTGAGGTCAGGCAGGGCAAGTAGAAGACGGTACACTGAACTGTCACCATGTCCTATGCAAAAAATTACCTTAAAACTTCCAGCCTGCTACAAGCTGCTTTGGATATCGTATTGAGCGCGTAAATTGTCAGAATTATCACAGATGACGATCAGGAGTCGTTACATATATATATATATATATATAAATATATATATATATATATATATATATATATATATATATATATATATATATATAATATATATAAAATGCAACGTCTCTCTGTCTGTCTGTCTGTCTGTCCGTCCGTAGGTTATCTATAATCTTATATCTAATAATATATATAAAATGCAACGTCTCTCTGCCTGTCTATCTGTCTGTCTATTCGTTAGTGCGTTTAGTGCTTTTTTTTTTAAAACATACATATATTCTCTGGCCAAGTTATAGGATATATTTTATTGTGTTAGGTAACATAAAGAATACGCAGTGAGGATAATAGTGAATCAAGTCGGAAAAAAGGTTACCGTTGGCGAGTTCTCTTGCAATACACTGCCTAAACTATTAAATACAGAACAATATCATGTTGCAAAGAATGTAATATATATATATATATATATATATATATATATATATATATATATATATATATATATATATATATATATAATGCAACGTCTCTCTGTCTGTCTGTCTGTCCGTTAGTGCATTTATCACTTGAGAACCACTTATCCGATTTACGTGTTTTTATAAATCTATACATATGTTCTATATAATTCGATATAAGCCTAGATAACGGGAGATAAGGTGAGATAATGGGAGATAAGTATAAATAATGGGAGATACTCAGAGATAAGTCTAGCTAATGGGAGTTATGGTGAGATAATCTATAATATATATGAAATGCAACGTCTCTCTGTCTGTCTGTCTGTCTGTCCGTTAGAGCGCTTATCACTGGAGAACCACTTATCCGATTTACGTACTTTTTTTTTAAAACATACATATGTTCTCTGGCCAGGTTATAGGCTGCATTTTATTACGATAGGTAGCATAAGGAATTAGCAGTGATGATAATAGTGAATGAAGTCGGAAAAAAGTTTGCCGCTAGCGCGTTGCCTTGCAATACACAGCCTAAACCATTAAATATGGAACAATATTATGTAGCAGAGCATATCTAATAATCTATAATATATATAAAATGCAACGTTTCTCTGCCTGTCTGCCTGTCCGTTAGTGCGCTTATCCCTCGAGAACCACTTATCCGATTTACGTGATTTTTTAAATTCATACATATGTTCTCTGACCAGGTTATAGATATATATATTTTATTACATCTATAATATATATAAAATGCAACGTATCTCTGTCTGTCTGTCCGTTAGTGTGCTTATCACTGGAGAACCAATTATCCGTTTTACGTACTTTTTTTTTTAAAACATACATATGTTCTCTGGCCAGGTTATCTATCTATAATATATATATATATATATATATATATATATATATATATATATATATATATATATATATATATATATATATAAAATGCAACGTCTCTCTGTCTGTCTGTCCGTTAGTGCGTTACGATCTTTTTTTAAAACATACATATGTTCTCTGGCCAAATTATAGGATATATTTTCTTGCGTTAGGTAACATAAAGAATAAGCAGTGACGATAATAGTGAATCAAGTCGGAAAAAAGATTACCGTTAGCGCGTTCTCTTGCAATACACTGCCTAAACCATTAAATATGGAACAATGTCATGTTGCAAAGAATATAGTGTATATATAAAATGCAACGTCGCTCTGTCTGTCTGTCTGTCTGTCCGTTAGTGCGTTTATCACTTGAGAACCACTTATCCGATTTACGTATTTTTCTAAATTTATACATATGTTCTATATACTTCCATATAAGCCTAAATAATGGGAGATAAGGTGAGATAATAGGAGATAAGCAGAGATAAGTCTAGATAAAGGGAGTTATGGTGCGATAATGGGAGATAAGGAAAAATAATGGGAGATGAGCAGAGATAAGCCTAGATAATGGAAATTATGTAGAGATAATGGGAGATAAGGAGAAATAATGGGAGATAAGGGGAAATAATGGCAGATATTTTATTACGTTAGGTTAGATAACATAACGAATAAGCAGTGACGATAGTAGTAAATCAAGTCCATGCGAGCGGAGCCGTGGGCACGGCTATTATATATATATATATATATATATATATATATATATATATATATATATATATATAATACATTAAAATTCCGGGTTTCCATCCGACAATTAGCTGACTAAACAGTTAGCCTCGAGCGGCCGCAGCAGCAAGATCACGGTATCGAGTGGCAGCAGCAGATTAAAACTCGGAATTTTACTGTATTATATATAAACTCCTGGATAAAATTAACGCAACAATCTGAAAATTAATTTATCTTTCTCTTATGTTAGTTTTTAAAGTTTATCGAGTATTTGAATAGTAGGCTATGCATATTTTGTTTCGTTGTTCATGATATAAATCAAAACAATTCGTTTAGATTTACAGTTTTAAAGAATTTTTTAGAAGATAAGCAATTTTCTGTAATAATGCGATAGATTTTCCTTAAAAGTAAGCTTATAAATTGTTCCCTTTTTCAAAGTAATACGTTTTTTGTGGTAGACTGTTTCATTTTTGACCCCGAAGAATTAGAAAAATGAATCGAACAAGGAATTTAACTGAACACGAGATAGTGCGAGCCTCAGTTTTATTGGACGAGGGATATTGTCAGAGTTATGTTGCCAATTTGTTAGGCAAACATCGTTCCACAATGAGTCGTATGGTAAGACGGTTGAATGAAGTAGGAACTTATTCTAGAAGGCTAGGGCAAGGGCGAAAACGATGCACTAGCGACCTAGATGAACGTTTTATAAGACAATATGCTTTAAGAAACAGGACTATCACTAGTTCTATAATAAGAAACGAACTCGAAGCTGTTCGCAATGTCACAATTTCTTCTAAAACAGTTAGAAGACGGTTAAATGAAGCTGGACTAAACAGTAGGACACCAGCCACTACGCCCTTGCTTACTAGAGAGAACAGAGTTGCCAGGTTACGTTTTGCTCGAAATCACGAAATCTGGTCTGTGAATGAGTGGAAACAAGTTTTCTTCACAGATGAAACTAGGGGTAGTCTAAAACATCCAGATGGCCGTGAGCGAGTATGGCGAAGACCAGGAGAGAGGTTTGCTCCTTGCAATATCTCTGCAAGGATTCCATTCGGCGGTGGCTCTGTTATGTTCTGGGGTGGCATCTGCTTTGATGCTCGTACAGAGTTAGTTCCTGTCCATACGAGATCCATGAATGCTGACTACTATCTTGAGAATATTGTAATAGAACATGTGATGCCTTTCGGTCATTTTGTGGGGACCAATTTCCTGTTTATGCAAGACAACGCTCGACCTCACGTGGCTAGGGAGGTACTCGATTATCTTAATCAAGTTGATATACCGATTATGCAATGACCACCAAAAAGCTCGGATCTGAATCCGATAGAACATGTAACCTTAAGAAAAATGTGAAATTCATATGCCTGCACCTAGAAACCTGAGGGAACTTGAAAATGCAGTTATCACAGAATGGGAGCAAATTCCTCAAGATTTTATCCAAAATTTAATTAGAAGCATGCCTAGGCGCATAAACGCTGTCATCCGAAGTAGAGGAGGTAACACACGCTACTAGTGTCCCAGTTACACCATTAATTTTGCTACTAGTGTCCCAGTTTATTTTTTTTCATTTTTACATAATTTCAACGATTTTTGTTATTAGGTCTTAAGAATAATTTTAATTCGAATCTTATAGAGAAATTTGGTAGCTAATTCACTTTCAAAGTATCCGAATAAGTTTTTTCTGACTTTTAGTGTAACCAATGTTCATAAAAAATTATTAAAATTAATTCATTATAGAGATTTGTATGATTTAATATATTGTTGCGTTAATTTTGTCCAGGAGTGTACATATATATATATATATATATAATATATATATATATATATATATATATATATATATATATATATATATATATAATTTAATTTAATCAGTTTTGTTTGTTTTATGTGTTTTTAATGTTCATTATGGTTTATTTACTAAAATATTTTAACTTATGATGTTAAGCAGATAAAAGGGTAAATTTACTTGCAAATTTGTCTTGAAACAAATACAATCTACCTATCCATCTCTCTCGTTCTCTCTCTATCTTAAGTTAATTGTGCAAGAGTGGACATACGTATTCTCTATCTGGTTCTGTTCTATGCTAAGTTGGTATATCCATTTCCTGCAACTTCCTTTTTTCTCATGGCTATTATTTTGTCATTTTCATTTACCATCCTTTTTATTATTGCTAATGTTCCACTAATCTTTATTTTGCTTACACTATTGTCTTTTTGATACCTTCCATTTTGATACGTTCTTTGATCCATTTTATAGATTTTTTTTGTCTTATAGTAATAACGTAATATTTTTCGGATTGCTCTTTCGATAGGAGACATATTGGTTTCTAATTTCCAAGTTATGACCTATTTTCTTTCTTATCCAGCAACAGGATTGAATCATTGCATATATGGGTATTTCGGCATTTTAGGCTGCCATAAATATTGGAACATACGGCTAAATGTTTAGCCACATATTTGGAGGATGTACTAAAAGAATTAAATCTAGAAGAGTGTCAGTCATTGACACATTTCGAAATGGGGATGTAACGGATCGCAACGAGCACAATTTAAGCAAAACATGCAAGCAAAAGATGCAGTTGACAACAACATTTTTCAAAGTTGCTTTGTTCTACTACAATTAATTTGGGGGACAAATAAAAAAAGTTATTTGGCAGAATCCAACTCCCTCTTCGCTAGACGCACACACGACCAATGAAGATTAGATCTGTTAAAGAAACAGTAGATATTACAAATTCTGAAATTACTTACGTAGAAAATGCAATAAACACTTTGGTAAACAGCAAATTCGTACAAGGAGGCAACTCCTTTTCTATGAAATATATAATGACGTTAACTATGGTCGATGTAAAAGTGTGTAATGCTACTACTTCAACTACTTCAACAATGAGATGCTACATTTGTGGTTCTAGTTCAAAGCAGTTTAATGACCTCAATGTTAAAAACAACGTCGACACAGATGCATTACAGTTTGGCTTGCCTATACTGCACGCGCTGATTCGATTATTCGAAAGTGTTCTGCATTTGTCACACAAGCTTTTTGTGCAAAAGAGGCAGCTAAGATCGGACAGTGACAAAGAAATTGTGAGGCAAAAAAGACAGAAATACAGGCAAAATTCAGAGAGTAAACGGGTTTAATCATAGAAGTGCCAAAAGCTTGATTTGGTAACATCAATGATGGCAATACAAGTAGGACATTTTTTGCCTCTGAAATTACCGGTGTCGACTTCAACCTCATAAATCGCTTGAAAATGATTGTGGAAGTAATATCGAAAGGTAATAAAGTCGACTTGAAAAGATTTACAAACTATGGATATGATGATGATGATGATTTTCAATGGTCAGGGCGCATCGACAGCTATGATCATTTAGCGCCCAAGAATTTGATGATTTATCATTAATGGGTTAAACTCTGAAGTTGAATTCTTTCAGAAATTCTATTATGTTATCTTTCAGAGTAGAAAAGGAATTTATAATTGAAGAAACATTAGACGGAATGTTATGTTTAACTCTTAAGTTATGGTGTAGACTGGATTCAAATAAGTGAACTACAGATAGAGGGGAGTCACAAATGGGACAGGTCGGAGGGGGTTCTTTCTTTAGCAAGTAGACATGAGTCGAATAAGTGTGTCCTGTTGCCAATCTTCTCATTAGTACGTTATGTCTACGATCAATTGCCATGATGTTTAGCGGAGGGAAGACATTTGGTTTGTTGGGCCACAGTTTATTGTTTGGGTCCTCCAAGTCTATGGATATGTATCCCTGGTATCCGATAACTCTTACGATGCACAAAATATTAATTAACGGTGGAACAGTAATGAAAAAGGTACTTTTACCCATTAGATTACTGTCCGAAGAGGGGCGCTTTTTTGCCTGTACTGGCAGAATTTTGCTAGAAAATTCTCAAGAGAAGAATGCAGTTTAGATGTCCTCAACAGATTATTCCTCAGCTTAGATCCCTTAATATCTAGTATAAGGCAAAAACCCAAAAAAAGGTCTACGTCATTTAGTAAAGAAGTTATACAAACGCTTGTTTCTGTTGAACCCAATATTAACGACGAAAGTTCTGAAGAAAAAGAGAAATTCACGGCGGAATCTGCTGAGGACGCCGAGGAATGGAGCTCGGGCACGAACGAATAGACGTGGGATTCTTCACCGTCAATAATTATTTTTGTAATTTTTGTTTAAGTCAACATGTTTTTTTCTAAATATACTGTTTTTCTATATATTAAAATGTATTTTTCTTCAAAATATGCACTTAAAAAAAGCTTTCACTGCTAAATTTAGAAATAAAACCCGATTTGAAATATCTAAAAACAAAAAAATAATTTTGGCAGCATAAAACGCTGAGATACTCACTCCTATGTGGATTGTTCCCGTCCTAAGGTATTTTCTTTTTCTTCTAGGCATTAAGTGAATTATTATTAGTTTAGTTAGTACTTCAGTAATATTTTAATATTTTTAGAACACTTGTAAGATGACTTCGGTGTCTGTCTGTCACACCCGATTTTCTCCGAAACTATTTGTCATAGAAAGTTGAAATTTGGTCATAATAGAGGAATTGATGGCCTCATCAAAGCCGTGTAGTTTTGAAAGTCAAATTTTGACTTAAGGGGTTAGTTTTAGGGGGGTGAAATAGGAAGTGAAAAAAAATTTTTTTAGTAGGTCATCGAGTGTGGTGTCAAATGAAAGCTTGTGAAAACACGAGTAAAAAATATATACATAATGTAATACTTGCGCATACTTTTCTTTGTATTATTTTTAAAAAATCGCGAAAAATCGCTGCCCCCCCACCTTATCTCGAAAAGTACTGATCAAAAAATCTTGAAAAAATTCTGGAATATTCTCCAGGGGGTGTAGATTGAACGAAAATTATCACGAGTGCATTATCATTAATAATTTATCTGGTATATAAAAAAAACGAAAATTTCAAGGTCATCAATTTTCAGTAAAGATTGGAAACAAATTTTGTTGAAAACTCATTTGGGATGTGTTTCGTGAAGTCACTGATCATTTTATACCACCGTAACAAAAATTTTTATTCTAAAAGCAATCAACGTACGGAACACTAATTGTGTAACACATGGGCTGAAAAGTCCCGGGCCTAACAAAGAAAACACGGTTTTTTTGGTTCAAAATTAGCTTTATTCATCAACGTAATCTCCATCAAGAGCAACGCAATCATTCCAGCGCCGCTCTAACATTTCAATACCACTTTTGTAGAACGATTTATCTTTTGCCTCAAAATAGGCCTCAGTTTCAGCGATAACCTCTTCATTCGTGCGAAATTTCTTACCGGCGAGCATTTTTTTCAGGTCTGCGAACAGCCAGTAGTCGCTGGGAGCCAAATCTGGCGAATACGGTGGATGTGGGAGCAATTCGAAGTTCAATTCATGTAGTTTTTGCCATTGTTTTGATTGACTTGTGACACGGTGCGTTGTCTTGATGAAACAAAATTTTTTTCTTTGCCATATGCGGTCGTTTCTTTGCAATTTCGGCCTTCAAACGCTCCAATAACGCTATATAATATTCACTGTTGATGGTATTTCCTTTCTCAAGATAGTCGATGAACATTACACCACGCATATCCCAAAATACCGAGGCCATAACCTTTCCAGCCGATTGTTGTGCTTTCGGGCGCTTTGGACGAGGTTCACCAGTTGCTGTCCACTCAGATGACGATCGTTTTGATTCCGGAGTGAAGTGATGGATCCATGTTTCATCCATTGTCACATATCGACACAAAAATTCCGGTTTGTTACGTTTAAACATGGCCAAACACTGCTCAGAATCATCAACACGTTCTTGTTTTTGATCAACAGTGAGCAAACGCGGCACCCACTTTGAACAGAGCTTTCTCATAGTCAAATGCTCATGCAATATAAAGCCAACACGTTCTTTTGATATCTTTACGATGTCAGCTAACTCACGCAACTTCACTTTTCGATCATTCAAAACGATTTTATGGATTTTTTTGATGTTTTCTGGTGTTACCGCCTCATTTGGACGTCCACTGCGTTCTGCATCATCGGTGTCTCTACGACCACGTTTGAAGTCAGCAAACCAACGTTTTATTGTTGTTTCTGATGGAGCGGAGTCCCCATAACACTTTTCAAGCCATTGCTTCGCTTGAACGGTATTTTTTCCCATCAAGAAGCAGTGTAAAATTAAAACACGAAATTGTTTTTGATCCATTGTTTTGAAAATAACAAAAGTAGCGTCACTCTTAGCACAATAACTCACAAACTAATGAATAGAATATCATGAAATTTTAACAGCTGTCTTTTGAAGGTTAGTATTAACTGAAAAAAAAGGTGACTGCAATAAAACTAGCGCCATCTATGTGTTAGGCCCGGGACTTTTCAGCCCATGTGTTAAGTTCAACTTGCACTTGACCGGTCATTTATTAAAGGTTTCTGAGCCGAAAGTTCAGAAATCTACCCATCTATCCATTATGAAATTATTGCTATTTGCTCTTAATAATATGAACATAAAATTACGCAACGGATAGTCAAACAAGAAGAAAACACGGTGAACGGAAAACGATATTTTTTCTCATTCAAGCTACCTTGGAAGCCCAGTTTACCCAACCCGTTCGGCTTCTAAGAACTGGTAAATTACGATTTCTAGGCAAACACAGGTTGCTCAATAAATCTAACAATGCAAGGTAGCCCGGTCCGGCAATTACCGGACTATTATTTACACTAATATTCGCACATAAATGTCATCATTTTCAAGGCGCTTTCGACAAGAAACACGAATAGGCTGTTTAATTTGTTGAACAATCATCGCTCCTGATGAAGCTAACATGGTTAGCGAAACGCGCGTCGAGTGCAAAAATAAAGTGTTTGGTTTAGTGGTGATATATACTGAGTAGTAACATTGCTAACTCGTTTGATGGTAGCTGAGTTACAGTCGGTCAAGTAAGAACGCCTACAACTTGTAACCGGTAAAAGAAATTCCTTTTTTTTTTGAGGTCATTGTTGGTACGTCTGCAAACAATATCTGGTGGAAAAAGATTCATTTCTAACCTTATTTATGTTCAAATAGTACATTTTCGAACGTGAGTGCCTCAAAAGGTCCGAAAATGACGCATACAGCGGCTGCTAAGTATATGGACAAGTCGAGGGCATTGGTTAGCAACTGGGTGAAAGGATACTCTCAGTTAAAAAATGTTGATGATCTACCGGAAGGTAGTTCGAGAGAAAAAATGTAGGAGAATGACGAAAAAAATTATTATTAACATGTTTTCCCGAAATCCTCAATTAACTTTGCGCCAAAGGGCGCAAAAATTGAAGTAAAAAAGTTTAGATATGTATAGGGTGAGTCAACGATAGAGTAAAGTTCATTATCTCATTTGTTTAGGGAATGACGAAAAAATGTTAAATACAATAGTTTTAGGTAATATTAAGGTGCACAGTTTAAAACTATTTTTGAGTATACAGGGTACTTCAAAAAAGTGCGGCCGATATAACTTGTTTTTTTTTTTAAATGGAACATCCTATTTTCTAATTTATTTTTAAATTCTGCGTAAAATTTTATAACTTTTTTATTAATAATGTTATATACCTATATCTAATATTTAATATTTTTTTTTAAAGATACTAGTTTTTTTAGTTTCGTAAAAAATTGCCAAAATTGCATCAATAGTAAAAATCGAAAAATTCAAAATAAACCGAAAACTATTAGAAATAATTAATAAAAGTTGGAGAGTTTTGTAAAATCTATCAGAAAAAAATAGTAATATACAGAGTGTGCCATTTAAAAAATTTGAGATTTTTCAATTTAAAATAAATTAATTTTGAACACCCTGTAGCATCTAACTCAAATTTCTTTACATATATCTTTTTTTTATCTCTAGAGAACACTCGTACCAATTATGAGTATTCCACCTTTAGAAACAATGGCGCTCCTGGCAATTTTTTACAAAACTGAAAACCAGTACATATTTAAAAAAAAAATGAAGTATTAGAAAAACTACTAGGTTTAAGTATATAACATTATTAATAAAATAGTTATAAAATTTTATGCAGAATTTAAAAATAAATTAAAAAATAGGAAGTTCCATTTAAAAAAACATATGTTATATCTGCCACACTTTTTTGAAGTACCCTGTATACTCAAAAATAATTTTAAACTGTGCACCTTAATATTCTCTAAAACTATTGTATTCAACGTTTTTTCGTCATTCCTGAAACAAATGAGATAATGAACTTTACTCTATGGGGCCAGAAATACTGATAAGTGGAGCGGAAAAGTGACCAGATGGAGACCATGGGGGGAAAAAGAAGTAATGGCAGACCCCAACAACGTTGGTATGACGATATTAAAAGATCAACGGGGCTCAGCTGGTATCGAATTGCTCAAAACAGGGACATATGGAAGCACATGAGAGCGGCCTTTATCTAAAGGACAGAGAATGGCTAGAAGAAGAAAAAGTATACTTTTTCACCATGTTAGAACAACGTTCATTTAATAGAAGTAAGAGGCTATACCTTTTTTGTAAGTTAATAAAGAAAATGAAAAATGAAAGGTATTATTGCGAATATTGTTAAATAATTTAGCCCTTATACCCAGGTAACATATACTTTGTAGTCAATTTACATCTTGCTCCAGAAGAAGATGCAGTGTGTCGAAACAATTGTCAGCTCTAATGTAATAAAAATAAGTGGTGCTCTTAAATAGTTCTTTAAATTTTCGTTTTTACTTAATTCCTTGTTAAATTTACTTGGGTTTTACAGACATACAAAGAGCTTTCGACAAGATTAAAAGAGAAGGCATATGGGAAACACTAAGAAAAAGACAAATACCAGAAATAATAATAAAAGGCGTACAGAGTTTATACAAAGAATTAACAAATTATATAAAAACAACTCAAGACTGATCTGATATATTTGAAACAACTATGGGCCTTAGACAGGGATGCATTCTGAGCCTCGTGCTTTTTTCAATAGTTCTGGATGAAGCAATAAAAGAAGCAAAGAAGAAAGGGGTACGATCATACCAGATAGGCTATTGGAAAATGAAAAAGACAGAAATATCAGAACTATGTTATGCAGATGATATGTTTATTATCGCAAAAGATGAGGAAACGCTTAATAAGGACATACGGATATATAAAGAAGCATTGGAAAAAATAAACATGAAAATTAATAAAGAAAAGGCAAAGACTATGATAATAGGAAAACAAAAACGACAACAAGAAATAAAGATAGGAGAGGAAAGGCTGGACGAAGTGAAGAAGTTTAAATATTTAGGATCAACAATATCGGAGGGTGGAAGGATGGAAGGGGAGATCAAGGAGAGCATAATAACAGGAGGAAGATTATTTAGTAGTATAAAGAATACATTCCTAGAAAAAAATATTAAAGCCTAAGTATTCGAGAAGGTTGTAACACAAATACTTTCATATGGAGGAGAAACACGGACAATGACAGAAAGACAGAAGAGATAGATAACAGCTACAGAAATGAAATTCATAAGGAACATAGATGACAAAACGACGATGGACAGGGTTAGGAATATACAACTCAGAAAGAATTTGAACCTGAAATCGATGGTGGAAAAGGTTGAGGAAGCATAACTAAAATGGTATGGGCACGTCGAAAAGATGCAAGAACAAAGAATAGTTAGACAAGTGTTTTGAAGCCAAAGTGAGCAAGAAAAGAACAAGAGAGGTCGCCCAAAAAAGGAAATGGTTGGGGGATGTTAGAGAGGCAGTGGCCAGAAGAGGAATAGAGTGGGAATACGCAAGACGAACCACACAGGATAAAAAGACGGAAAAGACAAACAAAATATAGAATAACTTAACTCCAACGGCTAAAAAGGCATAAGGATTAAGTAAGTAAGTTACTTGTTTCTAGCACGAGTATCGTTAGTCGAAAATTCACTCGTCCGTCGCACTTGAAGCAACTTCACACTCTTTATAGAAATTAATTAAAATTATAGGTTCCATTTGTGTAATTCTTATGTGGTAATATCATAATAATAGGCTCTTAAAATATAGTAAAATAGGTCTATAATTTTTAAATTCTATTGTTTTAAAGAGGATGCACTTAATTTTATTTAATGTAACTGCAGATTTTTTGATTTAGGTCTTGTTTAATGACTATTATTGTTAAGCAAGAAGCTGTAGAAGAGTTGTTTTTTTTTCTAAAATGACGGTTTTAAAGTAATCCTTGAGTTGTTGAACATTATAATTATGTATTAATCATTAAACATGATTTCTTCACTTTCAGTTGGGTAATTATACCTAATAAATTCCAACCGTCTAATTACCTAAGAAGATAAATTCAATAACAGATCTTTCTGGGCTGACTTGTATTAAACAGAAACTTCGAAAACAATTTACGTCCATTTTGATAGAAACCTGGATTATTGAATTATCGTCTAACATAAGATAGCCCAGTCGCCAGCACTTTTAAGCTCTTATTAAATGCTAACTGGCTGCATTTTGAAATCCATGTAGTTTTTTGGACGTAGAGTAAAATAAAAAAAAGTTTGCTAAAGTTTAATGTACGCTTAGCCCAGAAAATCCAAAATTCAATCAAAAATTCGTTTTTCCGGTAAGATATGGAAAAAACTAACAGCACCACCTGAAAGAGCGGGAAATTTTACAAAAAAAATAATACAGTGCGACCTCGATAATCCGGACTAATTAAAACCGCGGTGATCCGAATTAGTAAATAATTCGAATTACTGAAGCAGGACATTATTTATATTAAAAAACGAATCATTTAATACGAAACAAAAAAAAAAATAGTACATACATAGAATAATATTTAAAATAGAAGCATATCTTATCGAGTTTTATCTTATTGTGTAAAAAAATTTGTAATATTTGTTTGCTTGACCTTTTTCTGGTTCATCATAAAAACCAATTTCTTTTAATCTTTAAAGTACAAGAACATTACTTAGAGGGATATCATTTTCTTCTGCCCATCTCAAACATTGAAACTTTTAACTGCCTCAGCATTCTTCACAGTGTTCTTAACATTCTGGTTTGTAATTATTGTAAACCAACTGAAAATAGACAGAAGTCCATATTCCAGCAGCTTACTAGCTGTTCTCTTGTCTGTCAAATCCATCCTGAGACGCGTTTCGCCGTATCACGGCTCGTCAGTCAGGCTAGGATTGACAAACAAGAGAATGGTATTAAGTGGTACTTATCGCAGAAGTTACGGAGCAAGATGGTAGGATACAACGAATTGTATTTAGTACGCATACCTATTAGTCCATCGAAAGCTGACACAGTAGCTTTCGAACCGACAGAGTGGTTGACACAGTCAACGCTTTTAAAGCGTTGACTGTGCGGTTGCTCTTGACATATCCAAGGCATTCGACCGTGTTTGGCACGATGGGCCGTTGGCTAAGCTACGCTCTTATGGTATGTCTGAAAAGTACTATTTGTGGCTCCCATATTTCCTCAGAGAGCGTTCTTTACGAGTGGCAGTCGACGGATTTATTTCTAACACCTTTACTATCAACGCCGGAGTACCTCAAGGCTCCATACTGTCTCCTACTCTCTTTCTCATTTACAATAACGATCTGCTGGACAAAACCGAGAATCCAATCTACAGCTTTGCAGATGACAGTACGCTTATCTCTTCATTCATATTGAATGCTCGGACATCGGCTACTGAGACGAATATCCGCAGACAGCAGGAAGTCATTCAACTTAACAAAGACCTGGAAGAAATTCTATCTTAACGCTATAAAAACACAGGCGGCAGTTTTTTCTACAAAAGTTAACGTTGCTGAAGCCGACATAGTTATGTCGGGGCACTTCATTCCTCTTACATCGTCACTCAATTTATTGGGCGTTAATTTGGGACCAAATATGTCCTGGCATGAACATGTTGCAGGCATAGCAAGGAGAGCTTCTCAAAAGTTAGGAATATTATTTCGAACTAGAAAGCTTTACACTCCACAACAACTGTTAATTCTTTACAAAACTCAAATTCAATCAACTATGGAACACTGCTCCCATGTTTGGGGGCCCGCTCCCAAACATACAGTGGATTTGTTGGATTCTATTCAGAGAAGAGCTGTTCGCCTGATTGGAGGCCCTGACCGGCGGCCTTGATTCGCTGGAACATCGAAGAACGGTTGGCGACTTGAGCCTATTCTACAGGTATTTTCATGGAAAGTGTGGCCCGCTTAATTCCTCCCAGAGCAGTGCATGTTAGAAATACACGTCGCGCTAATACTTCACAGGTTCAGCTTCTTACTCCTCGTACAACGCTTTTCAAGCACACTTTTATATGGAGAACATCATCCCTCTGGAATAATTTGCCCAGGACTGTGTTTCCCACCGAGTACAATTTACAGCGATTCAAGAACAACGTGAATCGCTTTCTCCGCACATGTGTCGCTCCTGTAGCGCTTTAGGGACTTCCCTGCAGCACGTGTGCTAGAACCATGAAAAAAAAAATTCATTTCATTTCATTTTGAAATTTTCGATGTATTTTTTATTTTTCGAGATATTTGCGAAAAACCGAATTTTTCATTTTATTTTTGATTTTGTGAGCTTAGCGTAAACTTTAGAGCAGCAAACTTTTTTTTATCGTGTTCTACGGTCAAAAAACTACCTGTATGCAGCCGGTTAACATTTAATGAGAGCTTTTCGTGAAAATTCGCCTCCGACGGCTGAGCTAAAGATTATCAATCTGTTATTTTATATTATAACAAAGCGAAGAGATTTTTACCTTATTCAGTTTAAAAAAAACGATCGATGCTAAAGAAACAAACTACATCTAAAGTTCAATGTTTGAAGAGAAAATATTCATTAACAAAAATAACAAATACCAATAATTTTCTATCTAAAGCTTAAATTTTCCCACCTACTAATAATTATTATATTTCTATTAAAAACATTGTTTATAAAAACTTTTTAACCAAAAAAAGCAAACAGCACACAAAATCTTGCCACTGTAAAGTAATGTTTTTCAAAACACTTCTAAAATATCTCTAAGATAAGATATGGCTTTAATTTGACAATTCAGTTATTAGTTCCGTATAAACAAATCCTACAAATGTTAAAAATAGCTATTATTTATTATTATAATTTCTTTATAAAAAGATAAATTTTGAAGGAGGTGCCAATTTATTAACTATACATGAGAGCTATTTTCATTCAACTAGCTCTTCCTTTCCTTAGTTAACTTCGCAATATAACTAATAAATAAACTGGTGAGCAAAAAAATCGACTCAAACCCTCTGGCTTCTGTTAACACGAATACTAGAATTTAGTGTTCATATGTTTTCACAGATTTTAGTATCATTTGAAAGCCCATTCTATTCTCTTTCTAATGATACCAAATTCCATAGCATACATAATGCTTTTTACTGATTAAATGATTAAAAGGGGAAACAAGGATTGAAAATAGGGGTACGAGAAAGGAAAAATTAAACAAATTTTAAAGAGTTGATTGATTGGTCCGTTACTTTGTGTCAGTACATTTTAACAATAAAATTACTTAATTACTTTGTAAACTGACACTAAATATATTTTTGTAAAAATTTATAAATTCGTTATCGCGATTTTGTAGAACAACTACAATCTTAGTTAAGCGTTTAAAAATGTAGTTGTACTACGAAATCGCAATAACTCATTTGTAAATCTTTACAAAAATATATTTATGGTAGTGTCAGTTAACGAAGTAATTAAGCAATTTTATTGTGACACAAATTTTAAGTTAAATAATTAAATCCATAATATATATAAAATGCAACGTCTCTCTGTCTGTCTGTCTGTCCGTTAGTGCGCTTATCCCTGGAGAACCACTTATCCGATTTATGTACTTTTTTTTTTAAAACATACATATGTTCTCTGGCCAGGTATAGGCTATATTTTATTACGATAGGTAGCATAAGGAATAAGCAGTGACGGTAATAGTGAATGAAGTCGAAAAAAAAATTGCCGTTAGCGCGTTCCCTTGCAATACACAGCCTAAATCATTATATATGGAACAATATTATGTAGCAGAGAATATCTATAATCTATAATCTATGATATATATAAAATGCAATGTCTCTCTCTGTTTGTCTCTCCATTAGTGCGTTTATCACGCGAGAATCACTTATCCGATTTACGTATCTTTTTTTAAATTCATACATATATTCTCTGGCCAGGTATATAATAATAATAATACTCTATATCTATAATATATATAAAGTGCAACGTCTCTCTGTCTGTCTGTCCGTTAATGCGCTTATCCCTCGAGTATCACTTATCCGATTTACGTGATTTTTTTAAATTCATACATATGTTCTCTGACCAGGTTATAGATATATATTTTATTACATCTATAATATATATAAAATGCAACGTATGTCTGTCTGTCTGTCTGTCCGTCCGTTAGTGCGCTTATCACTACCAAACCACTTATCCGATTCACGTAATTTTTTTTTTTAAAACCCATATGTTCTCTGGCTAAGTTATAGACTATATTTTATTACGATAGGTAGCATAAGGAATGAGCAGTGACGATAATAGTGAATGAAGTCGGAAAAAAAAGTTTGTTGCTAGCGCGTTCTCTATCAATACACAGCCTAAACCATTAAATATGGAACAATATTATGTAGCAGAGAATATCTATAATCTATAATTTATATATAAAATGCAATGTCTCTCTGTCTGTCTGTCTGTCCATTAGTGCGTTCACGCGAGAACCACTTATCCGATTTACGTGTTTTTTTTTTTGTAATTCATACATTTGTTCTCTGGCCAGGTTATCTATAATCTTCTATCTATAATATATATAAAATGCAACGTCTCTCTGTCTGCCTGTCTCTTTGCATGTCTGTCTGTTTGTTCGTTAGTGCGCTTATCACTGGAGAACCTCTTATCCGATTTAAGTGCTTTTTTTTAAAACATACATATGTTCTCTGGCCAGGTTATCTATCTATAAAATATATATCTAAAATGCAACGTCTCTCTGTCTGTCTGTCTGTCCGTTAGTGCGTTACGTGCTTTTTTTTTAAAATATACATATGTTCTCTGGCCAGGTTATAGGATATATTTTATTGCGTTAGGTAACATAACAGCAAGCAGTGACGATAATAGTGAATCAGGTCGGAAAAAAAAAGGTTACCGTTAGTGCGTTCTCTTGCAATACACTGCCTAAACCATTAAATATGGAACAATATCATGGTGTAAAGAATATAATATATAAAATGCAACGTCTCTCTGTCTGTCTATCTGTCCGTTAGTGCGCTTATCACTTGAGAACCACTTATCCGATTTACGTATTTTTAAAAATTTATACACATGTTTTATATAATTCGATATAAGCCTAGATAATGGGAGATAAGGTGAGATAATGGGAGATAAGTATAAATAATGGGAGATATGGAGAAATAATGGGAGATAAGCAGAGATAAGTCTAGATAATGGGAGTTATGGTGAGATAATGGGAGATAAGGAGAAATAATGGGAGATAAGGAGAAATATTGCGAGATAAGTCGAGATAAGCCTAGATAATGGGAGATAAAGTGAAATAATGTGAGGTAAGGGGAAATAATGGGAGATAAGGAGAAATAATGGGAGATAAGGAGAAATAATGGGAGATAAGGGGAAATAATGGCAGATATTTTATTACGTTAGGTAACATAAGGAATAAGCAGTGATGATAGTAGTGAATCAAATCCACGCGAGCGGAGCCGCGGGCACTGCTAGTTTATTGATAAAAACCAAAATCAATATTTTCTATTACTGCTTCCAGCCGGTTTTTCATGAAGCGGATGAGCTTTTTCACCACTGTCTGTGGGATTCTTCCCCACTCTTCCGCCACCGCAACTTTTAAGTCCCTCAGCGATGTAAGGGCTAGATTTCTGGTTCGAACTCTTCTTTTTGGAATGAGATCAGGATTCCGCGCAAGCCAGTCTAATGTGGGTATTCCCACTTCCACCAGGTATTGCTGCACCTATGCAGCAACATGTGAGCTCGCTTTGTCGTGCATTAACACAAAGCTATTGCCAACAAACCCAGCGTAAGGAACGACGCGTTCCTGCACGATCTCCTCGATGTACCGGTAAGCAGTTAATCCACCGCTACGAGTCTCATCAGTCACGAAAACCAAATCGGTTCTAGAACCTTCTCCGTAGGCGTTTCAGTAATGCAGCACTGCGCATGGTGCTCCCCAGGCCTCCTATAGACTCGTCTTCTTCCATCATATGCACATTCGGAATTCGTCGGAGAATAAAACGGAGCGCCACTGCTCTAAGGTTCAGTCGACATGTCCTCAGGCAAATCTGAGTCGCGCTTGTCTATGGGCTGCTGTCAATTTTGGTCCATTAACTGGTCTCTTCGAAGTTAGGTTAGCTTCTTTAAGTCTTTTTCTGACTGTCCAATGACTGACAGCCCGACCACGAACTTGTCGGAGCTGCTGATGGATCTCAACGCCGGTTGCGCGGAACTACACGTTGGCGATGCCCTTCTAGCAACAGGGCAATGACTTGTGCCGTTTCTTCCGTGGTGGTATCCATTTTCCGATGACGTAATTAGTGAGCAGGTATAGCAGAGATGTTGACGGTTCAAGTTCCGATAAAGGAATAATAGGAAAATGCAGTTGCATGTGTTTTTATAGGGATGAATAGCGCGCAACGAGTTCGTTGCTGAGTGAGCAAAAACGGCTCCATTGAGCAAAACCGTTTTAATCAGTATAACTTTTTGGAAATCCAAAGGTTTTTGGTATTATTGGAAAGAGTAGAAAATCAGCATTCTAATGTTATCAAAAATAATACCACTGTTTGAAAATTAAATTCAAGGATCGTTGTTAAATGAAACAAATAGTTTAGTTTTGCTCACTAGTGTATATTATTATTATTATAAACATACTATTAAACACATCATTACCCTAATATGCAAAAACCTCTCGAGACTGCCCGTTCAAGTTACGCAACACGTCCCCAACATACACGATTCACACAATTATAGAACATTGCCCTAGACATACTTCCAATCGATCATTTTCTCTTGCCCAATGGTCGTGTTTTATTAATTTGAGGTGTATTAATAAAATCGTTTGTATGTACGTGTCTATAATGGAATGGAAGTGCACAATATCGTGACTAAACGATAAAAAAATAATAAATATAATAATTAAAATTGTTATGACAACACGACATATAATTCAATAAATGTTATGGCTTGTATGTCCTTGTGAACTGTCAAAACGGAAATCCTTATGATGAGCGTCGGCTACAGGGGCTGTAAAATTTTACATTCTCTAAAATGATTTGGCTAAAACAAAACGATAGACGTGAATATAAAACGGCTGGTTTGGATGGAAATTTGGCTAACTCGGCGCCTTCTTCTTAACCTGTTTTTAACCACCAATCCGGAGATTTACACGGTCACCGTAAATCCGCCGTTAGGTTCTTCCGACCATAAACTGCTTTCGACATCGAGTATCCAGCCAATCAGTGACAGAGAGGCGCCTAGGCCGCGCAAGATTTGGCACTACAAATCTGCTAAATGGGAAAATCTCATGGAATACTTTCGAACTTTCCCTTGGATGGACGTTTGTTTTCGATCCGATAACCCATCTGACTGCGCCAGGGAGGTCTCCGATGTTATTTTGGCTGGTATGGAAGCTTACATCCCTTTTTCGAAGAAATGCTCCTCCAACGGCAAGCCTTGGTTCGACCGAAAATGCAAAGAAGCTGTTGCTTCTAAACATATTGCCTACCGACAATGGCGTGAAAATCCTAACACCGTAAATCGTAACATCTTTGTTCATGCTCGGAACAGATGCAAGGGAATTATCGACGAAACCAAGGAGGCACACAATCAACGAATTAGAAACAAACTTCTCGCTTGTCCCAACAATTCCAGGTCCTTTTGGGCAGTCGCTAAGGCAGTTAGTCAAAATTTTACCAAATCCACCATACCACCACTCACACGGCCAGATAATTGTTGGCTGAACTCTTTGCTTCACATTCTACTGTCGATTTCCAAGGAAAAACACCACCTACTATTCCCATACTGCAGTCAAGGATGCCCGATGTTGTCTTCAGACAGCGCATCATAAAGCGTATTTTAATGAAGCTGGACACCAAGAAGGCTTCTGGCGCTGACGGAATACCTGCCATAGTTCTCAAAAACTGTGCAAGGGAACTAACACCAGTTTTCTGTAGACTTTTTAACCTATCCTACAGAAAGGGAATATTTCCGTCCTGCTGGAAATGTGCCATGGTTCAGCGGATACCTAAAAAAGGCAAGAAGACCTTGCCAAATAACTACCGACCAGTTGCACTGCTTTCAATAATATCAAAAGTCATGGAAAAGGTTATCAATGAGCATCTTTTAAAATATCTTGAACGATTCAATATTATTAGCGATCACCAATATGGTTTTCGTAAACATAGATCAACAGGAGATCTCCTGACTTATGTAACACATGTTTGGAACAACGCAATTGAACACTTTGGAGAGTCTCGAGCGGTTGCTCTTGACATATCCAAGGCATTCGACCGTGTTTGGCACGATGGACTGTTGGCTAAGTTACGCTCTTATGGTATGTCTGAAAGGTTCTGTTTGTGGCTCTCATGTTTCCTCAGAGAGCGTTCTTTGCGAGTGGCGGTCGACGGATTTCTTTCTAACACCCTCACTATCAACGCCGTTTTGCCCCAGGGCTCCATACTGTCTCCTACTCTCTTTCTCATTTACATTAACGATCTGCTAGAAAAGATCGGGAATCCAATCTACAGCTTTGCAGATGACAGTACGCTTGTCTCTTCATTCACCTTGAACGCTCGGACATCGGCTGCTCAGGCGAATGTCCGCAGACAGCAGCAGGTCGTTCAACTTAACACAAAGACCTGGAAGAAATTCTATCTTGGGGGTGACAGCAACCAAGTGGAATTTTAACGCTACAAAAACCCAGGCGGCAGTTTTTTCTAAAAAAAGTTAACGTTGCTGAACCCGACATAGTTATGTCGGGGCACTTCATTCCCCTAGCATCGTCGCTCAATTTGTTGGGCGTTAGTTTGGGAGCAAATATGTCCTGGCATGAACATGTTGCAGGCATAGCAAGGAGAGCTTCTCAAAAGTTGGGAATATTATTTAGAACCAGAAAGCTTTACACCCCACAACAACTGTTAATTCTTTACAAAGCCCAAATTCGACCAACTATGGAATACTGCTCCCACGTTTGGGGCTCCGCTCCCAAACATACACTGCATTTCTTGGATTCTGTTCAGAGAAGAGCGGTCCGTCTGATTGGGGACCCGGAATTGACCGGCGGCCTTGATTCGCTGGAACATCGAAGAACGGTTGGCGACTTGAGCCTGTTCTACAAGTATTTTCATGGAAAGTGTTCGAAGGATGTAGCCCGCTTAATTCCTCCCAAAGCGGTGCATGTTAGAAATACACGTCGCGCTGGTGCTTCACATCCGTATGAGGTTCAGCTTGTTACTCCGCGTACAACGCTTTTCAAGCAATCTTTTATATGGAGAACGTCATCCCTTTGGAATAATTTGCCCAGCGCTGTGTTTCCCACCGAGTACAATTTACAGCGATTCAAGAACAACGTGAATCGCTTTTTCCGCACTCGTGCCGCTCCTGAAGCGCTTTAGGGACTTCCCTGCAGCACGTGTGCTAGACCCATAAAAAAAAAAAATAACTCGGCGCCGATGTTTTACTGACGTCATGAAACAATTATTAACCTAACCTGAACTACCGACGAGTAAGCATAGAAAATGCCAAACGAGACTTTGGCGAAACGTCTGCGACTACTAAATGAAAACAACATTAACTAACGGATGTGTTTTCGGATTTAATAATAAAATTTGCCAAATTGAGGAACATGATAATAACACAAGAGTTTTTTCCAGGGAATTACGGACTTCAAGAAATGCTTCAACTTTATCTTCTGAAACGAGCCGACGAATTGATCCGATAGAAATTTTAAACATATATCGTGATTATTTTAATGACTTGCTAATTTAGAAAGCAACGAAAACACTAACTCCACCACAGCTACGAGCAGACAAACAGGGGAAGAGTTAGATGTAGGCACCAGGAAGCGATGGTATTCCTGCAGAGTACTTAAAATATGGAAGAGGGACATTACATAAAGCTTTATTCAACTTAATGGTAATCATATGGCGCAAAGAAATCATACCGGAGGAATGGAGGCAAGGAGTCATTGTTCCACTACATAAAAAGAGGGACAAGATGAACTGTTGCAATTCAAACACCGCCTATTAGGTTCTGGTCACTCTACTTCTGGATAGACTTAAGCCGTATGGAGAGGAAATAGTGGTAGACTACCAGTGTGGGTGTGGGTTTAAGCGAGGCAGATCAACTATCAGATATTTACTATAAAACAAGTCATGGAAAAGTGATAGGAGTTCCGAGATCTGCGCCAGCTATTTACAGATTTTTTAGCAGCCATACGATTCGATCTGAAGATATGGGAAGTAATGGAGGAACTTGGATTTCAGCGGAAGCTGATAAAAAATAACGCAGATATATGGTGAGGGGTTATAAAGTAAAATTAGAGTTGGCCATCAGCTATCAGATCTTCTTGTACATAATTAATAACGGTCTAACACCAAGATGTTGTCACCGATGCTATTCAATATCGCCCTTAAATAAGTTATTAGGAATGCAGACATTCAAGTCCCCATAACCATGTTCTGTAATAACGGGCCCAAGCTGGTACTGGCGTTTGCCGATGACGTGGATGGGATTGGAAATACCCGACTAAAAGTTAAGAAGATATTCAGGAAAGTCGAAAAACAAGCTAGAACCTCGGGACTAAATAAGTAAGTAAGCAAGTAAATGGTTTCGGATCTACAAGGAAAAAAATTTTAAGTCGTAGTGATTCACGGATGGCGAAATGTGTAAAAGAGTTTATCCGGGAATACATTCGTTTGTTTGTTGTTACTTTCCCTTACTAGTAAGTAAGACACCATACTCCGACGAGTCAGCATTTAAAACGCCATATACATATATATATATATATATATATATATATATATATATATATATATATATATATATATATATATATATATATATATATATACAAGTTTAACTACTGGGAAACGCCCCTTATAAGGAGAAGAGATGGGCAATCAAAGATCTAAAGGCTCTAGTATCTGCTTTTTATTTTTATTATCGAGCTTTCGCTGCCTAATGGTAGCTTCCTCTGGATTCTAAAAATGCAAACCAGGTACAGAAAATAAACCAAAACGTTCGTTTTTTAAAATGTGATTAAATGAATTGTAAGACTGTATGTGAAATTACTTACAAAAATTTAGCAGTTAATTCATCTCTGGTGAAGACAATGAAATTTGCATTTTTGTTGGCCAGGTAGTATGTATGATTACACAAACATGATTAAAAGACACTTAGAGAGTTACACAAATATTAAAAATAAAACTTTGTCAATAAACATTAGTAAAAAACACTTTTTGAAGACCGAAACATAACTGCAAGAAAACACCATGATGTTGAAATGGTACTCCATTTTAAAAATTTTTTGACATCGAGTTTAGTAACTATTTAGTGATATTTGAGTCCGAACCGGACATTGTTGGTAGTCTACATATGTCGTCATCAGGTCGACAAAAGCATTAAAGTTAGGGATGTGGTATATTTTTTTTTAGGTGGATGCTACTCTTAGATAAATTATTTATTATTAATGATATCCATTTTTCAGTTTTAATTTTATAATAAAGGGACTTAAAATTTGATGAATGTTACTCTTCGACGAGTTATTTATTATTAATTATATTAATTCTTTAATTTTATAACCAAGAGATTCATAGGCTAATTTAAAAATTTGAAGATTGTTGATTGATTGATTGAGATTATTTTTACAGGTTTTTATGTAACACATTTCCAAGAAACTTCTTCTGAAGTAATTAGTCTCAACATCCAGAATGAAGCTGTTGTTATATTGTACTCTGTGATCTGTATTATTTACATGTAAGCTCAAGCTAGTTGCATTAGGTTTGTGTTTACTATCACTTTTGTGTAACGCTATTCTCTTAGAGAGCTTTTGTGAAGTTTGTCCAACGTAGACCAAACCACATTGACAGGGAATGCCGTAGATTATATTAGATCTTTGTAAAGTATTGGTTTTATCTTTTAAATTGGTATAAAAACAATTCATTCTTTTTATGTTGTAATTAGCAATTTTAATGTTTGTATTTTTAAAAAGAGAAGACAAGGACTGGGAAAGGCCTTCAATGTATTGTAATTGTCTTACTTTAATGTCGACATTAGTGATTTGAAGTGGTGGTCTTTGAAAATTCTTTTTAATTGGAGCTTTAGGATAGTAATTGTCCGACAAGATGTTTTCTAACAGTTTTACATTTTTTTTCCTTAAATGAGGGGTGGCAAATCTTATTTATTCTGTTCTTTAATCCTCTGATGATGTTCAGTTTCTGTTTCATAGGGTGATAAGAATAGAAGGAGATATATCTACCAGAACTTGATTTTTTCCTATACCAGTCAAGTTTGACTGTATTATTTTCAGAGCGTACAACCCTAGTATCCAGAAACAGAACAGCACAGTCAGTCTCCTCCTCAACAGTAAATACTAATTTATGATTGAAAGAATTGTAAATGTTAAGAGTGTTCTGTACACTTCCGGCAGGTAAGGTCATGTACATATTGAAACAGACGTCTCTTAAAAAAATGCTAAAGGTTACTTCTAGAGGGGTAATCGATGGCAGGAGGGGGGAGAAAGAGGAGACTTTCCATAAGAAAAAACCACAATGAAACTCTAAAAAATTTAATTTCATTTAAAAGTATGGGGATGAGTATATTTAACAAAAGAAAATCTCCAATAAAAAAAAATCGTTTTTGAGGGACGTATTTTCTGCATCAATTTGGATACTGGGGGCATATGCATAAGGACTATGCAGATAAAATTCTGGTCGGGAAGAATCTAATTTTCAAAAAGAGGGCTTTTCCAAAAAAATTCTGTTATAATAACACTTCACCACCTTCGAAAATTGGAGGCCGCATGTGGAAATAAAACCTGCTTTTACTAACTCACTTTAAAATCAGCATTTTTTTTTAAAAAAAATCTATGATCGGAAGAATGATTATCTCCGAAAAATCAATAAAAGTTTAAACATTTTCTAGGTAACTATAAAACAAAATAATTTGCAGAAATTGAAGGAACAACAAACAAAGGCTACTCTCGGGGGAATCACCCCCCAGTTTTGAAAACCGTTTGGGATAATTAAACGGATAAATCTTTGTATCCCCAGCATCTGTGGAAAAGTAATGATAAATAGTACTCCTCTAAACTAATGACCCTGAAGATTTATAGGTTTTCAGCATGTACGCTAATGATCACAGTGAATAGATACATTAAAACAACTTGACAATAACCTGGACTGCTGTAATGTTGCCATGCTTAAAATTAAAAAGTGTTGTTTGTAAATTAAAAGTTTAAACACAACTGAACATCATTACCTTACCGATCAAAAATCCGTCAACTGTGGTTATAGTTTCAATACAGACACAAACCAATGTACGTAGATTATGAATGTAATTTTTATCACAACCGAGGATAAAAACTTTGATAAATTTTTGGTAGAACACAAACGAGGTCTAAATTCTAGAAAATAGAGGATAAAAACACTTTCCCCAAGCAATAAGTATTAAAACAATCATTATTTATTCTTAACTTTATAAAGAAGAAAAACTTGTAAATAGTTCAGTCGCAGAACATTTAAATTTCTAAAGAACAATTGGAATCATACCTTACAAACCTATCAACCACAGACAACTGTAGTTCTAGGGAAATATATTAGGCACAGTAAACATAAAACACAGTAGCGACGCTCAAGTTTTATCATGCAAGCGTCCCCTATCATACCAACAACATGGCTGCCAGAGCGGTAGTGTTTACATCTGGATTTTGAGGAGAAGGTGCCGAGTTGGACTGTGTGTGTTTTATGTTCACTATGGCTTAGGCATTTGACGAAAGTTTTACGTTGGCTGCCATCTGTTGGCCTAGAAAATGGCTGCATAGAGTTTCTGCATGCGTTACTTTTACCGTACGTTAGATTTGGGTGTAACGTTAACGTTACCATACAATTATTTTATCAATAGACTTTTGTGTTTTTAATTCGCAAATCTAGTTGTTTTAAGCGCATACTTTTTGTATAAAGCAAAACCGTACATTCAATCAAAGCTTTAGTATAATTAAAAATATGGGCAAATTAAGAAACTTTAAAGCAACATTTGAATCTAAAATCGATACAGTCATAGATCGACTCCAAAATCAGCGATTTATCTTCCTAACCTTATTAGTTCAAAGGTATATACGTAAACGGTACTCCCGTGCGTTAAAATAACGGGCGATGAAACCGAGATGACAAATTAATTAGAATTTTTATTGTTGATTATACAATAATTTGTTGCATTCATGGTGTCGTATCAGAATTATTAATTACTGTATTAATTTTAACAATTACAACATGATCGATCGGTGATGTAATTCTTTGAATCATTGATTTATTTTATTCGTTTATAACAAATACTGATTTGTGTTATGTTAAGCAGGTTGTAGACATTGATTTTTATTATTAAAACAGGTGTTATGTTTTAAGATTTTTCTAATAAAAAGAGAAAAATTGAAAGATTTAGAATTACTCTATATAAATACATATATTTCCGGCTTACCTGGTGCGCCCTAAAAGTTCCCCGACTAACTATATAAGATGCAAAGTTATTTTTAAGCTTTGTGTTTCCCGTCAAAGTCAAAAATCTCTTTATTGTTTGAAAAATTAGTACATAGATACTTAGGCACAGTAAAACCAACACAGTAGCGAAAGTGAGCTCCAAGTTGGTGACGAGATTTTGATCTCCTCCTCTTTCAAAATGGCCGCTCAATGTGGAGTGAGTCTTTTGAAATGTATTGTCGATAGTTTCTTGATGTGACTGCTGTTAAGATGAATTTAATGACAGAATGAAGTTTCTACAAAAAGAGAATTAAAAACGTTTGTAAGTGAAGAGAATCGAAAAGGTTGACAAACAATTTATATAATCATGCGAAAAGGAAGTTATTGTTGTGCCGTTGACAATTGTAAAAATAATTCAAAAAGTACGCCGGGAGTGGGTTTCTTGTACTTTCCTAAAGACGTTGAAAAGTAAATGATTTAATTAAAGAATATGAATTGCGTAAGGAAAAAAGAAAAAAGTAATTTTTAGGCTTCGGGTCTTCCGTTAAAGTCAAAGTCAAAAATCCTTTTTTTGTTTGAAAAATTATTACATAGATACTTGAGCTTACAGAGTTCCTTTAAATGTTACAAATACGATTTAATACAACATATCCATTTGTAAGAAAAACCTTCCGGTTGGTTGGTCCCCGACTTGGATGGTTAAACAGCATCAAGTACCTGGGCTTCCACTATGACAAGTGGCTAGTTCTGAAGAGCCAGGTCACCGCCTCCATCAAGAAAGCCAACCAACTCCTTGGCAAGCTCTACTCTCTCCTCAACCAACTCGCAGCAAGTCGACAATCTACAAGATGATTATCCGAGACGGTTTGACATACTCCAGCCCAACATCGTGCCAGATGTCATAATCCCGCAGATCCACCCTCCAGACTGTCCAAAATAAGGCCCTCCGCATCATCGCCAAAGGCCCACAACATCCAGCTTCTTTGAGACCTTCAGATGCCAACAATCCGGAAATTTATGAGCAACGTTAAACTTAAATTCCTGGACAAAGCCACGAACCACTCCAACCCCACAGTCAGGACCGCCTACCGCTCTCCTCTGCGTCATGCTCGACGTCGTCTCCCAAGGCCCTTGGACCCCGTGCCACCAGATTATCATAATAACTGGATTGTTTTGACCGATACTTGGTGGAGATCCATTAAGCTTAAGTTAGGTGAACAGTAAAACAACATTTATAAATGTGGAGTTTGCCAGTAAACGGAGAAAAAAAAAATTGTTGTTTTACTGTTCACTTAACTTAAGATTAGCTTAAGTTTAAATATCTTAAGCTTTCTGTTCATGAAATATCTTAAGTTCAAATACCTTAAGTTCTCCCAATCATTTATATAAACTCCTTATCTAGGCTAAGTTAGTTAGGTCCCTAACATGTATACATATATCTTAAGATTCAATATGTATATTATGTTTCTGTAATCAAGTGAATGTATAATAGGAATAGCGTAAAGCTACCTAATTAGCCAATAAATGACCTGTAACTGTAACTGTGGTTGGCTGGTGTTGTGCCACATGGTGAGCCCTCGTACCTTTTGATGAGTTGGGTTCATCATTTTCAGTTAATATTTTACATGATGCTATGTTTGATACTTTTAGTCTTCTGTAAAGAACACTCTGTTACAACCGATTTTCCCCGAGATTATTTGACATGGAAAATTGAAATTTGGCACAGAGCCGCGTAGTTTTGATAGTTAAATTTTTACTTAAAGGTGTTGTTTTTTTAGGGGGGGGGGGGTTAAATCGGAAGTGAAAAAACAATTTTTTACCAGGCGATCAGTTTGCAACAAAGGTCATCAGTTTGCAACAAAGATCAGTCAGTTGCATCAACAGTCATTCTCCAGGCAACACGATCCTGCATCACCTACCATGGAGAGATTTTACTTGGTCAGACTATCTTATTGGAGACCGTCCCCGTGATCTTCTACCTTCTATCTTCACCGTTACTACAAGCTTTTCCATGGCATTCACATTCCTCATAATGTGGCCAAAATATTTTAGGTACTGTGTACTTCTTGCGGTCCTTTATACTAAGCTCTTCAAGAATAGATACATTAGTACGATATTCGATATATGATACTCTGAGGATTCTTCGATATACCTACATCTCTACCGCTACTATTTTCTTTTATTTTCAAACTTCTGTTGATATTTATCTTATTTATGAAAACAAAGAGTTTTTTAAATTATTTATAGTGGCTAATTTTAACTTAAAGCCCAGTATATAATTATACAGACCAATAAGGTTTTTGCCCTTGGGTAATCACATAAATGCAATTGTGCTATTTTCAAGCGATCATAAATCACAATTGGTAAAAGTCTGTTTTGCTTGGATGGAGTATGCAACGCTATTAATTTGTACAAAATATATTTTATTTGGTAATATGCGATAATTCTACAGTGGTTAACAAAAAATCGACTCAAACTATTAGGCTGCATTTAACGGATCCTAGAATTTAGTGTTCATATATTTTTACGGATTTTAATATCCTTTAAAACTCCATTCTATTCTCTTTCTGACGATACCAAATTCCATAGCATACCTTATGCTTTTTATTGATTAAAATGATTGAAAGGGGAAACAAGGATTCAAAATAGGGATAATAGAAAGGAACAATTAAACAAATTTAACAAATAAAAAATATACTTGACAAGTGTATACGCACTAGATATCAGTAAATATAGAGATGAGCGAAAACACGCAGACTTCCAGGCACACATTGATACAATAAACCAACCGGAGAAACTAATGATAATGGGCGATCTTAATGCCAGAATAAGCAACGAAGAACTGGCAAACATAACACAAAGATTTAACGAAGAAGAGACAAATGATAATGGCGACATGTTGAAATCCTTCTGTGCTCTAAACACCTTAAAAATAAATAATACTTTTTTCAAACATGACATGAAATACAAATATACTTGGCAAAACTCTAGAGGCCAACATTCAGTAATAGATTATATTATAACCAACAGAAAATTTATGCCAAAAACAACAGTAAATGTACGAACGCTAAATTCGGCTAATGTAGGTAGCGATCACACATTGCTCCTATGTGAACTTAGACTTCAAATAAAAACTCCACCGAAACTAAAGCCTATACGTTAACAAATATAACATCGAATCCTTCGACACCGAAAGCACAAAACAATTTTATGAAAACCGCTTGAGACAAAAAATAACTCTACACCCAATCCATGAACAAGAAAGCATAGACCAACAGTGAACATCCATAAAACAAAACATTATTAAAGCGGCAAAGGAAACCTTAGGCCAGAAACGAGTAAACATCAACAAAACAAATAAAACAACTTGGTTCACGCCAGAAATAAAGGAGCTGGCAAAGAAGAAAAAGGAGGCATATATACATTACATACACAACAAAACCCAAGACAACTGAAACGCATATATCGCAGAAAGAAACTTAATGAATAGAAGAAGAAACAAATTAAAAAAAAAATATTGGGAGATATCTACTAAAGGGATGGAAAGTGATCTCTATGGCGCTCAAAGGAAAGTCTGGAAAATGTTAAAACGGAACAAACTTGATATAAAAGACACAGCACAAACTAATAAAATTATAATTCAAGAATGGCAAACATACTTTGGGAAATTATATAAAGAAGAAGAGAATAATGAAGTCATACTTGAAGAAGTGGAAGAAGTAAATCTAGAAGTAACTTTAGAATAGACAGAAAGAATTATAAGAAGTCTTAGAATCGGAAAAACCTCAGAACCAGAGGATATTACAAATGAGATGCTAAAATATGGAGGAGAAAATCTACATCAATAACTAGCGCAACTCTTTACGAACATAGTAAAAAATGAACAAATACCTACAGATTGGCAAACTAGCCTAACAATCCCGATAATCAAAGAAGACGTCACATAAAAACTACCGCGCAATAACGCTCCTAAATACTACCTTAAAAGTATTAACAAAAATCATACCGGAAGAAATGAGAAAGGATATTCAAATAAGAGAGGAATGACAAGGATTCCGCAAAAATCGATCGACCATCAATGATATATTTATAGGGAGGAAGATAAAATGGAAAAAGCTTAAGAATTTAACAAACCTGCATATATGTGTTTAGTCGACATGACTCAAGCCTTCGATAGGGTGCAATTAACAGATATAAAATTATTACGAGAAAAGCAGACAAACCAGAAGCTAGTAAAAGTTATACATGACATTAACACAGAATGTAGAACAAATATAAAAATGGGAAATCTACTGAGCAAGGAAGTAAAAATAAACGCCGGAATAAGACAAGGTGATTCACTTAGTCCCTTTATCTTCAACCTCGCCATGGACAAAATATTGGGGAATCTTCCAAAAACTAGAGGATACAAAATGGGCCACACATTTCCACATAATCTGTTAGGCCAATGATGCAGTCCTCATTTCCGATTCTGAGGACAACCTTCAGAAGATCTTTCATGTCTTCAATGAAGCGAGAAAACTAAACATGATTATCAACACAACGAAGACAAAATGTATGGTAGTTTCAAAAGAATTATTAAGGTGCAAGCTGGAGATCTAAGGAAGTATTACTGAACAGAGTAATAATTTGAAATACCTGGGAACAATGGTAACAGGCTACAGAGGCTTAAACAGGGAAGTAAAACAACAGCCTATGAAGGCATCACTAATAGCAGGTTGCTTGACGGATGTAGTATGGAAAAATAAATACCTCACAGTGGGAAGCAAAATAGGAATATATAAGACAACAGTGAGACCGATCCTCACATATGCTGTAGAAACAAGCTAACACATGTAAAACAGCACAAATGATGAGCACAGAAATGAAGGTAATTAGAGACATACCTGGAAAAACTATCCACGGTAAAATTCGCAACACAAAGCTAGAAGAATTAAGTAAGATCCAAGAAATATCCAAATGGACCAGAACTAGAAGAAAACAATGGAATAAACATGTAGATCGGATGGACGATAACAGACTGGTAAAAAGGGTCAAACTCAATAAACCCTGCGGTAAAAGAGTTAGGGGTAGACCTCCGAAAAGGTGGAAGGAATGCTCGATGTTCACATCGGAAGAGGCTTAATGGGGTTAAAACAGGCAGTATGCCTACTTAGATGACATACCATACAAGAAAGAAAAAGAATTAAATTTATTGATGAAAACCAAAATCAATATTTAGCTCTTATAGCTACTTCCAGCCGGTTTTTCATGGAGCCGGTGAGCTTTTTCACCACTGTCTGTGGGATCCTTCCCCACTCTTTCGCCGTCGCAACTTTTAAGTCCCTCAGCGATGCAGGGGCTGGATTTCTGGCTCGAACTCTTCTTTTGAGCTCATCCCACATATGCTTGATTGGATTGAGGTCAGGACTCCGAGCAGGCCACTTTCGCCAGGTATTGCTGCACCGATGCAGTAGCATGTGGCCTCGCATTGTCGTGTATAAGCACGAAGCTATCGCCAACAAACCCAGCGTAAGGAACGACGTGTTCTTGCAGGATCTTCTCGATGTACCGATGAGCAATTAATCCATCGCTACGAGTCTGATCAGTCACAAAAACCAAATAGCATCGCATCTAGTGAGATGCTTTCCTACTCCATGACAAAACCTCCTCCATAGGCGACCGTCTTAGTAATGTAGCACTCCGCATAGCGCTCCCCAGGCCTCCTATAGACTCGTCTTCCTTCATCATTGCTATGTTGGCACATTCGGGACTCGTCCAAGAATAAAACGGAGCTCCATTGCTGTAAGGTCCAGTCGACATGTTTTCGGGCAAATCTGAGTCGCGCTTGTCGATTTGCTGCTGTCAAATTGGGTCCATTAGCTGATCTCTTCGAAGTTAGGTTAGCTTCTTGAAGTCTTCTTCTAATTGTCCAATGACTGACGGCCCGACCACGAATTTGTCGAAGCCCCTCAACGCTGGTCAAGTGAGGATTTCTTAGAGTTGTGGTGACAATGAAGCGGTCGTCTCGCTCCGAGGTACACGTTCTTCTTCCTGATCCTAGTCTCCATGTAAAAAGAAACCAGTCTCTTGGTAATGTCTGTAGACTCTGGGGATAGCTGACTGGCTCAGGTGTAGTTGCGCAGCGACTATACGTTGGCTATGCGGTTCTTGCAATAGGGCAATGGCTTGTGCAGTTTCTTCCGGGATGGTACCCATTTTCCGATGACGTAATTAGTAAGCAGACAAAGGAATAATAGGAAAATGCAGTTGCATGTGTTTTTATAGAGATGAATAGCGCGCAATGAGTACATTGCTGAGCCAGCAAAAACCGTTTTATGGAGTAAAACCGTTTTATTCAGTAAAACTTTTTGGAAATGCAAATGTTTTTGATATTATTGGAAAGAGTAGAAAATTAGCATTCCAATGATACTAAAAATAATACCACTATTTGTAAATTCAATCCAAGGATCGGTGTTAAATGAAGCACAATCGTTTGAGTCGATTCTTTTGCTCACCAGTGTGTAAGCGATGTATGTTAGCAATAAAACATTTTTATTTATCATTCCCTGTATCATCCTCTTCAGGAATTGTTTTATATGGAGGACACCTATACTTTTGTATTGGTTGGTTGGTTGATGCCGGCGTAGGCGATTGTGTCTGTTTATGCACTGTAGCCCCTTTAAGAATGTTTGTTAGTTTCCTTCAAGCTCTTCGTGTTCATTATCGTTACTATGTATGTTTCCAGACGATTTATGTTTGTTGAGAGTCAAAATCGCAAATTCATATAGGATATGTGTAGAGGCTTCTTCCTCTTCACTACATAGTCTGTGTGTTGTCGGATCATCGTGGATTCCCATTCTCTGTATATGTTTCCGCAAGTGAGAGTGACAGGTGATCAGATGCACCACTAGTCTGAGGCTTCTTAAATATAGGGCGTCAGTTGTTAGTTTCTTAAAAGGGCCACCAATTACGTCCCTCCTGTCTTTGGCCAGTTATTGTGAGCTAATGGTTTACGAGTAGATTTGAGAAAGGTACTGTATACCGAAACATATAACTGCTGATTTAAGTTGTACTGTTTTATTGATTTCACTTTAATAAATAAAATATAGTTCGTCTTTTAATTTCTCAATTAGCATTCCTTTCAATTGTCTCGTGAATTATTTTCGTGTTATACTTCCTCATATCTGTGCGAAGGGCCTTTTTTTATTTTCCTGTTTATTGCTTTATGTTCGTTTGTTCCCTTCTCTATTTTTCTTCTCTCGTTGATCAGTTTGTTGTTGGCAGTACTTATTTTTGAGCTGTTATGTTTTTTGACCTTGGAACAAATCTTCTTTGCTGCAGTGCAGTGTGACTTTTATTTTCTCGTTAATGTCGTCTATGTCCATGTTTCCATAAGTCTCTTCTGATTGCAATCATTGTGACACTTACAGTCTGTCAAGTAAGAACGTAACGGCTCGTATTCTTGAAAAAATGTGTTTCCAGAACATTTTTTGCCATCAGTGTATTCTTTGATATGCTAACAATGGCGCAACTACCTTAGTAAGTTGCCCAATTGCCTCCTGCATCAATAATCGCCAAGCATCTTTGAGGCATGCTGTCGACGAGATTTTCTGCACACTCTGCAAATTTTCCGAATCTCACGAGACAACTGACTCAAAGTCCTCAGTCTTTTCTCTGAGCTTTCTCTTTACAAGGGAACAAACCATTTTAATAGGGTTGGTGTTAGGTGATTGTGAGGGCGACTCTAGTATGTTATCATGGGACCAAGCAAGCTGCTTCACGACGTGATTTTCGCCCAGCAAAAGTTTCTTCAACGTGCTTCGGAATTTGACATCATGACCACGAAGATGTTGTCAAATGGTCTCATGGGACACGTTCAAACCCAATTTTCTTAATTTTGCCGCTCCTTGACGCTGCGTCAATTTCAGGTCCCAAAGACACGATTCGTTTTTCAACTTGCGGAGTGACTTTGCCTACCGAGCCACACTTTAGCAAGTCGTCAACACTTTTCGTCTCGTTAAAATGATTTACCCACTTCTTCACAAACAACTTCGACTTTTTAATATATTTAGGGGTTGCAGGGGTGTCATTTTGGATGGGAACAAAGAAAGACTGCCTCGAACCGACGCGCAAATAAGTGACTCATTTTGGAGTTTACGTGATTTCGGAATCGACAGATACTCTTAATAAAATGCATCGTAGACGAAGGTTCCCTCTACCGATTTTTTGTTGAATCGCTAGAATCGCATCTACCGTCGCGGAAACGTTCTTACTTGACAGACTGTATTTCTGACATTCCTCCTTTCTTGCCTCTATTTCATTAGCTGTCGGAAACTTATTTTTATTATAACGTAATATCTCATAAAGTCATGGTCCTTACCTTCATTCTCTTCCAAAATCGTAGATTAAAACAAATTATGAATAAATGTATATTCTCCCTAATATAACCTTTTGTATTTCCTGAATCTTAAATTAATTCATTAAGATACGCACATATGGTGCCAGGAAGTAGATAAAAAATTTTAATACTAGATTTAGTTTTTCCTACATGGGAAAATAACTCTCTAAAATTGCATGAAGTAGTTGACCTCCGAATATGAAATCATTTTGCCGAAATTTGTTAATGAGAGTTTTTTTGTTACTTCATATTATTATCATTTTTATTATTTTAATACTTATTACACAAACACAACAATAGTTACAGCAAGAAAACCTTGAAACATATTTCTCAACAACGCGTCGTTTTGCTCATAACGGCTCAGTTTTTCAATGTAAACTTAGCACCATGAAAGCAAAAATTACTCATCCTTACTGCAGATCCAATATTACATGCGATCATGGCGACCAGAATCGAAAGTGAAGGGACCACGGTAAATAAAAGAGCGCAGAGAAGATGTTCATAGCAACCAGGATTTGGCAGGCTTAATTGTGTGTTATGAGTGACATTCTTAATCTTGTCGAATTCTGATTGCTATCAGGATCTTCCCTACGCTCTTCTGCTTACAGTGTTGAAAAATGGTTTTTTTCCTTAATTACAAACGTCCATTAAAAGCTAAAATAACACAAGCACTCAGACAATGGTAGAATTATGGATTATATTTTTTTAAGATTTAACCAAATTCATTCGCATTCCTCCATGTTTGTTTTTAATAAATTAGGGCTTTTATATATTACGAAAGTCATATGAGTGACAGAGAGGCGCCTAAACCGCGCAAGATTTGGCACTACAAATCTGCTAAATAGGAAGGTCTCATGGAATATTTTCGAACTTTCCCTTGGTTAGACGTTTGTTTTCGATCCGACGACCCATCTGACTGCGCCAGGGAGGTTTCGATGTTATTTTGGCCGGCATGGAGGATTACATCCCTTTTTCGAAGAAATGCCCTTCCAAAGGCAAGCCTTGGTTTGACCGAAAATGCAAAGAAGCTGTTGCTTCTAAACCTCTTGCCTACCGACAATGGCGTGAAAATCCTAACACCATAAACCGTAAACCAAGGAGGCGCACAATCAACGAATTAAAAACAAACTACTTGCTTGTCCCAACAATTCCAGGTCTCTTTGGTCAGTCGCTAAGGCAGTTAGTCCAAGTTAGTTTCACCAAATCCACCATACCACCACTCATACTGCCAGATAATTCTATTGCAACGACACCTGTTGAGAAAGCGAACTTGTTGGCTGAACTCTTTGCTTCACATTCTACTGTCGATTTCAAAGGAAAAACATCATCTCCTATGAAGCTAGACACCAAAAAAGCTTCTGGCAATGACGGAATATTTGCCATAGTTCTCAAAAACTGTGCGAGGGAACTAACACCAGTTTTCTGAAGACTTTTCAACCTATCCTACAGAAAGGAAATATTTCCTTCCTGCTGGAAATGTGCCACAGTTCAGCCGATACCTAAAAAAGGCAAGAAGACCTTGTCAAATAACTACCGACCAATCGCACTGCTTTCAATAATATCGAAAGTCATGGAAAAGGCTATCAATCAGCATCTTCTAAAATATCTTGAAGGATTCAACATTATTAGCGATCACCAATATGGCTTTCGTAAAAATAGATCAACAGGAGATCTTCTGACACACGTTTGGAACAACGCAATTGAATACTTTGGAGAATCTCGAGCGGTTGCTCTTGACATATCCAAGGCATTCGACCGTGTTTGACACGATGGGCTGTTGGCTAAGCTACGCTTTTATGGTATGTCTGAAAAGTTCTGTTTGTGACTCTCCTGTTTCCTCAAAGAGCGTTCTTTACGAGTGGCAGTCGACGGATTTCTTTCTAACACCTTCACTATCAACGCCGGTGTACCGCAAGGCTCCATACTGTCTCCTACTCTCTTTCTCATTTACATTAACGATCTGATGGAAAAGACCGAGAATTCAATCTACAGCTTTGCAGATGACAGTACGTTTATCTCTTCATTCACTTTGAACGCTCGGACATCGGCTACTTAGACGAATAGTTAGCAGGAAGTCATTCAACTTAACAAAGACCTGGAAGAAATTCTATCTTGGGGTGACAGTAACCAAGTCGAATTTAACGCTACAAAAACCCAGGCGGCAGTTTTTTTTCTAAAAAAGTTAACGTTGCTGAACCCGACATAGTTATGTCGGGGCACTCCATTCCTCTAACATCGTCACTCAATTTGTTGGGCGTTTTGGGAGCAAATATGTCCTGGCATGAACAGGTTGCAGGCATAGCAAGAAGAGCTTCTTAAAAGTTGGGAATATTATTTCGAACCAGAAAGCTTTACACTCCACAACAACTGTTAATTCTTTACAAAGCTCAAATTCAACCAACTGCTCCCATGTTTGGGGCTCCGCTCCCAAACATACACTGCATTTGTTGGATTCTATTCAGAGAAGAGCTGTTCGTCTGATTGGAGACCCGGAACTGACCGGCGGCCTTGACTTGCTGGAACATCCAAGAACGGTCGGCGATTTGAGCCTGTTCTACGAGTATTTTCATGGAAAGTGCTCGAAGGATGTGGCCCCCTTAATTCCTCCCAGAGCGGTGCATGTTAGAAGTACACGTCGCGCTAATACTTCACATCCGTATGAGGTTCAGCTTGTTACTCCTCGTACAACGCTTTTCAAGCAGTCTTTTATATGGGAGAACATCATCCCTTTGGAATAATTTGCCCAGGACTGTGTTTCCCACCGAGTATAATTTACAGCGATTCAAGAAGAACGTGAATCGCTTTCTCAGCACACGTGTCACTCCTGTAGCGCTTTAGGGATTTCCCTGTAGCACGTATGCTAGACCCATAAATATAAAAATATATATATATATATATATATATATATATATATATATATATATATATATATATATTTTAATTTCTTGGACTTTTTGGTTTGTTTGTTTAAACGAAACATCACCTTGATGTTTCGCCCTGACGTTTAGGGTATTTTCAAACGAATTTTTTTATTTTACTTTCATTCCTAAAAACATAATTTTTTTAAACAACTCTGTACACATACATGACTAATAACAAGAGTTACAACATAACCTACAGTTATATTTTAAAATCTTTAAAAATTGATTTCGTACGCACCTTGAACGTTCGACGGATTTTAAAACTGTTACTTATTCGGTCCATTGTTCAAATATGATAATATGTATTGGGTGTGTGAATTAATTTTGAGGGATTTTTCAGTAAAAATATCGCTTTATTCTAAAAAATTGATTACAAATTGATTATGTCCATCGCTAGCCACTACTTTCTCCCATCTTTGTGGCAGCATATGAATACCACGGTGAAAGAACGACTCATCTTTTGAGGCTATCCACGAACCGACCCATTTTTTTGATATCCTCATAAAAATGGAAGCGCTGTTCATCAGACAGGCCGTGTGTCATCGATCGGAACAAGTGATAATCACAAGAGGCCATGTCTGGTGAGTACGGCGGGTGAGGTAGAGCATCCCATCCAAGCGCTCCCATCGTTTCCTTGACGAGTTTTGCAACATGTGACCGAGCGTGTCATCTTGAAACATCACTTTGTCGTGTCTTTTGGCATATTGCGGTCGTTTTTCCTTCAACGCTCGGCTCAATGCATCAATCGTTGTCAGTAACGTCACCCAGTAATAGTTTCGTCGGGTTGGAACCGCTTAAAATACACTACACCAAACTGATCCCACCAGGTACGCAGCATAAGCTTGGAGCCATGAATATTCGGCTTTAGCAAGGATGTTTATGGTTCACCGGGCTTTATCCATGATCTTTTGCGCTCTGGATTATCGTAGCGTATATATTTTTGATCACCAGTTACGATACGATGCAAAAAACCTTGAAACAGTTGTTCACAGGTGAAAAATCGCGTTTCAACGTCTCTCGAATTCAATTCGTACGGCACCTCATTCCCAATACATGTAAGCGCTTGAAAATGGTTATGCGATCAACTCTTAATAATTCTGCAAGTGCTTTTTCCATTTCGCACGGGTCTTCATGGAGTAATGCCTCCAATTCTTCATCTTTAAACTTTTTCGGCTGGCCTGGACGTTCTTTGTCTGCCACGACATAGCGTCGAAACTAGTACTAACATATTTTTATCGATGGAATATAAACACCATAGGTTTCCGACAGCAATCGCTGACTTACAGCAGCGCTTTTCTTCGAATTAAACAAAAAAAGTAACGCTTCACGCAAATGGTATTTTGTTGGCACGTAATTCGACATATTCAATGCTCAAAAAAAATATATTGTTCACACTTCCGCAAAATAACATATACTAAAAATTAAAGTCGATTGATGGTACTTCACCAACAGTATGTCCCGATGCGATATAATACAAATTACGTCCTCTCTTAGGAATCCCTCAAAATTTACACTTCTTATATGTATTTTAGCATACATAGATATGCTTCCGAACCGTATATACCAAAACTAGGGAATGTATGTAAAATGTTTGTCCACGAATACCTATAAAACCAGTCACAGTAAAAAAGAACATTGTACTTGTAGTTCAAAAATTATCTTTATAACAGTTACAGTGATATGTTATACAGCGTGTTCTATAAGAAATAATGAAGTTGATTTCGTTTCCAGGAGCGACAGTGTTTTTATATCCAAATTTTTGCACTTATTTGAACCATATAAGTCCCTAAAATTTAAACTTAAAATCATCTGTTATGTTAAAAATAAGAGTGTTTATTTATTTACCGGTAACCCATTACATAAAGAATATACAAAAAATGCCATTCACAAGTTAAAAACTAAGGTTTTACTTATTCTAGGCCTTAAAACTAGAATACAGATAAATTAATAGATTATTAATAGATTAATAAATTACTGCAGTTAGAGTTTCAGTTCACGCAAAACACGAGAAGACAAGGAAACCAAAACTAATACAACTTGGAACTTATATAAAAATTACACTTCCATCCACCTAAAACTCTCCTCAATAATAAATGTTAGCTCCACTCCAGTGGTTCTTGAACGCTGTCGTAAAATAGATGTTTACTATGTTTATAAGAAAAATTCTTTACTCTTGAAAATGTCAAAAAATTTATTGACGAAACATTGAGTATTAAGAAAAGAAAATGAGTTATTATATATATATATATATATATATATATATATATATATATATATATATATATATATATATATATATATATATATATATATATATATATATATATATATATATATATATATATATATATATATATATATATATATATATATATATATATTATATATATATATATATATATATATATATATATATATATATATATATATATATATATATATATATATATATATATATATATATATATATATATATATATATATATATATATATATATATATATATATATATATATATATTAGTGTTCCGTACGGAACATTTATAAGATGACTTCGGTGTCTGTCTGTCTGTCTGTTTTGTCTGTCACACCCGATTTTTTCTTCGAAACTATTTGTCATAGAAAGTTGAAATTTGGGAATAATATAGGAATTGATGGCCTCATCAAAGCCGTGTAGTTTTGAAAGTTAAATTTTGACTTAAGGATTTAGTTTTGGGGGGTGAAATCGGAAGTGAAAAAAAATTTTTTTGACTAGGTCATCGAGTGTGGTGTCAAATGAAAGCTTGTAAAAACACGAGTTATATATATATATATATATATATATATATATATATATATATATATATATATATATATATAATGTAGTACTTGGACTAACTTTTCTTTGTCTGTCCCCCCACCTTATCTCGAAAAGTACTGATCAAAAATTCTGGAATGCTCTCCACGGGGTGTAGATTGAACGAAAATCATCACGAGTGCATTACCTTTAATAATTTATTTGGTATATAAAAAAAAAACAAAAATTTCAAGGTCATCAGTTTTCAGTAAAGATTGGAAACAAACTTTGTTGAAAACTCCTTTGGGGTGTGTTTTGTGAAGTCACTGATCATTTTATACCACCGTCACAAAATTTTTTATTTTAAAAGCAATCAACGTCGAACCTCTATAACTCGAACTTCCATAACTCGAACCTCCATAACTCGAACCTCCATAACTCGAACCTCCATAACTCAAACCTCCATAACTCGAAGTTTCCTGTAATTCGAAGTTTTCTATAATTCGAAGTTTCCTTTTTCCATTTTCTATATTTACAATGTATTTTAACCTCTGTAACTCAAAAATCTCCATAGTTCGAAATCAATAGCACGCTCCAGTAACACATCAGTCTCTATAATTCGAATTTTCAGGCACAAAATATATTTTTTCCATGATAAAAGATCGAGACGCCACTGGGCCTTCGCGTGCGGTCTTCAAGATTCGTGGAGTTTGGTTGCACTGTCGTTTACCCTCTGCGTGGTTTTTGAAGAAATCCCCGAAGCTCGGCGGGATCTACTGCTTTCCGTTGTGAGTAACCAATTTAATTCAGATTGGTATAGTGTCGCCGTTGCAGAAACTTAGGAGTTTGACGGTCGGAAAAAAGTAAAAAGTGGAATTTAAAAAAGGATATTGCTGAAGAATATGAAATACCGCAAAGTATTTTGACTACCATTATCAAGAATGAAACTGCAATATTTCAGTTCGGCGCAGAAATTAAGGATCAGGCTAACTGTAAGCGAAATAAGCCTAAAAAACAGTTAACACTCCATTAATGAAATGGTGTGAATCTACTAGAAGAGAGAATTTGTCCATATCAGGCCCACGATTGTAGCAAAAAGCATTAAGTTTTGCTCAAAAATTAGGTGAAGAAAGTTTTAAAGCTAGTTCAGGGTGGCTTGAATAAATTTAAAAAAAGGTAAAAAAATAAATCTGACACATGGAGGTGATCTTTTCGAAATGTGGCTTTTGGAATTGGACGATTACTTTTTACAACAACACCGAAAAGTATTATTCATTGTTGACAACTATGCTGCGCATCCTAAGATAGGTCACAAATTAAAAGCAATTAAGTTGTTGTTTTTTCCACCAAATATGACTACCAAATTACAGTTTCTTGATAAAGGCATTATTAAGAGCTTTAAATTTCATTATAAATGCAGAATTTTGGGAAAAAAATTTTGGACGATTTTAACAGCCATTCTTTTATTCTCAAAACTGATCTTCTTGATTGTATTAACATTGTAGCCACAGCATGGAATGTGGACGTCACCCAAACCACAATCCACAATTGTTTTAAAAAAGCCGGTTTTGGAAAAAGAATCTTGTATGATGAAGAAGAAGAAATTCCATTAGCGCAATTAAGAGACAAAATTAACAGTGAACAACAGGTGCTCTTGGATGTTCAACAGTTATTTAATAAATGTTTGGAATTGGGTAATGCAAATGATCTGATATCTGTGAATAATTTTATGAATCTTATTGAGGACGTTATTACCACAGAAATTCGTACAGACGAAGAGATTATTGTTGTTGTATGTGGGTAAACAAGATGAGATTCAAGAAAAATCTGATGAGTGCGACACCAATGAAGAATTGGGAGAGATCTTCTCGCCAGGAGATGATAAAAGAATTTGAAACAATTGAACTTTTTTTTAATATGAATGAAGATACAACTGATTACATATTTAGTTCGCTCAATGAAATAAAGAGATTTTATGAGTTAAGCATGTTAAAGGAAACAAAACATCAAAACTTAATTGTTTTATTTATATTAATTTTGAAAAATGACTTTTTTTTGTTATGTAACAGATATGTGCATATAAACGTTATTTACTCAATGTAATGTGATGTTTGTAACATTTTATTTTTTGTTATATATGTTAGAATGTTTTAGAATTACATATTTTTTTTACCCAATTAAACATGTGTGCAACAAGTACATATGTATTTTGCTTTAACTCGGAATTTCTATAACTCGAACTAATTTCGTAATCCCTTGAAATTGTAGTTATACTGTATACATGGTCTCATGATCCCGACCGACTCTCATATAATTGGTATTGCGTTAACTCCCTCCTGGACGGGACATTCTCTTGAATGGACGCGGACACAAAAAATGTTCTCTTAACCGGACAAAAAACAATAAAAAATAAACGCCTTGTCTCATTTTTCTGTAGCGAGTATCGCTGTTGCGTTTCTCAAACGCGCCGCGCGCCATCGTTGCTGCCTGCTTTCACTAAGGGACTTCCCCGAGTAAACCGGGGATTTACCGACCTCAATTTTTAGGTACACGCGGAGATTTACTATTAGTCTGACGCCTATGCGAAAAAGAGACACAGTGGGCGACACATTCATTGTAGAAATGGCTCCAAATAAAAAAATTCTCATGCTTAAACAAAAAATTGAGATTGTTGAAGTTCACAATAAGGAAAAGTTAAGTGTAAGGGACTTATTCAAGAGTTTTAATATCGGAAAAACATAAGCTATTGATATAATTAAACATAAGGAAATCCTTCTAAACAAGTGAATGTCGAACAGCAATTTGAATGAAAAAAGAAGCTTGTGTTATAACTAGTTTATAGCAGCTCGTCATAAGGGGGATTCCTTTGACAGGTATGCACTTGAATTATTTTTTTTAGATAAGGTTTTCTGGAATTAGTGATTTTCATATCAGTTCAAAGAATGGATAAAAGGGGTGAGAGTATCAGTAGGCTTGTAGTGACAAAAATGGAAAAAAAACTGTTAATGTTTTTTTCAGGTCCGCTAATACGATGCAAAGCAAAAAAAATAGCCGAGTTTCTGCGACATTCTACATTCAGTGCCTCTTCTGGTTGGCTTAATAAATTTAGACTCCGCCACAACATAAGTTTTAAAGCGATTACAGGAGAAGGAGCTTCGGTTATTGTTGATGATGTTTTCATCATTGTGGGAAAAATTCCCTTTTTAATTAAGGGATATTCACCGACAGACATCTATAATGATGATGAGACTGGCCTGTATTTTAGGGCTCTATACAACAAAACGTTAACATTAAAAAAAGAAAAATGTGTTGATGGTAAATATCCTAAAGGGAGGTTTACAATTTTGCATTGTGCAAATATGGCGGGAGAAAAATAAAACTCTTAGTCATTGGTAAGGCAGCTAAATTCAGAGCATTTATAAATATTAACATAAACAACTTGCCTGTAACTTGGAAATATAATAAGAAAGCTTGGATGACAGGAGAAATTATGATAGAGTGGATGCAAGATCTTGACTGGAAAATGACAAAAGAAAAAAGAAACAACTTGTCGTTTTTTAGACAATGCAGGATCTCATCCAAAAGACGTCCGCTTAAAAAATATAAAAATCTTGTTTCTGCCCTCTAACTGTACATTAGCTTGTCAACCACTTGACCAGGGAATTATAAAAAATTTTAAAATTTACTACCGAGGTCTAATACTTCATTCATACTATTCGCAAATAATACTTATACGCCCAAGCGCTCCACCACTGACCAGAACTATTTTAGACTATTTAGCCCCAAACAACAAAAAAAGGGTCGTTTTCCTATTTTATTCAAACATAAGAGATTACGAATATTAGATCGATGCCAGATGGTCTTTAAATAAAGTTATTAAACTGTTGCATTACAGGTAAAATTTAGATAAAACTCTGGGGCTCTTACTATTGCTTGCTGCTAATTTAAATAATTCTAGATGATTTATTGATATCACTTTCAAATAAATGGAGTATAATCTAAATGCATTTTAGCCACAATTCTACTGAATATAATTTATACAAATTCAAAGCTAAGTAGTACATTTTTCTTTCAGACAAGCCAGTCCCGCTCTTTCTAGACATACTGTACATACGTTGGCTACTTTTTTTTACTCATAAAGAAACGATCAAACAAAATCAATAAAACTAGTCTGTATTTTGTAACACTGTAGAAATATTGGTGCTATATGAGTTCGAATGTCATTATTATGCATTTGCTTGTTGCCAATGGGTGTAGGTAATTATTACGCTTGATATTAAACCACATTAACACTTAGTAATTATTACTAATGCCGACAAAATATTCCGGTAGTTGAGACTGGATCGAATGTTACAACATGGCTTATTATTAATTTATTTAGGTTACTGGTAAAATATTGCCACATTCGATAGTGAACTTAAAGTAATAAAAACCTGTTGTACCAAATAAGTCTGCAATAATATAATTTATGAGTATTTTTGCACGACCAACGTCCAATACTATAGCTCTTAATGACACCGTAGTGCCATAGACGAATGAACTGGTACAAATACGTAAAACTCGAACGACTCTTATTCAACAAATATTAAAAATACCCACCATAACCTCATGTCCATGTCACTTCAGATGTGGCTTCCCATCGAGTGAAGCTCTTAACGGAAATAAGTCATTCACTTATGCCACTTCTTTGGTTTTTATGCTTCCGGACCTGAGTTAATTGTCAGATGCGAAAAATACCATATGTCGCACGCTCTCTGCCCATATATATATATATATATATATATATATATATATATATATATATATATATATATATATATATATTTATATATTTATATATTATATATATATATATATATATATATATATATATATATATATAATATATATACATATATATATATACAGTAATACCCCGCTTTACGCGAGGGATACGTTCCGAAAAAAATCGCGTTAACTGAAATTCGCGTATATCGAGGTTTATGATTAAACATAGTCAAAATTTAATACAAAAAAATACAAATCATTTTAATCAATCACTTTAATTCTAAGAACACTTTATGCAATACATACTCTTATTTTTTACGGAAAAATACATCTATTGTCTTTTGGGTAACGTTTTGTTTACGTTCTTGTAAAATACGTTCATAACACCCAACACTGTTTTTAATTGTTTGACACACGGTCAAGACACGGTCATCATTATTGTCTATACTCTGCAATATGTCCAAACCTGAATAAATTTTTGAAAGTGCATTTTGTATTTCCCCTGAAGATAAAACTTTCTCTTCTACTTGTTCTTCCTCATCGTAGATAGGATTATTCTGTAACTCGATCAGATCTTCATTGCTAATAGGATCGTCGTGCGTTGCTACAAGTTCTACGAGATCTTCTACCGTGACATCTTCAAGTTC